>CM056954.1:11327819-11843287 GCA_029856935.1 Cyclocarya paliurus | reverse complement strand
ATTGGATGATAAAGAATCATCTAATAAATAATCATCCAATGATGATAAATATACTACATCTTACATAGTGGGATGAATGTAGGATGGTAGAATATTGTATAGAATTTTCCTAAAAAATTATATATTTAGAATTTTTAACTTTATTATATTTTTATCAATTTTTCTCTCTCTTTTCCCAAGATCTAATAAAATATTTTAACTCAAATTATTTCACTACTATTCATATATATTTGGAGATATTCGTGTCCAAACAAGCCAGATGAGTAATGCTTAATATAGTTTTAGAGTGTGAATGTCTGACGCATTTTTATTAAAAAAGAGTGGAGTCCACCATTTGAAAATTAATTTTTTTCATGTGAGTCTTATATTTGCCTACTTTTTTCAAAGAGAGTGCGCGAAGTTTTTCACACCCTAGTACTATAAATATCATTTCTCAATTAAATTCATGCAAATTAAAGTGACATATTAATATAATATAATATAATAAATATTTATAAGTCTTATTTTTTATACACTAAATGTATCGCTAATGTGGAAACTTTCCATATCAGTTATGTTACAAAATGATTTGTGTTTTAATTTTTTTTAAAGTTATAATGAGTCCTACTATAAATGGTGTATTAGCACACCAACTTATGTGTAGCAAAAGTCTAATATAATATATTAAGTATATGTTTGGGTAATGAGATGAGATAAGATGAAAAAATTGTAAATAATAATGAAATAATTTATAATAGTGAAATAGTTTGAATTAAGATGTTTTATTGAGTTTTGGGAAAATATGAGAGAAAAAACTAATTAAAAGTATTAAAAAAATAAAAAAATTGTTTGAATATAATTTTTAAATATTATATTTGCTTTGAAAATTGAACATGTTTTATTATCTTTTGTGTTTTGTTTAAAAGTTTGATAAAGTTGTAATGAGTAAGTAATGATTAGACGAAAAAGTAAAAACTTGAAATTAAAAAATATTTTATGTTTGAGTGATATTGAAAATAAAATTACTTAAAGTTTTGAAATGATATCACTTCCCAAACATGGCCATGATCTTCCTGCACCAACCAATTACTTTCATTCAGTAAAAATAAAGATCGACAACCAATTAATATATATAGCGTTTTGAACTAATTAATATAAAGAAGTGTTTTGAATGATGTTCTAAATTTATTTTATTTTTTTAAAATATTAAAAAGTGTTAAAAAATCTATGTAAAAAATAACTTAAAAAAACACATGCTAGAGCCAGCGGGAGCCCCAAGTGACTTTAGCATTCACTACAAGAGATATGGTTTTTATCTCAAAAAACCCCAATTTCGTCCAAAAAAAAAAAATTAGAGATGAATATTTTTTGTCTCTAAAAGACCGTCTCAAAAGTTTTTGGAGACGAAAGTGTCTAAAAAAATCATTTTTAGGGACGAAATTTGACAAAACTAGTCGAAATTGTTCAATGGCTTGATACAATGTCCTAAGCCCCTCAAATATCCAAAACGTGATTCAAGAACTTGAGAAATGATCTGAGCATCATTGATAGATGATGTATCAAATGAATCCACAACAATTTCCTTAAGAGATATCATATTGTCTTACAAAAACAAAAGCATACTAATTAGTATAAGTAATAAAAATATATAGTCACAATGGAATTAAAGAAAATTAAACTTAACTAATTTACTTCTACTTCAGGACTGGTCCAAACACCATCATAATTTTTATGTGATTTAGCATACAATTGGATCAAATCATAATCAGCAGGACTTTCTTCTTTCTGTAAAAAGAAAATCTATATTAGAACTTAAATCAGAAAAGTTTATTATATATTAATATTTAACAGGAAGTATAATAACTTACCATTTTGTTAGACAAACAATGAAAAGATTGAGAACCTGTATGATGGTGCATCGTTAAATTGGATATATTTGCTTTGATCACAGTACTCTATTGCTAAAAAAAATATTATGACTATATGTTTAATACATCTATCACATATTATTAAAAAAATAGCAGTAAAATTACCTAATAAGCATGATTTTCAAACATATCACAAACTTTTTTCCATTGGTTTGGTGGCATTACTTGGAATGGATTTTGATGCACATCTATTGTAGTAATAAACTTTTTACAATGTGCATGACATTGACTTTTGTACCTCCGGAATGTATTTGACATCAGTTCCTCAACCGTTAATCGATCCTCTCGTCGGCCAAAATTAAGGTCAAACTCATCATTTCAATAATTATAAACAATTAGTATAAATACAAAGTAACTTGAAAGTAACATGTTATATACTTAGTTGATTGGGATTTAGCTTATTACCAAGCAACGATTTTCGATATAGTCTTTCACATCTTGAGAAACTTTAGACCAAGAGGATGTAGCAATCAGTTCATACGTGCAAGTAAGCGTACCGACATAAAAAGCAAGCCACGCTGCCGAATCTCTAGAGCCACCAGTGTGATTATCAGGAATATCAACTTTAATTACATCCACTTTCCTTACTTTCTCTATGCAGACACCCCTCGTAGTGCCTCTACCTCAGCACTGGCTTACAACAACTATATATACAATAATTAAATCATATATTTTAATTAAAGTATTTTATATTATAAATATATTACTTAAATTGAGCATAAAATTTGGCATTTAATTTGATAAAATACTTTGTTCCGAGAGTCTAATAGTGTTGGCTCACTATTCATGGCAAGTGAACCATACGGGGAGTCAGTAATGGATGGCCTTGGCACATGTGTTGCTTTGCATTTGGGAGGCATATCTATTTAAAATTATAACAATTTTTTTTTCAAACAAATGTTATGGATATTTATAAGAATAATACTTACAAAAATTCATGTTTGAAATTCATTCACTATCTGTTTTGCTAGACCAGTCACCCTTATCCTCACTAGACATTTCAGTTGATTCATCTTCTTCCAATATTTCACCCTCAATTATTTCGGGTTGAACATCTTATCTACGCATGGGACCATATCATATTGATTTAGATCAACAAATAGCTTAGGCATCATTTTCTTGATATGATTCTTTATTTGCTGGACTATCAACTTCTTCTGAAGGTTCTTCTACTAGCTGGAATGTAATCATATATATTTCTTGGTGCAAACTTCTCCATTACCCGCCATGGGTTTCCGTACTCCGGATCATCTAAATAAAAAACTTGATTCGCTTCGTAAGTGAAAACTAAGGGATCGTCCTTATACCATGTGAGAGATGTATTAACACTCACAAATAATCATCGTTATGCACTCCCAACCTAGAATTTGAGACATCCCACCAATTACATTTAAATAACCAGACCATATATCCTCCACGTACTCTAACAATATGATATCTTCCACAATTTCGTAGAAATCAATGTTATCATTTTCATGGCTTCCTACGACTATGACCCCACAATTTTAAGTTTTTCTATATCAATTGTGTGAAATTTATATCCATGTACTAAACATCATGAGTACTGGATGGCCCCTTGGATGGACCACATGCCAGAGCATACAGTTCTGATAAAATTTCTTATGAATTTTCACCATAGTTTGATACAACCTATATCAATAAATATTATATATATAGAAAAAAATGGATTTTAGTGGTATGAAGTTTGTATTATAAAATGAGATTTTACAGTAAGATCGTATGTTCAAACCATGAGGCAAATTCCTCTTCTTGAGTCTTTTCTATGTCAGTTACACTATTCGTGTGAAGTAGTTGTATATGCCACTCATTATCAATAGATGGCTTTGCAATTGAACCTTCTGGATAAGTTTTATTCCCCACTGATCGCTTAAGTTTTCTCAAAAAACGTTCAATAGTATACATCCATCTATACTAAACTAGGTCAGCGACTAAAGCCTCACAAGGCAGGTGCACAACCAAATGAACCATTACATCAAAGAATAAATGCAGGTACAAACTCCATTTGTACAATTTTTATACAATTTTTAACATACATCAATTTTCAACGTTCTACTACAAATGTCTCTGAAACATTCCCCTAATTTTATGAGAGCTATAAAAACATTTCAAGTAAGCTTTCCACGCACACTAACCTACAACAGACACTGCAAAAATACATGACAGTCATAACTTTTAGGACCAGTTATCTTCCAATCATGTATTTAAACACATCTTGACATGTTTGAACCATAGCCATCGGGTAATTTGATTATCATGAACCAATCACAAATTTTTTTTCTCTCATCATTTGAAAGTGTATACCATCCAATGGGCATATAAGCTAAGGACCCATTATATGGCAAATGTAACTCCGGTCTTATCTCCAACTCTTTTAAGTCTTTACAAGATTTAACTGTATCTTTTGTCTTCCTTTCTATTGACATCAAAATGCCCAAAATATTCTTACATATATTTTTTCAATTTGCATAACATCTAGACTGTGACATAGTATCATTGTAGACCAGTATGGCAACTCAAAGAATTTTAATTTTTTTTGTCCAATTCAACTCTACTATTTGTCGTTTTCTCGTTCGAACTCTTGTATCTTTCTCAAATATATTTTCTGAAACATCTCTCAACTGCGCCATAATATCATTCCCAGACAACTCTGGCGGTGATGGCCTGTGCTCAACCCTTTCATTAAACATGGCTCTAGAACGCTATCTATGATCATGAGATAAATAACGACGGTGTCCCACAAATATAATTTCATACCATGACTCAATCACTGAGACTGTGTATCTTTATTGCAAAAAGGATAAACCATTTTACCTTTTGTGCTCCACTCAGACAAATTTTCATATGTTGAAAAATCATTTATTGTCCACATCACTGCAGCATGCATCTTGAACTCCTGCGACAAGGCCGCATCATATGTACTGACATCTTGATCCTATAACTTTTTCAACTCTGCAGTCAGTGGTTGCAAATATATATTTAATTCGTTCCCTGGTTACCTTGGCCCTGATATTAGTAAAGTCATCATAAAATATGGATCATTCATACACTTTCAAGGTGGCAAGTTATAGGGCATAAATATGACAGACTAAGTATAATGAAAAGTGCTCATGTTGCCAATTGGATTAAAATCATTCGTTGCTAAACCAAGACGTACATTGTGACACCCCGACTCCCACGTACAAAAAACCTCAAGAATCGTGACGTCAGGATAATGACAACACGGTCATGCACCCCAACGACAAGTGTCAAGTGTGTGCAATAAATAAACAGTGCACAAATAAAAAATACACAGCGGAATAATAAAGAAGTCAACTAGTACCAGAATTTTAGTTTAATACAAATATCCAAATACAAAGTGTTTAAAACATAACCAAATATCCCAATAAAATAAGACAAGGCTGAAAAATAACAAAGCATGAGTGATCCCAGATCACTCCTCCGGCGGAGCCAAATCCCCAGGCTCGGCATCTGCATTAACAACAACATAGTCTACAATACCATGAAATGGTACCGGCAGGTAAGTTATAGCCTAACCAATTTTGAAATAAAAACACATTTAAGTATCTAATCATGCATGCCCATGATGCAGTATGCAAGAAATCCAACACACTCCAAAAATCACATTTGGCCCAAAAATATTTCTGATAAAATATTTCCACCATTTTCCCAGAAAATAGCCCAAAAATCAATATCCATCATTTTCCTAGAAAATGACACAAAAACCAACTCACGCTATTTCCCAGAAAACAACATTTTTCCAATTATCCATTAATCCATATGTACCATGGCCTCCCCTATGGATCATCCGCACGTCCTGGCTACTTTACGAGCGATGCCCAGTTCCGCACCCGGTGCATTCGTAGCCAAGTCATCCTCTAGCCCCCGCCAGCAGAAGGGCCACGGAGTCGGTACGTCCCACGTCCGATCTCGTTGTCGCCTGGCGACAACTCAAGGGACGTCACTCTATATATTCCGCTCCCGAGTGACCAAAAGAGTTCCACTGAGATAATGCCCCATCTCGGCTTGGGGTCGTGATACACACACACCCACAAATTCAATCAACATGAAAACCCAGTTTTCAAAATAACCACATGAACATGAATGCAATACACGAAAACCCAGTTTTCAATTTACAAACATGATCATGCGTGCAATATGCAATGTACCAAACCACAACCAGAATATCCAATAACCACTTCCAAATCACAACATAACCAATATCCAACAACAACCCAATCACAAATAACCAACACCACAAATACTCCGTCCTCAATCCATCCACTCCTGAACTCCTCGGACTCAGTCCGGAACCAACCAGAATACAGTATAAACAATTAGTGTAAAAATATATTTAAATCTCAAAAGGTTGTTTAGGATATTTACAGCGCTATAAAAATATTTTCGAAGGATCACGGAGCACTTGGAATCACCAAAACAGCAACTCCACAGTGTAAAAACACTATGGCCGAAATACACAGTGAACCCAAAAACACACGAGGTCAAACGAAGACTTGGGAACGGTAGGGTAGGGCCTATTAAGGTCAGTGAAGCTAAAGGTGGTGGCCTTTGGTCGTGGGTGGCAACCGAAACAGTGGTTTTAAGGCCGGAAAGTTTGAAACAAAGAGGGTGTTCGTGGGGGCGGCTCCGGCGACGGATCGGGCCGGGTTTGGGTCTAAAAGCTTGCTAGTGGGCCGGTGAAGAGGTGGTGAAAAGATGGTGGCCGGACGGCGGCGGAACGACGAAATGAAGATCGCGGCTTCGCACGGCTCGCGGCGGCGTTAGCCGGCCTAATATTGGGTGGGCTAACTCGCCGGCGCACAGGGAAGCGGCGGTGTCGATCACGGGCGGCCGGAGGCGGTGCTGCATGGTAAATGGCCGAACGGCGTGGGGGAGAGGAGAGAGAAAGGGTCGGGCTGGGAGAGAGGGTTCGCGGGAAAGAAAGGAAAAAAGAGAAGAAAAGGAAAGAAAAAGGAAAAAGAGGAGGGAAAAAGAGAGATCCAGTCTTTTCAACTTGGGGTCTCGAAATGATCCAACGAAGAGTATTTTAAAACTACTGGATAAATGAAATAATTCAAACGCAGTGAAATGCTTAATTAAAACAATAATTATTTTAAAACCCATAAACCAACCAATTTAAATTAAAGATCATTTTAAATGCAAAATAGTATATAACATCAAGAAAGCACATAAAAATTAATTTCCATCATTTAAAATATTATAAAATAATATTTAAAAACTCCCATAATTTTAAAACAAGATAATCAATCTTTAAATAAATTAAATAAATCCTTCATTAAAAATACACTAAAATCCGGGATGTTACAATCTCCCCTCCTTAAATAAAATTTCGTTCTCGAAATTGGCAAGGTCAAACATCAGCGCCAAAGCAGGATTTAAGATACAACTCAGAACATGCTTGAGAAAAACATACCATCAAAACTTCCAAACAAGCATGAGTAACACTCTTCCAAGTCTACTCCCATAGGCGATTCCATCATACTTGCACTAATCTCCCAATGGCACATCTCGTCTCTTACTCCTAGAGCGGTCACGTAATCCAAGATCTCCATATCCACAAAACTTGATACAACACTCAAGGAATCCCAATGATTAAAAGCTTCATTCGATAATCTGCACTAACCTCAATCGACTCCTATGGTATAACTTCCAAACCTTCATTTTATACTACACTTTGGTAACCTAATGGCCACTTCCAAAGTTAACCAGCAATAACGAAATTGATGGTTAAACCGTATCTTCTCAAAATTTCTAGTCACCACTTATTCCTCAAAATCAACACAAAATTTTAAACTCCTAATTACAACCAAAGTATCATGCTCCTGTTGCGCACTCTGATAATCACCACATACCGAAAATTTATGTCCTCATAAAATAACACCATTGAGTACAAGGTAGCTCCATACCTACTAGCCAAGAAACTCTTACCACAAACGATAGAAAATACCCTCTTCCAAAATCATGAATTATCATACATATTCCAAAATGAACTCCCGTTGCCTTAAACAAAATCAATATTAATCAACCTCAGTATCCCAAATTGGAAACCAGTAACATCATCCCAAAATACACCTGCTCATCTTAAGATAAGGAATTTACCTTAAAAGGCTCAAATCCATTCCAGTCAACTAATAAGAGCACCTATAAACTTCTACCCGACAACCTAAACCCGAAAGTTTATCAACTAAATTCTAAATATCATCTAATCTAGCGGTGACTAACTCATCATGAACTACCCTTGACTTCACCAAAACAAAGCCGAAACCTTCTTGGTAACTCGCCCACCTACTTCTACTCCAATAAACTAGTACTAGCACAACTAGCTCATTCAATAGCACATCACTATTAAACCTCAAGGAAAGTCATACTGCTCAACCCTTCAATCCACCAAAAACTATTGCACAACATCCAAGGATCCTAATGCTTTATTAACTCTCATACTTGATTATACTATCCACCGTTGATGCCTAAGCTTCAACTTCCAAGATTTTATCATACACCATACATGGCAACCCATCAACTCTCTTCAAATTAATTAACAATGGCCTTAACTCACCCAACTTGGTGCTCCATTTCCAGAGGGAAGTATAGTCTCAAAAATTTAAATTACTATGTGACCTCAAGTCACAATTAATTCCTGAAAGTAATCACAACAAATATTGCCAATCATCATTTCATTGAGTAACCCGCTTCGATTGTACACTACAATCAACTCCTCAAAAACTCAAGGCCAAGGTCTCTTAAACTTACTACTGTTATGTCATCTCCTCTTTAACACCTACCAAAACCACTTCTTTCAACAAAAAAGCGATTAGGACATGTACTCTCCAAAATCCATACACACTCACCACTACTACGCATTGATCTCATGCACCCTTAGCCGAAACCAAAAATCCTCCAAACGCACAAGTGGTTCATCATTATCATTTCCATCATCTGGACCTATATCCTCGAAAAACAACAAGAATCTTTTCCTAGGTCCACATCATCTATCATCCTTAAAATTGATATGGATTAATTCTAAAACTTGCCACTAAAACCTCGAACTAATAACAATCATTTACCGAACTAGGTTGACATCTTCAATCCTTAGAAAATACATGAACTAGATCCTTACCTTCCATCTTCAAAGAAATTCTCCGTTGAAAAGATTTCTCATATCAGTAACTCAACTCTAATCAACCCCACTTCAATGATTATAGAATAATCAATCTCCAGAATAGATCAAACTAGCGTACCAAGTCTACCAAACTAAGAACTCAAATCCTATTATAAATCAAGAACTCAAATCCTATTAGTCCCTCAAGTGCTTGTTGAACCTACCACCTTAGATCCTATAAACTTATTTCCTAAAAACTATAGGGCCACAAACCTTAAATAAACTTCTCATAAATCTATCCTCGAAGTTCGTTGAACTTATGACCTCCTACTCCAAAAACTCAACACTTAATTCTACGAAACTTAAGACCTCAAGTATCCTAGGCGAACTAAAGCTATTCCCACCTTAGCTGCAACTTGAGTTCCTACTCCATAGAGTTCTCTTAGACCATGTCGTTCCCTTCGAGTCTTGATATTAAAACAAACCAATCGATAAGAGTTCAGGCCTACTACGCTAAATGTTCAAGCTTAACAATGACATTCACGGTCGTACCACCTTCCTGCCATAGCGTAACCCTTAACCCCCTTTTCAACTTAAACAAATTAAAATATAATTATAGCAGAATAAATTAAAATACAACCAAATGCCACGAAATAAAATAGAATAAAACCAACCAAGTATAACAACATACAATAAATTAAAACGATTGAAGTAGCGTGCCTCAAACAAAATAAAACCAACATAAAACAAAAATCTCTCAAATAAAATAAAATTCCATAAATAAAATAACATACGACAAAATGAATAAAACAATGAAGAAGTACACAATAAATAATTAAAACAAATAAAATAACGACCATAAAATAAAACAATTAAAATAAAATGACAAACAATAAAATAAATGAAACCAATAAAAATAACGTACTTTAAACAAAACAATTTCAAATCACAACTTTAAAACTTTCTGGTACTGCACCTATGGGACATGCGGCTTTACCTAGAGACGAACTGCTCTGATACCAACTGTGATGCCCCGACTCCCACGTACAAAAAGCCTCGAGAATCGTGACGTCAGGGTGATGACAACACGGTCACGCACCACAACGACAAGTGTCAAGTGTGTGCAATAAATAAACAGTGCACAAATAAAAAATACGCAGCGGAATAATAAAGAAGTCAACTAGTACCAGAATTTTAGTTTAATACAAATATCCAAATACAAAGTATTTAAAACATAACCAAATGTCCCAATAAAATAAAACAAGGCTGAAAAATAACAAAGCATGAGTGATCCCAGATCACTCCTCCGGCAGAGCCAAATCCCCAGGCTCGACATCTGCATTAACAACAACATAGTCTGCAGTACCATGAAATGGTACCGCAGGTAAGTTATAACCTAACCAGTCTTGAAATAAAAACACATTTAAGCATCTAATCATGCATGCCCATGATGCAGTATGCAAGAAATCCAACACAAGCCAAAAATCACATTTGACCCAAAAATATTTTCGATAAAACATTTCCACCATTTTTCCAGAAAATGGCCCAAAAATCAATATCCATCATTTTCCCAGAAAATGACACAAAAACCAACTCATGCTATTTTCCTAGAAAACAGCCTTTTTCCAATTATCCATTAATCCATATGCACCATGGCCTCCCCTATGGACCATCTGCACGTCCTGGCTACTTTACGAGCGATGCCCAGTTCCGCACCCGGTGCGTTCTTGGCTAGGTCATCCTTTAGCCCCCGCGAGCAGAAGGGCCACGGAGTCGGTACGTCCCACGTCCAATCCCGTTGTCCCCCGGCGACAACTCAAGGGACGTCACTCAGTATATTCTGCTCCCGAGTGACCAGAGGAGCTCCACCGAGATAATGCCCCATCTCGGCTTGGGATCGTGATACACACGCACCCACAAATCCAATCAACATGAAAACCCAGTTTTCAAAATAATCACATGAACATGAATGCAATACACAAAAACCCAGTTTTCAATTTACAAACATGATCATGCGTGCAATATGCAATGTACCAAACCACAACCAGAATATCCAATAACCACTTCCAAATCACAACATAACCAATATCCAACAACAACCCAATCACAAATAACCAACACCACAAATACTCCGTCCTCAATCCATCCACCTTTGAACTCCTCGAACTCAGTCCGGAATCAACCAGAACACAGTATAAACAATTAGTGTAAAAATATATTTAAATCTCAAAAGGTTGTTTAGGAAATACTTATAGCACTATAAAAATATTTTCGGAGGATCACGGAGCACTTGGAATCGCCAAAACAGTAACTCCACAATGTAAAAACATTGTGGCCGAAATACACAGTGAACCCAAAAACACACGAGATCAAACGAAGACTTGGGAACGGTAGGGTAGGGCCTATTGAGGTCGGTGAAGCTATAGGTGGTGGTCTTTGGTCGTGAGTGGTGGCCGAAACAGTGGTTTTAAGGCCGAAAAGTTTGAAACAAAGAGGGTGTTCGTGGGGGCGGCTCTGGCGACGGATCAGGGCCGGGTTTAGGTCTAAAAGCTTGCTAGTGGGCCGGTGAAGAGGTGGTGAAGAGATGGTGGCCAATGGTAGCCGGACGGCGGCAGAACGGCGAAATGAAGCTCGCGGCTTCGCACGGCTCGCAGCGGCTAATGACGGCGTTAGCCGGCCTAATATTGGGTGGGCTGACTCGCCAACGCACGGGGTAGCCGGTGGTGCCGGCGGTGTCGACCACGGGCGGCCGGAGGCGACGCTGCGTGGTAAATGGCTGAACGGCGTGGGGAGAGGAGAGAGAAAGGGTCGGGCTAGGAGAGAGGGTCCGCGGGAAAGAAAGGAAAAAAAAGAAGAAAAGGAAAGAGAAAGGAAAAAGATGAGGGAAAAAGAGAGATCCGGTCTTTTCAACTTAGGGTCTCGAAATGATCCAACGAAGAGTATTTTAAAACTACTAGATAAATGAAATAATTCAAACGCAGTGAAATGCTTAATTAAAACAATAATTATTTTAAAACCCATAAACCAGCCAATTTAAATTAAAGATCATTTTAAATGCAAAATAGTAAATAACATGAAGAAAGCACATAAAAATTAATTTCCATCATTTAAAATATTATAAAATAATATTTAAAAGCTCCCATAATTTTAAAACAAGATAATCAATTTTTAAATAAATTAAATAAATCATTCATTAAAAATACACTAAAATCCTGGATGTTATATACATTGCGAGATTGTTCGACAAACCATGGATACTCGATGTCAAATTTCTTCCATTGTAAGGAATCTGTAGGATGCGAGAGGAAGTTTTCATTTTAGACTCTTTCTATGTGATGCCAAGACATATATTTCACAGTCAACATGGACATAAAGAATCTTTAAAGTCGAGAAATCAACGAAAAATGTCTTAAAACTTTGTGGGATACATTACGTTTATTAGATGTCCATCTTGACTCATGACACATTGGCATGAGTCAAATTATGCATATTGCTGCTAGTAGAGAACACAATCATTTTTACAAGCGTGAATGATATTATAATCAAATCTTAGCATTCGCTTCAATTGCTTCTTTTCATAAAAATTACGGGGTACTACATTATCATGAGGAAGAGCCTCTCTAAATAATTAAAGCAACATGTCGGTGGCCTTGGCAGAAATATGATAAATAGACTAAATATAGAGCAACCTCACCGTGAAAGACAACTTGCTATGACGAGTGCACCCCTCGTACAACTCTCTTTGTGCATCCTCCCACAGTCTTCTAAAGTTTCCATTTCCCTCAAATGATTGTGCAGATGTTTCTTCTCCATCCCTCATCCCAAATATTCCTGCACCCAGATCACCTAACATCTCAGTCATATCCTCTCTATTATCATCACTATCATCAGGATCATCTACATTAATGTCCTCCATGTTGGTGTCGTTACCCTCCTCCATTTGATTAGTCTGACTGCTAAATTTAACTCTTTTAGAAAATGGTTCGTAATTTACGACCCAATGTGAGTATTTAGAATTGATTTCATTTACAAATAAATGATCCTCCACTACCACCAAATTATAAAAATTAAGATTTTTGTACTTCTTGCATAGACATTTTATAAATCCTTGACTGTCAACACTCATGCGAGCAAACTCTAGAAAAATCTTCACCCCTTGTGCATACTCCTTATAGTCTCACTCAAGTCTATCTCCCAACAGCATCTAACTTTTATCCATTCCTATGATCCATTATTTGTTGGATGTCTATAAAAAAAAGTCAATTCATGGGATAAACACTATCAAGAGTATATTCATACTTGTTTACCATTTATTTTATAAGGTGGTTGATCATATCTCATTCAAGAGACTATCATCTATATTGCATATATACTCAGTCCAAAACTCTAATGTTAGTAAAATTTTACACAATATTTTTCTACAATTCTCCAAGTATGCTAGTCACGATAAGTTGTAGACCCTATTCATGGGCTGAGAAACTTATAGACCACATACCCGAAAAATGTAAGAAAACATTGAACCAAAATTTTAATTGACTAACACAAGAGTTTAAACTGAATATATCTGCCATATAGATGATAGAATCCCAAACTGTCCACTTTGGACAATTCAAGAGTTGTATCCAAATATTTTTTAAGAGAATTATTTGGCCACAACTTTCAAAAGGGTCTAAGGTTCAAGTACATATCAAAATAACCCTAAAATCCACAACTTCCAACTCCTACAATTATACAATAAATTTAAAAGTAAATCACATTCCAAATCACAAATACATTGCAAAATTACATTACAAATCACCAATATTTTAAATATTTTATAAGTATTTAACATTAATTTAAGTATTAACAATTGCTATCAACAATTGCTATCACTACAACAAAAATAACATTTTGGGACGGAATAAAAATCGTCCCAAAAAGTGAGATTTAGGGACGAATTTTAATTTTCGTCCCAAAAAAAGTTTTCCGTTCGAACGCATAATAAAATCGTTCGAACGTTATATTTAGGGATGAAAAATTGCGTCCCAAAAAATGGAAACGTTCAAACAGTGACGATTTAGCGTTCGAACGTATATATTATCGATCGAACGTAACTTTTGACCGTTCGAACGGTGAGCATTTTTTTTTTAAAAAAGAGAATTATATTTATATTAACTAGTAATTATAATAAATATATTGATTAAATAATATGAATAATATAAATCAATGATTAGTTCAGGAAATATAAAATAAGACTATTTCATAAATAAATAGTGAATTTACAAAATATTAAATATTGTCCATTCTAAAAATAAAAGAAAAAATAAATAAAATATAGAAAATACTAAGATCCCAACTCTTTGCACAGATCCTCGACTGCATCTAAACGTTCCTCTATCTGTGTCAGTCGAGTACTAATGGTGATCTGAGTCGTAGACATGGCATCAACCCTCGTACGTAACTCAGAGATGCTACCAATAATCTCAGTACGAAAATCAGACATAGCAGAACGGACCTCAGTACGCACTGCATCAATCAGCGCTGATGTCTGTCTGCTGATCGCTGCACGCACGATCTCAGCCATGTCCTCACGTGTAGCGCTATGTACTGATGCCTCGACCTGTGGTCCATGATCTCCTGGCTGTGCATCTCTCTGAGGATCAACTGGGTCTGGATGCTGCCCACGAAGACGCAGTCTCGAGTGTCCTGTACTGCGTGAGAGGGTAGTGCTGTTGATCGGTCCCATCGGCTGCCGTTTACGCTCGACAATATCAGGCACAACACCAGCAAATAATAGATATCGGGTGATCAGGATCCCGAATGGTAGTATATCTGTAGAAATGTACCGGGACTCTGATCGAATCCTATCAAATATATATCCCACCAAATCAATAGGAATGCCACGAGCGACCCGTATCATAAATTTTGTCCGCTCAATGCCAACCTCTGTTTTGTGCTGCCGAGGGTCGATGTTGTTAGCGATTATCAAATTCAGGATCTTGAAGAACGAGGATAGATCTGCCTGCTTGATGCTCTTCGTCCCGTCATACAGGGGAGTATCTGGACCAACAACCAAATCCCTCACCTCATGATCAGCAATGATATCGACCTCATCTGTATAATGGAACGATGCATCCTCCTCAGCTGTCTCATCCTCAACTGAAGGATCAGACTCTCTAGGCACCATGTTCGGATATGCATCTGGCAGCCTAGGAATATGAAGATGCTCAGATAGTCGGTCCCGTGAAAATACAATCGGAACTCCTCGGACAGACATGCTATATGCCCCTCCATCATCTGGGCTGGCACTACCGAGCTCTCTATAGAACTCAGAAACAATGTCGATATAAGCGATAGTCTCAAATGAGTCATCTGGACTATCTAAGATAGGTCCCCAACCACGATCTCTGAAAACTGACGGCAGGGAATGACCCTCCCAGACAAGACTCTCAAAGTCAGAAAGCTTCACCTGTCGCTCAAGTGAAACAGTCCTCTCCCTAGCAGGAGTACTGCTAGTCTCTGCCTGACTACGTCGCTTACGTCCCGTCCTAGAAGAAGACATAATAATGAACCTGAAATTTACAATTAATTATTAACTCATCAATACAATATTAATAATAAAAATATT
Organism: Cyclocarya paliurus; assembly: GCA_029856935.1. Lineage (NCBI taxonomy): Eukaryota > Viridiplantae > Streptophyta > Magnoliopsida > Fagales > Juglandaceae > Cyclocarya > Cyclocarya paliurus. Next base: position 11,827,635 of record CM056954.1, on the reverse strand, counting down.
TAATAAAATGTAATTAAATGCTATATTAATTTAATTATAAAATAAGACATATTCTTGCTAAGAAATAATGGAACAACAATAGTGAATAAAAATACACATAATTTATACCGTGTGAACGTGTGAAATGCATGTTTGGCCAATACCTTAGCATGTTTGGCCAAATTAAGTGTAATTAATTTGTTTGGCAAGTACAGTTCGAACGAACAAAACCACGTTCGAACGGTATAGACCATTACCGTTCAAACGTGGAAAAATACGTTCGAACGTGATAAATGTAATTCCTGTTTGGCAGAAACCGTTCGAACTCTTTAACCACGTTCGAACGGATTAACCTTTTTGGCTAGTACCGTTCGAACTACCAAAAAAGTTCGAACGGGCTAAATGTAATTCACGTTTGGCTAAAACCGTTCGAACTCTTAATAAACGTTCGAACGGATTAGCCTGTTTGGATATAACCGTTCGAACTAAAACAAAAACGTTCGAACGAGTTAAATGGAATTGCTGTTTGGCTAGTACCGTTCGAACGACCATACAAGTCGTTCGAACGGTACTGAGTCGACTCAGCCATTGAAATCCATGGAATCCTTCGATTCTTTGGGTTTCTCAACAAACAAAACTAAACTAAACAAAATAAACCTTCCTAGTATAGATTTAAACAAATCTACGGTGAGTATTGATGGATAAATTGATTTATCCTAATTTAAACAAATAATCCATAAAAACTTAAATTTAAACGGTAAAATAGTTAGAAAATCAACATACCGGTGAACGGGGGTTGGAGGCTTCGAGTGGGCACTATTCACGACGGCAACGACGTCGTTAAACGGCAGAGATGGAGGTTTTTAGGGACGGTTTTAATTTTTGATTCGATTGTTTCGGTTGAAATGACCGACGGGGAGAAGTTAAATATACAGTATCGTTCGAACGGTTAGTTTATCCGTTCGAACTTATTGTTTATGGGTTCGAACGTTTATGTTTAAGAGTTCGAACGTTTTTCATCATATATTATATATATTTTTATATTTTAGAATTTATCTTATTAATAGATTTATTGTAATATATATTATTATATATAACACTAGTGATTGCTATATATATATATATATATATATATATATATATATGATGTCCATAATTAATAAATATAAATAGTACTATATATTCATGTATTACTATAAATAGTACTAACATTATAATAAAGTACTAATATAGTATTACTTTAATGTATTACTAATATGTATCATATATATTATAATATATACATTGTTATGTGTCATATATATATTGTAATATATATACTATAATTAATAAATTTAATTAGTACTATATATTCATATAAGTAACTATATTAGTATGTTAGTAATCTAATTAAATGACACTAGTGATTGGTGAATATAGTAATTATTGAATATGATTGAATATGATATTACTGTGTTCGTAAACTATATTATATTCTAATATGTCTATATATATTAGAACTATTATTTTATGTAATAGTATAATGTTGATGATTAATATTCATAAAAATTTAGCAATGGTTCGAACTGTAAATAATTAGGGTTCGAACGGTTTGATATGAATCATTCCACGTTCAAACGTTATGTCTATTACGTTCGAACGAGAAACTTTAGGAGGGAAATTTCCCGCTAATTGGTTATACGTTCGAACGGTTATTAAATAAAGTTCGAACGGTAAACTTTAGGAGGGAATTTTTCCCGCTTCATGGTTTCCAGTTCGAACGGTTAGTAAGTAACCGTTCGAACGGGAAACTTTATTCAAATGTTGATTACAGATCTCAGAAATTAGAATCTCCCCCTTCTCCCACTCTCATTCCCTCACAAATAAAGTTGCGTCATTCTCTCTCAATCTAGTCTCAACACATTATAGGTATGTTTTTTTTTAATATTTTTACTTTCCCATACATCCTTACTTTATTGAAAATTTGTTAAAATTCTTTGATATTGTTGTTGGAATTCTTTGATATTGTTGTGTTGTTACTGTGTTGTTACTACTATATTGGAATTCTTTGATATTGTTGTATTGTTACTATGTTGTTACTACTATATTAGAATTCTTTTGAAAAATTATTCATCTATTTTTCGTAGTTCATCTGTTCTCCATAGTCGAAGGAGATTGGAAATCTGGAATGAACACGTTTGAACGTTTCAGACGTTGCGTTCGAACGTATATTAAGTTCGAACGGTTACTAAATAAAGTTCGAACGGGAAACTTTAGGAGGGAATTTTTCTCGCTTCATGGTTTCCAGTTCGAACGGTTAGTAAGTAACCGTTCGAACGGAAAACTTTATTCAAATGTTGATTACAGATCTCAGAAATTAGAATCTCCCCCTTCTCCCACTTTCACTCCCTCGCAAACAAAGTTGCGTCATTCTCTCTCAATCTAGTCTCAACTCATTATCGGTATGTTTTTTTTAATATTTTTACTTTCCCAGATATCCTTACTTTGTTGAAAATTTGTTAAAATTCTTTGATATTGTTATTGGAATTCTTTGATATTATTATGTTGTTACTGTGTTGTTACTACTATATTAGAATTCTTTGATATTGTTGTATTGTTACTATGTTGTTACTACTATATTGGAATTCTTTTGAAAAATTATTCATCTATTTTTCGTAGTTCATCTGTTCTCCGTAGTTGAAGGAGATTGAAAATCTGGAAGGAACACGTTCGAACGTTTCAGACGTTTCGTTCGAACGCATATTACGTTCGAACGGTTTTATTTTACGTTCGAACGTAATAATACAATTTTTAATACACACACAACCCAAACCAAAACACAATACACAAACAAACCAAAATACAATCAAACTGAGAAAAATATTAACTGCAAAAGATAGGCCGTCCACCCTAGTAATCTGAGAAAAATTTTAGACGCTTGGTCGGCTAAGGTCATATTTTGGTTAGATTTTGGAGTGTTCGGTGAAGAGTCAAGAGGTTAATGACTTCTTGTTGATATTCTTATAATCAAAATCACATGGAACTCTTTTTATTTCCTTTTTCCGATTTGAAACTTATCATTGAAATTGAAGACCCTCATTCCATGCAAGTAACTCAATCCAATCCCAACTATACTCAAATTAAAACTATTATTTCTATTACTTTTTGTGGAGTTGCTTCGTAGTAGGGATTTTAAACCTTACGTTCGAACGAGTTATGTTTTACGTTCGAACGGCATGGTACATAATTAATACACAAACCAACAGCAACTAACAAATCATAGGAATGCATAGAAACCATAGGAATGCATAGAAATATATAAAGTCATAGGAATATAATACAAACCATAGAAACCATAGGAATGCATAGAAATATATAAAGTCATAGGATTTATTTAGAAATAAATCCAACCGCAACTAACTCTTCAAATAAAGCATTAATTCTTGCATTTTCCTCAGGCTTGAGTAGTGAACTTCCAGAATTTGGTAGTGAACTTTTCGTCATCTCATTGATATCCCTTGCAGGAAACTGACTTTGGACATCATGAGTTGGATTTGTATTGACAGAAGGATATGATAGACAACTTGGTTCTGTCTCCTTCATTGAAGTTGCTAGTTGAGTTTGTAGATTTACAACCTGTAGAAAACAAAGTAGAATGTCATTTGTCGTGATAGGAGACAGAGCATATTAAAATTTTAATGGTTCTGTTTGCATAAGAGAACCTGCTGTTGAAGAGCAAAAATAACTGAAAAAATGCCATTGATAGGATCTTCAAGTCTAGCTTGCGCTTCATATATAAGTGTGGTAGACGCTTCATAACGCTTATTGACCGGGATGCGAGTAAGAATCCTCGCTGCATTACCTGCTCCGAAAATCTTATGAACAGCGCCAAATTGGATATATCCGAGTGGACCACTGAAATAAGGAAAAAAAATACATAAATCACGTGTACATTTCCTTCTAAGAAATTTGCATGCTTCACAAGGAGACTGAGAAACCCTGGGCATCTTGTACAATTGGGAGTGATTGGTGCTCAGATAGCATTTGGGGTTTAATGTATATAAACGGATGCCTCAAATTATTGGTGGAAAACATTGATGGATAAAAGAGCTCTCAACTCAGATAGCATTTGCCTTGAGCCCACCAAAAGTATTGATGGATAAAAGATACCATCCGTTCGAGACAAATGTTTGTTGAACGGATAACATCGATGAAGATAGATGATGAGACTGATTGGTGGAAAACACACCATAAAACCCGGGCATAAATTTGAGGCATAAATTTTGCCTCGAGCCCACCAAAAGAATTGATGAAGACATCCGTAAATTCTGCCTCGAGCCCACCAAAAGAATTGAGCGCCCACCGAGCTCACCACTCACATTTCTCTTCAACGGACATTTCTCTCAACTCACATTTCTCTCAGACTCACATTTCTCACAAACACCACCGATTGCTCTCAACTCACATTTCTCACAAACACCACCGATTGCTCTCAACTCACATTTCTCTCAACTCACATTTCTCACAAACACCACCGATTGCTCTCAACTCACATTTCCCTCAACTCACATTTCTCTCAACTTACATTTCTCTTCAACTCAAATGGCTGGCCATCGTCTTTCTAATATTTTACCTGATTTGAATCGAGCACCATATTTTCCACAAACATTAATCTTCACTCCGGACGCTATCAATGCCATGATAGCGACATATAACTATTTCTTATACAAGAGCGATGCGGAGGTCGTGGATGGAGTGAAAGTAATGACATCTCAATATGCAGCTATTGTAACTACCATGAGCCGAAGGCTACTCCTCAGGGTAAGTGAGATAGAGATGCTTAAAAAACAAGTAAGTGAATTGGAGAGTAAGCTTGCAAGTAAACGAAAAAAAAAACAAATATTAAAAAGAGAAAATAAGAAGTTAAAGATATCCATGGATTTGTATGCGAATTGTTTGGAACCAAAAGTAGCAGTGCTGGAGAGTATGCGAAAACAAATAGATGAACCATCAGTAGCAGAGCCGGAGAGTATGCGAAAAATAGATGAACCATCAATAGCAGAGCTGGAGAGTATGCGAAAACAAATAGATAAACCAAAAGCAGCAGAGCTGGAGAAGGAATATGCAGGGAATGTCCTCAACCCTGAGGACATTGCGATCAGCCCTCCTCAAAATTTGCTTGGACCACCCTGAATTTGCTTGATTTACGTTTTGATATATGTATGGACTGTATGTTTATTTTATGTATGGACCACCTTGGGTTTGCTTGATTTATGTTTTGATATATGTATGGACCACCCTGAATTTGCTTGATTTATGTTTTGATATATGTATGGACCACCCTGAATTTGCTTGATTTACGTTTTGATATATGTATGGACTGTATGTTTATTTTATGTATGGACCACCCTAGATTTCCAATATTTATGTTTATTTTATTTTTGTTGATGCACGTGATTGTTTGCAATAGGATATTAGCCATGGATAAGAGTTGGATGCGAGTTAGAGATCGGTTGGGTGAGGATTATAATGTATATGCCCAAGGAGTTAAGAAATTTTTGGAGTTTGCATCATGTACAATTGGGAGTGATGGTCATATTAGATGTCCATGCCGAAATTGCAAGAATTTACGTTCTCATAAAATAGAGTTGGTGAAAGAGCATTTGTTTGTTAAAGGTATTGACCAAGGTTATACTGATTGGGTCTTACATGGAGAACCGTTTCCAACATCATTCGAAAACATCGATGAAGATGTACATGTAGAGGATGCTGGTGACGATCCATCAGAAGACATGGAGCAAATGTTGGGCGACATTAGTATGGGAGTGTGTATGGATGAAAGTGGAACAGATCCATATAATTCAAATGATCTGTGCCATAGCAAATTTACCTGCTTATGGAATGATTCACAACGTGAATTATATCCAGGGTGTAGAAGATACAGTAAATTATCTTTTACAGTTAGACTACTTCATATAAAATCCATGTGCCGAATATCTATTAAGGCTGTCAATATGTTGCTGGAGCTGTTTGGAGAGGCACTTCCATCAGACAATATTTTACCTCGCAACTTCTACGAAGCAAAACAGTTGAAAAAGGGACTCGGATTTGATTACAATCTAATACATGCATGTAATAATGATTGTGTATTATTTTGGCGAGAGAATGAGCAGTTGAACTCATGTCATATTTGCCATGAATCAAGATGGACAACTGAGAAGCAGAATGTGCCGCGGAAGGTTGTACATCACTTTCCATTGATACCTAGATTACAACGATTATTTATGTCAGGTTCAACGGCTGTGGATATGACATGGCACTCATCATCTAGAGTCAAGAATGATAATGTCATGTCACATCCTGCAGACTCTCAAGTTTGGAAGGAATTTGACTTGGAACACCCATGGTTTGCTGAAGAACCTCGTAATGTTCGACTTGGGTTAGCAACAGATGGATTTAATCCATTTGGAAACATGAGTACTAGTCATAGTACTTGGCTAGTTGTACTTATGCCGTACAATCTACCACCGTGGAAGTATATGAAAGATCCATATTTCATGATGAGTTTACTCATTCCAGGACCAAGATCACCTGGAAATGACATAGACATACACCTACAGCCACTGATGGCAGAATTGAAAGATTTGTGGGAGAATGGAGTATTAACATTTGATTCATCAACAGGCAAGTCATTTAAGATGCATGCTGCGGTGTTATGGACAATAAATGATTTTCCTGCTTATGGAAACTTATCCAGTTGGAGCACTAAGGGGAAATTGGCATGTCCGACTTGTAACAAATATACCCAATCTGAATGGCTTACATATGGGAAGAAATTATGCTTCATGGGTCATCGTCGATTTTTACCTGGTGACCATAAATGGCGTAGAAATGGTAGGATGTTTAATGGTTCTGTTGAATGGGGGCACCCTCCACCATTCTTGTCTGGCGACGATATTATTGCACAGTTTGTGAATGTCGGAAGTAATGATTTTGGTAAAAAATAACGGAAGAGAAAACGAAGTGCATTAGAGTTGAATTGGACAAAGAAGAGTATATTTTTTGAACTACCCTATTAGTCAACGTTAAAATTGCGGCATAGTCTCGATGTTATGCATATTGAAAATAATATATGCGAGTCCGTGTTAGGAACGTTGATGTTAATTGAAGGTAAAACGAAAGATAATATAAACTCACGGAAAGATCTAAAACGGTTGGGAATTAGATCGCAAATGCACTTGCAACAAAATGGCTTGTCTGTTTACATGCCAATTGGATGGTATACATTGTCAAGGAATGAAAGAGCTACATTTTGTGAGTGGTTGCAGAAAATTAAATTACCAGATGGATATGCCTCGAATCTAACAAGGTGTGTGCGAACGAATGATTGGAAAATTACTGGACTAAAAAGTCATGATTGTCATGTATTTTTACAACGTATATTGCCTGTTGGAATCCGTGGATTTTTTACTAGAGATGTGCGGGTTGCATTAATTGAGTTGGGTGCCTTTTTTAAAAATTTATGTGCGAGAACGTTGAACTTGGAAGTTTTGGATCGTATGGAACGAGAAATCGCACTAATATTGTGTAAGTTGGAGAGTATTTACCCACCTTCATTTTTTGACATCATGGTTCACTTAGCCATTCATTTGCCACGTGAAGCTCGACTTGCAGGACCAGTCCAATATAGGTGGATGTATCCTATTGAACGATTTCTTGGAAAGTTGAAACGCACAGTGGGTAATAAGGCCCGTCCAGAAGGATCAATTGCAGAAACATATATTGATGATGAGTGGCATACATTCTGTTCCAAATACTTCCATGGGGTTGACACAAGATTTGATCGGCCAGAAAGAAATTTTGATGTTGACCAAGCAAGACAACGGAATGGATTTTCTGTATTTTCCCAACAGGTACGTCCACTTGGTGCTCAGGGTGGTTATGATTTGTGTGAACGAGAATTTGAGAAAGTTCAATGGTACGTGCTAAATAATTGCCCAGAGATAGAGAGCCACTTGAAGTAAGTTTAAATTAATTGTTAATTAATCATTGAATTTACTTATTAAACATTTATATAAACATACTTATTATTGGTAATTTTTAATTTTAGTGATCATATTAACATGCTCAAAGAATTGGGAGTAAATGCTATAGACCTGAGACATGAACAGGAGTTCCCGAAATGGTTCGAACAACGGGTAATGACATTAATATCTTATTGTAATTTTATTAGTTATTAAAATATTACTATTGTTAACGGTTGAGTGTTTATACTTTATTTAATATGTAGGTTGTACAAATGCATGCAAGTAATCAGAACAATATATCAGACGAACTATATGCACTGGCGTGTGGTCCCTCAAGACGTGCTGCTCGATATTCTGCATGTATTTCTCGAGGAAGTAGGTATCACACAATTGATCGAGAACTTTATAGGAAAACACAAAATAGTGGTGTCCTTGTCGAAGGGAGTCATGATGGAGACAATATTGATTTCTATGGAGTTATCGTAGATATAATCGGATTGAGATATGTGGGGGAGCTTGTGGTTTATATGTTTAAGTGTGATTGGTGGGATTTAAGCAATCCTCGAAGAGGAAAATGCCAGGATGAATATTTTCTGAGTATTAATACATCAAAAAAATGGTATGAAGATGATCCTTTTATTTTGGCTTCCCAAGCATCTCAAGTATTCTATTTAGACGATCCACAGTTAGGAAATCAATGGCAAATAGTACAAAAATTTTCTCCTAAAAATATTTATGACGTTATCCCTGAGGCGAAGGGACAAGATGAAAAAGACGATGATACCTCTACTCAAGAAGCATACCAAGAGAGTCAACCTGCCTTTAACTTATTTGTAGATTTGAGCCAGTATGAGATGATCCCATTACATAGGGAAGATATTGAGGCTGATATAGTTGAGACGACAGTTGATCAAAGTGTTGAGTCATCTGAAGTATCTATAGATGATGAGACTGAATCTATAGATGAAACTGATACAGATGATTGACCAGTTTGTGTTCACATTATACAGTATCTCGCAATTATGCCACCAAAGAGGAAGGAAGTTCCCATCCCATCTCCACCTGTTTCTAGCTCTCCGTCTGACTTGCCATTAGAGACTAACTCTACGGAACAAGGTAAATAGCTACTACTCATTTTTTCAATTAAAATATATGCTAATTGATACGGGGTAAATAACTAATATTATTTTATAGAGATAACAGTACAATCTCGTCGTGGACGAGGCATTACTAGAGGTGTGACATTGGAGAAATATCGTAAAGTAGGTAAGATTAAGGTTAACATTCTTGATGAACATACCGGAGGCCAGGGACAGCAGGCAGCTTGGCTTGCATCACATGTGGGTGCTCTTACACGGACTTATGCACCTTTGGCTACGAGTTCATGGCATAAAGTCCCCAAAGAGGCGAAAGAGGTTATAAAAAAGCGTTGTTTGGTACGTAATATTTAAATAATAAATTTATATGGATATTATTTAATATTCTAAATGATAATGTCTTTGTATATATACTCTTTTAAGGATGACTTTGAACTAAATTATGGTCGGAGAGAGGAGCTTAAGACTGTTGAAGAGTTGATGTGTAATGCATTCCGCAAGTATAAGGCGAGGTGTCATGAGCATTACAAGAAGTACGAGAACAAGGAAGAAGCACGTGAGCATCCTTTTCAGGATGTCCGACCTGAAGAATGGAAAAAACTTTGTGACATGTTTGATGATCCATCATATAAGGTAAAATAAATAAATTATTTATGTATCATATTTATAATTTTCACTTACTAACTTTTACAATTTCTATGCAGGAACGAAGTTCTATAAACAAAATGAATAGATCAAAGTTGAAGATTCATCATCGCGCAGGCTCAAGATCTTTCCATCGCCTCTCTAAGAAATTGGTAATGTATTTTTTTTCTTTTTTTATTCTATATAGTTTGTTTTTAATATTAACTTTATATCTTAACAATTTCTCTTGTAGGAAGCGTCAGACACCAATTATGATCTAACAAAATTATATGCTGCATCACATACTAATAGTAATGGAGAGTGGACTCATCCCGATGCTCGTGAAAATTATGTAAGTATTATAATTTTTTTTTAATTAAACATATTTAAATTATTGTGTCAATATTAAACGTATGTGTTTTGTGAAGGATAAAATGCTTGCCATACGTGCTGAAGCTGCTTCAGATCATAATTCATCAACAAATGATGTTGAAATTTTTACACAAGTTCTAGGGCAACGTTCAGGATATTTGAGGGGTTTGGGTCGCTGTATAAAACCTTCAAGCTCTTCATCAATGTCAAGCACTACTGCTATTGCGTTAGAAAATGCAAATTCTACGATTCAAGAATTGCTTACAAAACAGCATGAGTTAGAGGCTCAATTGACAAAACAAGCAGAGATGGAGATTACAAAACAACATGAGTTAGAGGCTCAATTGACAAAGCAAGCAGAGATGGAGATGCGCATGAAACAACAAGAAGATGAACAAAGAGAGATGAAGCTTCAAATGCAGATACTTATGCAACAATTCAGGTCTCCAAGCAATTAATTTTCATTAGAAGTGGTTTGCATATTGAACAATTATATATCATGTACTGAGAATTTTATTAGTATTATTAGTATTTTATTGAACAATTTGTATTGTATTCTTAAATTAAAAATATCTATTTGGTTCTAAATTAGTATTGATTGTCCATAAAAATAATAACCGTTCGAACACTCATAAACCGTTCGAACGTATTCAAATCGGACATAACCGTTCGAACATTATACATTATCGTTCGAACTGAAAAGTTGCTTGCCGTTCGAACAGAAAATTCACTATCTGCGTTCGATCTTCAATTTCTCTGTTCGAATGTTTCTTCATGAATTACCCGTTCGAACGTTATTTACTCCGACCGTTCGAACAGTCACATATGTTCGAACGTTATTTTATATGTTCGAACGGTATTCCAAGATGAATTTTAATTCGTCCCCAAAAAACATCCGTTCGAACGATTTCGAACGGTCACAGTTAATTTCATCCCAAAAAATATTTTTTGGGACGAATTTGTGATTTTCGTCCCAAAATATCTTTTGGGACAGTTTTATAGGGACGACCTTGCGACACTTTTTTTTCGTTCCAAAAAATATTTTGGGATGAAATGACAATATTTTGGGATGAAATTTTTCGTTCCAAAAAATATAATTTGTTGTAGTGTATATATATTATATTATATTATATTATATTATAAGTTTCCATTTTAATTTAAGTGCAAAATATTTTGTAATTATATTATTATAAAGTTTTTTAATTAAATATTTTATAAGTAGTAATTATTAATTTAAGTGTTAATAATTCCTATGTTATATTATATTATAAGTTTCCATTTTAATTTAAGTAAAAACTATATAATAATTATACTATATAGTTTTTTAATTAAATATTTTATACTATAGTATTAAACATTAATTTAAGTATTAATAATTGCTATGTTATATTATATTATAAGTTTTCATTTTAATTTAATGCAAAATATTTTATAACTATATTATTATATAGTTTTTTAATAAATATTTTATAAGTATTCATTATTAATTTAAGTGTTAATAATTCCTATGTTATATTATATTATAATTTTCCATTATTAGTTAAGTGCAAAATATTTGTAATTATACTATATAGTTTTTTAATTATATACTCCTTATGTTATATTATATTTTAAGTATTAATTTTAATTTAAGTGCAAAATTTAGACTTAATAAAGCTTTGTTTTTTATATTTTGAGTATAATTTTTATAAATCTTATAATTTTAAGTAAAATTTAGTAAGTAAAATCTTCTTAGTCTGTTCAAATAGGATTCTGTTCGGACAAGATTCTGTTCGAACGAAGATTATAGTGTTCGAACGGTACAAGTCCAGATTCCAAACACGAAACAGAGACAAAACATTTGCCACAAAATACAATTTTCACAAACACAATCTCATAAGATGCATATTGATGTATGATACATTTTAAATAGGATTAATATACCAAAAATCTAAAAATTAAAAATTAGAAATATGACCTCAAATTTAACCAATCCAAACAATATAGCAATATACAATACCTACATAAGAGCATTGGCATTGGCTTCATCAAATTCATCTTCAAAATTTGATGAAAAGTACATGTTTTCCATAAATCCAAAACCTCCCTATCCATAACCCCACATTGAATTAGCCATTAGATTCATCAAAATAATAATATAATATTATTTTTTTAATAATATTATTTTTCATATTTTATAATTACATTAACCATTTATACATTAATAATTTAATTTGATACTTAAATTATTGTATCCCAATTAATTTTTTTCCTCAACCTAATTATTCAAAATAACACATTTTGCAAACTAATTTTCAAACCCAAACTAGTAGTAATTTTGCAAAAAAATTACTTAAACCAGTACAATTTTATCCATCAGGCTCAAAGCTCATAACTTAAAAGATTTCCTGTTTTTAAAAATAGGAGATGTTCAAAGAAACGAGATACAAATGTCATCCATTTTTTGTTGAAACAACAAAACAAAACCCTTCACTGAAGGGAAAACTAAATTTTGTGTCTACATTGACTAGTGAATGTCATCCATGCCGGGATTAATGGATGTTATATAATTATCAGAGTAGCAATTCTTAAAAATGCCAAGAATCCCAGACTACACAATAACTCAATTCGCCAGAAACCGCACAATAACAGAAACAGATAAACACCAAGTCGAACACAAATCATTGGCGATGCCATTAAAACCAAACATCGAAGGTGATCAAAATATTAGATGCTGTAAGCTAAGAAGAACAAACGCCATCGGCCATTTTTTTGAATCTCTCAACGTAAACTACAAAATTATATGATTCTTGGAACAAAAGAAACATAGACTACGAAAACTGATTCATGGGATCGATAAAATAGGGACCAGGTATTACTCAATGTCAAGTAATAAATTGAGGACAGTCAAAGTTCAAAGTCACGCACGCACACATTCAAAGTCAAAACAAATTGATAACAGATCTAAAACATTTCTAAAAAGAGGATCCTAGAATGGGATACGCAGTGGAAGTAAGAGGAAATCGAACCAAACAATTTTCCGAAAAGGGCAAAAGGAAATGTTCAAGAACGAGAAAGAGAGACAAATTACCTACAAGCTCAGATCGAACCAAGACCCATTGCATATAGCACACACACATAGAGACAGAGATTTGGTGGGTGGCCGGCTAGGAAGTATTGATTGTACGGTTTAGTTTAATTACTAAAATAAAAGGAATCAAAGGATACACGAAGTGGGCGTCCAAGAATTTCAAATTAAAGCCGTTGAGAGAGCGAGAGAGAGGAGCAAGAGAGAGGAGCGAAGAATGGGTGTTAACAATCAAACCCCAACTAACTAATTTAGAAATTTAATAAGAAGAACGAAGATTTAGACCCAAAATACATATAATATACTTTATTGGAATGTAAAGGATGATCTTACGGTGGAGAGTTGACGGAGGAGAGGACGACACTGGATTATAGGGAGCTGGGAGCTCCTTCATCTATGTCTTGGGTCATGTTCGACGAAAATGGACCTTGAACTGGGCTGGAGATAGGGTTTTGCCTACTTGTTCAACACTCCAAGTCGAGAAGAGATGGGAGATAGAAATGGGGAAGGAAAGGAATGAGATTAAAAGAAAAAGGAAAAATGTTAAAACGGATTCGGCTGTTGGGAGGGAAAAAAGGGAGAAGAAAAGAAAGGGTCTGGGAGAAGAAACTGAATCACGGGCGAAAAGGAGAAAGGCGGTTGGACGAAGGATTTATAATAAAATAATAGGATAGACTTTGAACAGTTGATCTTCATATTTGAAGATGAAAGTAGATATACTGTAGCTAAAAGTTCAAACTTTTTGATTTACCGAATCCAATGCCAGTATTTTAACCCCAAACCTCTTCAAATTTTGAAGATCCATTCATTTTAGCTAGACCGCTGCCACTGCTCTAAGCATGAAACACATTATAAGAAAACCCTAAATCATGTGCAATAAACTGACATTAATGAAATTTGAAATACCAAAAAAATAATACTTACCTCTTATAAACCTCTCCTCTCTCTCAAGAATCCCTTCTCTCTCACTAAGTCTATTCCTCTCTCTCTCCACAACACTCTCACACACACACACACACACCAGTAAGCTTTGCCTTCAAAGAAATGCAAACTTGAAGTGAAAATGAACTGAATCCTGAAGTATTTGAATCTGTCAAGTCCCATTCGAATTAGACATTTACTCATTCGAACACGAAAATTTCAAATAGGCGCCAAATTCTGCCACGATTTAATTCAAGTTCGAATGTGAAAATTTTTCGTTCGAACTAACAAATCAGAATATTCCTTAGCATATTCTTCAAATATAGAGAAGATTAAAGGGTATTTCATTCGAATGAAGAATTTTCACGTTTAAATAAACTAACATTCAGAGTATTTGGCAGAAAGTTTCCCTCCAAACACATTTCATGATATAAATTCATTCGAATGGTACGTGATTGGGTTCGAACTAATAATAGTATTATTATGCTTATAAGTAATTTCCTATAATTTTAATAATCTATTGTATAATTTTTTATATTTTTATATTATATAGTATATAGTATATTTATACACTATAGCAACTATTTTATACTATAATTGATAATATATAATACACTTTTGGTCTTATAGTTAATATAATACTTATACTATATATACTAATTATTAATATATAATACTTATTAATATATATTACTTATACAATACGTAGTGTTATATTATTATATAACTTATATGAGTATAATTATCATAACTTATTAATATATATATATATATATATATATATAGTTACTTCTAATTTTGCACTATATTATATTATATAACTTGTTATATAAAATATAACAAGTATAGTTATAACTTATAACTAGTAACTAGTAACTAGGATATGATTCTTACACTGTAGTAGCTATATAACTAAGAAGTACTATACATATATATTAATTATATTAACTTGTATAGTTATCATAACTTATAATAGCTATAACTATATAGTAACTAGGATATAATACTTACACTATAGTAGCTAAATAACTAATAAGTACTATATATATATTAATTATATTAACTTGTATATTTATCATAACTTATAATAGCTAAAGCTATATAGTAACTATATATAATACTTATACTATAGTAGCTATATAACTAATAAGTACTATATATATTAATTATATTAACTTGTATAGTTATCATAACTTATAATAGCTATAGCTATATAGTTTATAGCAACTTGTACTAATCCAATATGCATGAAAGAATATTTCTGTTCTTTGTGATGTTTGATAGCTTCTCTTGTTAATAATTGTAATGATTCATACTCATTATTTAAACTAATAGTTTTTTCTACTGTTTTAATTGTATAATTAGTAAGAAATGATAATTTAGAAGAGAAAGTAGAATACTTATATATTATAAGTTTTATTTTTATATTTTTGTACTTGTTAATATTAGTATTATTATATATTACTATTAGTAATATAATTAGAAATATATTAGTATAATAACCATTCAAACGGATATTTATCTCGTTCGAATGAGACGCCATGGTCATTATATACCCAGTTCGATTACAATGAAACAAAACTCTCTCATTCGAACCAGCAGCCGCCGAGAGCCTCCGAGTTCGCCCCTTATCTCCACCATGAAAATTGCCACTCAACCGTTGTAACAACCCCACATTTGAACTTCTAAGAGGTATGGGTCAACTCTCCACCTCAATTGTTTAATTTTTTACATGAATGAGTTGTATTTGGGGGGTATGGATTTCGAATCCTAAATGCCCCCATTTTAGTGTATTCCGTAGGGATAACAAGTTTTTAATCAGTAGAAATGATTGGGCTTCACTCCTTAATCATTTCTACCGATTAAAACAAAGTTTTTGGTCTAGATTTGGATATTTCATTCGGGGCTGAGTCGACTCAGCCATGGCTATTTGGCTAGGTCTCGTTCGAACTAACTCTATTCCGTTCGAACGTGAAGTTGCCAAATAGATTTATTTCTGTTCGAATAAAATAATTTAGTTCGAATTAGTATTAATTGTCGGTTCCAATGAATAGAATATTGCATTCGAATAGATTTTACTAGTTTGAACAGAATATGTTTCGTTCGAACTAGTTATTTCAATTCAGTTTAATATAGTATAATTCTTCAATAATATAATTATAATTAATTATATTCTTACTTTCCTTGTGGTTAAACAATATACTAATGGCTTCTAGTGGAAGAAAACGTGCAAGAAATCAGGCAAGCCAAAGTGGAGAAGCTCATGCTCAGGAGACGAGGCCTCTTCACTGAGTGGGATGGTCACCGATCTGTCAGCAGCGAGGAATTGCATATCCATAGATGGTCAGTGAGTTTTACTGTGCCATGGGAGAGGAGAGTGATGATACTCTGTTCTATACCTTATAGGTTCGGGGAGTGAGTATTAATTTCTCTCCCTGTATTATTGCTGAGTTCCTTGACATCCAACACTTGGCCGGTGCATATCCTGTAGCGGTTACACTGTGACCAACGGTTGTACCATCTGAT
Organism: Cyclocarya paliurus; assembly: GCA_029856935.1. Classification (NCBI taxonomy): domain Eukaryota; kingdom Viridiplantae; phylum Streptophyta; class Magnoliopsida; order Fagales; family Juglandaceae; genus Cyclocarya; species Cyclocarya paliurus. The sequence goes on along the minus strand of CM056954.1, from coordinate 11,811,043 downwards.
TCCGACACACCAGCCACATCCTCCACGCTAGTCCAGAATGTAGATCTAGATGCTAGTTCGAATGGTAGTGAGGATGATGATCTACCTGATGATCGTCTCACAGACGATCAATTGCGTCATCTAGTGCTAGACACTTCTGCTCCTCTATTCTAAAAAGTAACATTTTTTAGAATGCTTAATTTGATTGTTGGCTATCACATCGATCCTAAAAAACACAAAACTGATTTCGGGATCGATCGAGCCAGATTTTTGTGGCGGATAGCACAGGGGGACCCCATTGATCTAGCACTATATTTCTTCTACCGTATTTGATTGGAGTCAAGTTATTCTAGTGGAGGTAGTCTACCATTTACACTGCTGATATCTAACATTCTACTCCGATCGGGAGTTATAGTGTCTGCGATTGAGCGGAGGTCACCACAGATGGGGCTCATTAGTAAGATCACATTTAGCAAGAGCAAGGGGCACTTGTGGAAGATTGCACCAGTACAACCTAGTGTCCTGCCCATCGATCCAGCTTCTACTAGTGCTGTCGCTGTTGAGAGACAGCCTCTTAGGGCTACTTTGGATCACGTATGAGCTCTGTTTGTAGAGTTCGTTGAGCCTATCATGGAGAAACTTAGGGATTTGGATAAACGCATTAAAATGTTACAAGATGATGTTGATCTACTTAGCAAATAGTCGTTTTAGTTAATATTTTACTTTTTTATATTGTATTGAACATTATATATTTGAGATGTAATTAATGTATGATTTTTATTTTTTGTGTTTGCTACCTTGTTTATTTTTTTCATTTTACTTGCCGTTCATGATAATATAAAAAATGATGCTATCTTTAAAGTTATATTTATATAAATTTAACATAAAAGAAATCACTATAATGTTTTGAACTTAATTACATAAAATTAATTTATGAATTTATAAATATTTTAACTCATTGGAAATCATAATATATAATATATACACATTTTTATAATTTTAAAATGATAACAAATCAATGGAAAAAATATTTATTACTTTAATGGAAAAAAATGTTCGTTCGAACAAATAAATTTAAGTTCGAATCGTTACTAACTTTTCCCGGGAAAAATAAATAAATTTTTTACCAATATTATTATTCGAATAGATTATATACTATTCAAACAGACATTAATTGGTTGTTCGAATATATGTTATTTCGTTCGAATGGTTTTTCCTTTTTGAGACGATTTGGTTCGTCACAAAATATCTTGTTTGAATGGATATTTATCTGTTCGAACGAATTTAGTAGCTCAGGCATTTTCAGAGATGAAATGTAAATTTTGTCTCCAAAAATGACTTTTAGGGATGAAATTTAATTCGTCCCTAACAAATGGTGTCCCTAAAAGTCAAATTTCTTGTAGTGATTGTCCGTCACCTTAATTTGGAGAGCTACATGTTTTATTCTTTTGTTAATTTTTGTTAAAATTTGACTGAAAATAAATTTAAAGAGATCACCAACCAAAATGTCCTCGCAATTGTTATGATATTTATGTGTTTGTATATAAACATATTATTTATTATAAATTTTAAAAAACAAAAAATATAAATATATTTGATACTAGTTACCATGTTTAATGGGTAAATAAATATATTTTTTTAATTATTAACCTGCTTAGTTGGTAAATAAATGATTTTATTTTATTTTTAATTTCATTGAAAAAATTATAGTACTTGAAAAAATTTATTTATATCAACACGTACATAACATAAAAGAAAACAAAGACATTATCGTTGGTCTTTTTATAATTTATTTATAGTAAAATTTTGATAAAAATTAATAAAAATAAATTAATTAATTAATGAACACATAGCTCTCTAAATTAAGGTGATAGTTTATTGTCAGATGGACTTTGAGACAATCAACAAGCAATTATGTCTGTTAATTTTGAAAAGAGAGAAGATATTTACAACCATGAATTGTGCAACTGCCGCGTAATCGCTTTGAAAAAAGTGAATAAAACATGAGACTCACATGAGAAGAATTAATTTTTTAATAGTAGACCCCACTCCTCTATTTTTCAAAACGATTATGCAATTCATGGTTGTATATAGAATTACTCTAAATAAACTCATCTGGATTTAAAATAAGGATGGTCTATTCATAGTGAAAAGTGTTTATCATAAGTAGAAGGAGTTGTTGGAATTGGATATGGGTTAGACTTCTCAGGGAATACAAAAGGCTAAAGATTGGACCTGCTGTTGGAATTTTCAGATTCCAAATGCCACAAAAGTCTTCTTGTGGAGAGTTTAATGAACACATGGCTCTCTAAATTAAGGTGACAGTTTATTGTCAGATGGACTTTGAGACAATCAACAGGCAATTATGTTTGTTAATTTTGAAAAGAGAGAAGATATTTACAATCATAAATTGTGCAACTGCCACATAATCACTTTGAAAAAAGTGAATAAAACATGAGACTCACATGAAAAAAATTAATTTTTTAATAGTAGACCCCACTCCCCTATTTTTCAAAACGATTACGCAATTCATAGTTGTATATAGAATTACTCTAAATAAACTAATCGGATTTAAAATAAGGATGGTCTATTCATAGTGAAAAGTGTTTATCATAAGTAGAACGAGTTGTTGGAATTGGATATGGGTCAGACTTCTCAGGGAATACAAAAGGCTAAAGATTGGACTTGCTGTTGGAATTTTCAGATTCCAAATGCCACAAAAGTCTTCTTGTGGAGAGCATGCCTTGAGTCATTACCAACTAAATTGAACTTGTTCAAGAAAAAGATTGTAGATTCTTCTTTGTGTCCTATCTGTTGCAGGGAAGAGGAATCAACTTCTCATGCTTTGTGGAGCTACATCTCTACCATGGATGTATGGAGCCAAGAGCCTATTTTCTTTCAAAATATAACTAGTAGAGCGGGTAGCTTTAAGGAACTGGTTGAGAAGCTGCACTCTCTTTCTGATCAAAACTTAATGGAGACATTCTCTGTAATTGCTCAAGGCATATGGATAAGGAGGAACAAATTAATTTTTGAAGACTCATTCACTCACCCCACTAAGGTAGCTAAGCAGGCAATTAAGTCCTTGGAAGAATTCAAGTTAGTTTAGCTTATATCTAGGAAAAGTTCCTAGGGGTCTCAAGCTGATCCTCATGTTTGGATTCCCCCACCTGCAGGTTTCATTAAAATTAACTGGGATGTAGCTCTGAATTCTGCTAAAGATAGAATTGGGATTGGATTGATGACTCGTGACCATGAGGGCTCCATTTTGGCTTATAAGAAACTATCTACAACTGGGTTCATGGATCCTTTGCTAGCTAAAGCACAAGGGGGTTTTCAAGCTGCTAGTTGGGCAAGGGATAAGGACTAAGCTCTGTGATCTTGGAAGGTAATGCTCAAGAAATTGTTGAAGGGCTTAATCAACAGATTGATCTATGGGATAGTGTGGGAATTATATTACATGACACTAAAGTCTTGATATCAGAAATAAACCATTGGAAAGTACTAGCTTTGGTAAGAAGAAGTGGCAACTGTCTTGCTCATTGTCTAGGTAAGAGTTCTTTTGAGCTAGCTGAGGATGTGATTGAGCTGGTCGAAAAACCAACTATGTAATCTTGTTTCCTCTTGATTTTTAATAATGTTTGAAGTTTCCTCTCAAAACAATAAACAAAAACTCTATGTGCAGTTATTTTTGTATATTTTTTATGCACTTCACTAATATGATTGGCTGCATCACTATTTTTTAAAATAAAATAATTGCTTTGACCAATCACATCAGTGAAGTGCATAAAAAATAAGCAAAATTGATTGTAGGTAACAGAAGTCTTAAATAAATGCCCCATGTACACACATGAATGCTAGAAGCAGTACCACTTATATATAATTATTATCCTTAATCCCGGCCCCATGTGTTCATCTGAACAGTACGGCATGCGTGACGAAACCTACATTATATTCTTAAACACCTATAGGAAAAAAAGAAAAAAAAAAGAAAAAAAGATGAAGAAGAAGAAGAACGAACAAACAAACCAAGTTACCACACCACACCACCGAGAAAAAAAAAACCAAACCAAGTTACGACACCAAACGCCAATACTTTTTCATACATAGTCTTCTCAAATTAAAACACAATCACTAAGATCGATCTACAAATCAAACCCATAATAACCAAGCCTTCCGCTAACTGGAGCTACAAAAATATTAAGGAAATCAACTATTATTTTACAAAAAAAAAAAAAAAAAAGCCCTAGATTTAACATTCTATTTTAAATTGAGGTTATCTTTATAATTTACAAGTTCATTTTCTTATTTTTTGCTGCTCCAACTGGAAGCCTGGTTATTAATTATATATATAGCCGTAGATAAATAGGACTACTCGATTCAGTTATTAAATGAGTCGTTTGTGAACACAAGATTACGATTGATTATTAATCGTTACAACTCTTATCTTCATAATGAGAATATTTTAATTATTTGAATAGATAAAAGAAAATAATGTTCCTAATATTATGCATGTTGCATGAGTCCTTATGAATATAATTATTAGTATCTATTTATATAAATTAATCATATGACTAGAATTTATTTGTCAAAATATGTAAATAAAATTCTAATATATAATGAGAGTAATCTATTTTATTTTTGGTCAAAGGGACTAAATATATATAAATAAAATTATATATATACGCGCGCGCCTGTACCATCCATTTTTAGACTCAAGAAATATCGCAACACAGAGATGATCTCTCATTTTTCTCCTTAGTTTCTTCTCTCACTACAATAGAATTGCTTTTTAGTGACGGTTGTGAATTTGTGACAGTCTCTAAACCGTCACTAAAAAGCCATTTCTGTGGCGGTTTCTGAAAAGCGTCACTAAAGGTGGTAGAGATTTTTTTTTTGTTCGAACGTATTGGAAAAACCCATCCGAACGTCAGATATACGTTTGAACATGTCGCTACTTAAGTTCGAACGTTAAATGTTATGGCGCCAACGTTCGAACATTAGTAATTAATGTTCGAATGTTAATTGTAAATTTAAATGAATTATGACTCTAATTTACAATTTATGTGGTTTTTATAATGCATAATTTGTATGCAAGTCTAAAAAATTGACTTGCATATATTTATATACACATAATTTGTAAAATATAATTATAAATATATTTATGTTTATTTATATAAATATATATTTATATATACATATATAAATATATATTTATGTATATTTGAAGTGCAGTGATTTAGTATTAAAGTTGAAAAATATAACATCAAAGAAGATTGAGAACTGAAATAAAAAAACTATAGATATATTAAATAATATCGTTCTCTACAAATATTAAAAGAAAAATACAAAATATGATAAAAGTATGTAAACAATACTCAGATGATAGCGTTGTCCAGAAAATTCGTAGCCTGTATTTCCTTAGTCAAGGTATCAACCTTGTCGTTGAGAATACCTACACGGTGGGCTATCTCGGCGATAGACGTCTCTACAGCCCTGAACAATTGATCGATCTTATGATTGATATGCGCAGTCAGCTGTGAGATAATTGCATCAACCCAAGCAGGCTGCACATCTCCCTCAGATGTACTCGCTGACTGCTGACCGCTACTCCCCACACCGTGCTTGGGCTGCGTCGGAGGAACTAGATCCTGTACAGGGGGTGGCTGACGTTCTTTCGCCTGTCCAATGCTACGTCGATGCGTAGTCATGTTGAGGGCGCTTATCTGATCTTTGACCCGCACCTCTGGCTGGGTTGGCACTCCTCGAGCAAGTAATAACTGGCTGATTATGACACCGTATGGGAGGTTGTCTGTGGAGACGATGCTCGCCTCCTAACTGATCCTCTCAAATATGTGTTGTGGCAAATCTATGGGATCTCCACGTGCTACTTGTATTAAAAATTATGCCCAAAGCAGACTGAATGTGTTCTTATGTGCCACAGGATCTACGTTTGTTGCAACAATAAGATGCAACATGCGGAAGAATGGTAGCAGATGGTTTTGGTGGAAGGAGTTTGGCCTCTCGATCTGCATGCGGTCTCTCCTGGTGAGGATGTAGAAATCCTCGTCTCGGTCATCATCCATAGCTGAAGGGCTAGCACCCTCGGTTTCTGACCGGTCCGCATCTCTGGCTGATGATGGATCAAATGGGCCAGTAGATGATGCAGAAGTGCCTACATTTGCCTTGAATCTGCCGTGAGCAGATGTAGATGTGCGAAGTGAGGCTAGAGAGTCAGCCTCAATTGATGTCTGAACTCCTCAACGAATCCCAAGGTGCTCGGCAATGACATCGGGTGAAATATCAAACGTCACACCGCGTGCGGTCACAATGTGAGAGGATGTGTCCTAAGGCATGTCATGCATCCCCATATAGAACTCCTGAACCATAGAGGGGTATACCTTTCCCCTCAATGTGCAGATATTTTCCCAGCCTCTACTGAGGAATACACCTTTCAAGTTCATCTGCTCCCATTTGAGCTAGTCGAACTCGTTAATTAGGGCCTTTCGCTCTACCATAACAGTACTAGCCCCGATCCGAGTAGTGTCCTTAGTGGCTCCTTCCCTCCCTCATTTTCTGGTATGTAAAGGATGGGTCATATCCTAAAAATAGAATATTTATAAAAAAAAATAAAAGAGTATTGATGCATCTTTTGTTATAATTTTAAACTGTTATGAATAAACGTTTGAACATAGGGAAACATACATTCGAATGTTAAGTAAAACGTTCAGACATATACATTTTACGTTCTCACGTAAACACAATTCGTGAGAATGTAAAATGAAACGTCCGAATGTATAACATATAATTAATTTAATTGTTATACGTTCGAACGTAATAGGTACACATTCAACTTCTAGATATACGTTCAAGCGTATATGTTTACGTGCGAACTTCAGGGATAAACACAAAATAAATTAAACGAATTACATTTGAACGTTAAAGTATACATTCAAACATAACTGCTGTAAGATTTGAACGTATAAAATATACGTCCGGACGTGCAAACGGTTATGAACTTGAAACGTTGTAAGTTTGAACGTATTGGTGTAACGTTCAAACGTAACGACAGAGAATGGCTGAGTCGATGACTCAGCCATTCTCGAAAGCTCCAAATCTTCATGAAAACCAACTAAATGCTGAAATGCCACCATAGAAATGAAGTGTACACTTCAAGAAACTTTTTTATGGTTACTTTTTGGCCAACAACAACCTATGATGGCCAAAAAATAGAGTTAAAAATTTGACCACTATGGGTTTCGATTTTAAGCAAAATCCATCCTAAATTTATGTATAAAATACATCTAATGCTTCAAAAAGATATGCCTACCTTTTGGTGACGGTTGTGGCGAAGTCTGGCGGCGGCGGCGGCGAAGGAGTGGCGGTGTGCAAACGGTGTTAGGAGAAAATAGAGAAAATGATGTTTCGGGCATTCAGTTTTGGACTTATATACGTATAACATTTGAACGTTATTCCTATTAACATTCCAATGTTTAAGAAAATGTTGGAACATGATAAATATAACATTCAAACGTAACTATAACCTCCCAACGTGTAATGAAACGTTTGAACATGAGATATAAGACGTTTGAACGTACTAAGTCATCGTTCAAACGTTTCTCAATTGATTTTTCAGAATATATTAATAATATATTAATTTATTAATATATGTTATATTAATTATAATGTATATTCTAATATATAGCATGCATATTATATCTAATATTATATTATAATATAAGTTTAGTGTATGTTATTATGAAATACTTTATGTAACCTTCGTTCAATTTATAATTAGCTTATGGACTTATCTTTCTAATTCTATCAAGGATATTAATGAAATTGTCTGTTTCATTTTTAATAACTATTGTTGAACAATTTCTTTATTTATTATTATTAGAATTATCTACATTTTCTGTTTATTATATCTATGTTGTATATATATATAATATAATATAGTATAATATAATATACTATATATATGTTGTGTATGTAATTATATATATAATATATATACTATATTATATATAGGTTGTTAGTTTTATTAATTATAGCCAAATGTCTATGATTAGATATTATATTTTCATTTAAAGTATTATGTGATCATAGTATATATATATATATAGGTTATTAGTTTTATTAATTATAGCAAAATATCTATGACTATTAACTTTTTTTCATTTAAAGTATTATGCTATCATAGTATATATATATTAGTGTATGTACTTATATATACTATATATATAGGTTGTTGTCTAATATATATAGTGTATGCTCTAATATATATATATATTATATAAGTGAGACTTTAATACCAACGAACCTCTCATTGTAGTGATATATTATATATATTGATATTCAGTGCATATGATATATTATGCAACTATAATATATAATAGTAATTATGAATATGTTATATAATATATAATTTTTAATTATTAATAATCTTGTTATATTTACGTTCTAACGTGAATTATGTACGTTCGAACTTGGAAGAATGTGGGCAAGAAATTTCTTGCTCAATTTTATCGTTCGGACGTTAAATCATATATGTTTGAACGTTTGAGAAATGTGGGCGGAAAATTTTCCGCTTAATTGTTTAGTTCGGACGTTAAATCATATACGTTCGAACGTACTGAAATTGTTGGCGGGAAATGTCCTGCTTGATTATCATCTTCTGCGTTGAGCATTAATGTCCGAACGTAAAACTTAAACTTTTGAACGTTAATGACGAAAATTGACCTGCCATAAGTAGCGTCCAAACGTACAACTTAAACGATCGAATGTAAATTGAACTAAAATCTTTTTTACATGAAAACACGTACGGGGAAAGCAGAATCATTTCTGTTTCCTTCGGTGTGGGAAATAGAGAGAGAGAGAGGGGCTGAGCGATTGTGAACGAGGGGAGAGAGAGAGATCGAGTGAGAGTGGGTTAGAGTGAGAGAGTGTTATTAGGGGGGTTAGAGTGAGAGAGTGTTATTAGGGGGGTTAGAGTGAGAGAGAGTATTATTTGTTAAAGAAAGTGATTATTGAGGGCTAGGATTTTGGAACTATTTTGATAAGGAAAAATTATTTCTTCATTATTTTCGATTTCATGATATTTCTCTTGTGTTTTTTTTTAATATATATATGTTTCTAACTAGTTAATATTGTTATTTTTTTTAAGGAGGTAGTTGTTTTTGCAAATTGGAAACTTATCATTTGTAAGAGAAAATTAAAAAGTAGTAGGTATATTTCTAAACTTTAGTTATTGTTATGTTTAATGATGTTGCTGTGAGAATATTGTGAAAATGTTGTGATATGTTGTTGAAGTAACTAAGTTTATTGTTTATTAAATATATTTATATTTTGTGAATTAATGATGAATTAATATGTTTAGAAATATTGTTATAGGAATATTATTATGTTTAATGATGTTGTTGTGGAAATATCGTGAAAATGTTGTGATATGTTGTTGAAGTAATTAAGTTTATTGTATATTAAATATATTTATATTTTGTGAATTAATGATGAATTAATATGTTTAGAAACATTGTTATAGGAATAGTATTATGTTTAATGATGTTGTGGTGGAAATATTGTGAAAATATTGTGATATATTGTTGAAGAAACTAGGTTATTGTTTATTAAATATATTTATATTTTATGAATTAATGATGAATTAATATGTTTAGAAACATTGTTATAGGAATATTATTATGTTTAATAATGTTGTTGTAGAAATATTGTGAATGTTGTGATTTGCTGTTGAAGTTACTAAGTTTATTGTTTATTAAATATATTTATATTTTGTGAATTAATGATGAATTAATATGTTTAGAAACATTGTTTATAGTGTTTATTGAAGATAATCAATTAGTTGGAATAAATTGTATAATAACAATTTAAAATGATAATTTTTCCTATAATAAAAAATTAAAATAAATAATACTTAATAAATAAATAAGTATCAATTAGTTGGAATAAATTAATTGATACTTAACAACTTAAAATGATAATTATAAGTATAATAAAAAATTATAATAAATATTTATAAATAAATAAATAAGTATCAATTTATTCCATTAACAACTTATAATGATAATTTTAAGTATAATAAATAATTGAAATTAATTGAAATTAATAAATAAATAAGTATCAATTACTTGGAATAAATTGTATAATAACAACTTAAAATGATAATTTTAATTATAATAAAGAATGAAAATAAATTGAAATTAATAAATAAATAAGTATCAATTATTTGGAATAAATTAATTGATATAGGTGAATATAGAATTTTAAAATTTTCATAATTTCTTTAATTAATTTTCTTTATTATATTAATCATGCCTTAAAGATGCCGCCAAAACGACAATGAAGAAATTTGTCTCTTCTGCCAAGTCCAAGTCCCGAACCTGTTGAGGACTCTCCACCCGAGTGTTTTCCTCTTAAAGATCAAGTGTAGACGCAAGAGAACGACAATCAGTTGACACCTACCAGTAAGAAAATGTTATTGATAGTTAAAAGAATATCAATACTTTTATCTCAATAAATATATAACTATAATTATATTATTATCTAATAGTTGATGCACCCGTTCGTCGCGGTCGTGGTTATACACATGGCATCTCTCTTGAGATATGCCGAAGGCACGGAAAACTCAAGGTCACAATTTCTAATAATTCCATTAGAGGAGTGGATGATAGTGCAGCAGCGCTTTCATCCTATATTGGTATAGTAGTCTGAACTTATGCTCCATTTTATGTGCAATCATGGTGGGTTGTTCCGCTCAAGATTAAGGAGCACATTCGGAGTCATGTGCTGGTGAGTTTATGTTGAGAATACATTTTTTGTATACTACATTAGTATATTATATTTTTAACATAATTCACTTATTAGGATGAATTCGACCTCGACTTTGGCCATAACGAGAATTTGAGAACTATGAATGGGTTGATGGCTACACTATTCCGATGTCACAAAGGACAATGTCATGACCACTTCAAGAAATTTGAGACGTTGGAAGAAGCTGCGCAATCCCCTTTCCAGGAGATGAAGTTAGACGATTGGAGAAAGTGTTGTAATCTATTCGCAAGTCCAGATTATAAGGTATTTTATATTTATATCTAATGATTATTTACATTTATATTTGGGCTATATATTATATGCATATATATTACAATTAATATTCTTAATTAATTTTGTAGCACTTAAGTTCTACGAATGTATATAATAGATCTGCTTTGACTGTCCACCATCGTGCTGGTTCAAGATCATTCCACCGTCTTTCCGAAAAAATGGTAATTAATAAATTATAGAATTCATTTATTTTTCTGATATTCTTTTATTTAAGTACTAATATTATTTTTTTTAAATTGTTAATGTCGCTTTATTAGAAACGTGATGATCCAGAAACTTTTTTCTTACTCATGTCTATGCTGCTGCTCATACTAATGAGAGAGTAGTGAGTGGATGGATCCTGCTGTTGCAGATAATTATGTAAGCATTGCTATTTTTGTTAAATAAATTATGCAACATGTGAATAATTTATTTTTTATTTATATTTCTTTTAATACGTTATTTATTATGTGTTTTCTTTGACATTGTAGGAAAAAATGATGGAGATGCAGTCAACTTCTGGAGAATCCTCTCCGAGTGACATAGACATATTCACGCAAGTGCTCGGGCCCAACTCTAGTATGACAAGAGGTTTGGGATGAGCTTCCAAGCATTCTAGTTCATCCTCCTCATCTTCTTCGGCTTCACAAATTAATAATCTTATCAAAGATTTAGAAGCTGTACGGCGCGAGAATGAGTATATGAGGTCGAGACAACAAGAGTTAGAGTTCCTCTTAGAGCGACAGTCTCATTTAGAGACGTGTTTGCAGGACCAACAGAGAGACCAGGAGGAAAGAATTCGCAGTGAAGTCCAAGAGCAAGTGCAGCGAGAGATGATGGTGCAAATGGAGCATGTTATGTCATTGCAACAACAACGGGGTGGGCGAGGAAAAAAGAAATGAATTCTCTCAATTTTATTCTTTTCTATAACTTTTATTATCTAATTTTAAAAGTTTCTAAGACATTGTTAATTGTAGAATATTTATGGTGTGTAATATGATACAATTGGTATTTTTTTAATTTTATGAAATTAGTATTTCTGATCTTTACGTTTGAATGTAAACAAAAAAACATTCAAACATTACTTCACATTCGAACCTTTAAAAGTTGGAATGTATTTGTAAACGTTTGAACGAACTCACCCCAAACAAACAAAAGAACAAAGCGTTCGAACTTTCAGACTCAACATCTTTAACATTTGAACAAACATCTGAACGTTATACTCATTACGTTCGAGCATTGTTCCTTTAACGTTCGAACGTTTAATGCAATCAACGTCCAGACATATAAACGTCCGAACGTAAATATGATACGTTCAAACAAATTCAATGAATGTCAACTTCTGTCATTCGAATGTCAATTGCTCGGGTTGACGTTCCGACGTATAAATTTACGTTTGAACGTTATTTTCTGTTATAGTTTTCAACCTTCACAAAAATGTAACGTTCAAACATTTCTCCAAACCGAACACCTCAAACCGTCACTAAAAATATTTTTAGTGATGGTTCAACAGTAAAACGTCACCAAATGTATTTTGTGACGCACATTAGGTGACGATCATGTTGACGGTTTGCAACAGTCACCAAATGTCTTTAGTGACGTTTTGGTTGTTTTTGGTGACGGTTACTTCTACCACAAAAGACTATTTGTGTTGTAGTGTCACCCGTTTTTCGATTTTCCTCTTTGCATCGCACCATCCATTTCCAGACCCAAGCATCGTGTGCAACACAGGGATCTGCTGATGTTTCTTTCCACTCTTAATTTTCTCCCGTTTTTCAATATTTCTCTTTTCATCAGATCATCTAGATGACACCGTACGTTCAATCTACATACATTGCACTCCCAGTACTATTCCGTGTATGTTTTCTTGTACTTTTTTTAAAAAATTGAGATGCTAATAAAAATTTATACTTGAAAATGGGGCAAGTTCGTAGTTTATATATATATATATATATATATATATATATATATATATATATGACATGGCTAAAATCTTCTTTCTTATAATCTACTAATTGAGCATCATGTACTTAATTATTAAATTAAAATGTTAAAAAAATTCTACTTATCATTCTTTTAACCGTCATTTTCTCATCGTACAATTTTATGTAGCATTAAATAATTAGAAGATAAGTAAAAGATAATAAATAATTTTTCAATCATTTCATTATGTCAGGTTAAAGAATGGTTTGAAGATGATGTACGTATAAAGGATGATGAATAACCCTTCTAAAAAAATAATCTAATTGATCAATTGATTTTCAAATTCAAGAAATTGATCTAGTATGTGGGATGGGAAGTTAGGTACTCTAGTGAACAATGCTAGGGTGATTACCAAATGTACCCACTTGTACAAATGAGTTTTTTTATTTTTCTTTAATCAGTTTTTAAACATCTTCAATCATTAAGAAAACAATTAAAAATATATATAAATTCACTAATAGTCACTTCCTTAACTATTACAAAAAATAAAAAAATATGAGTGTGCACATTTGATAAGCATATTTGGTATAGTCTTACTCTCATTTTCGTACTCTAATATATGTGTGCTGATTAAGCAATTGATCTAATGTTGTAAACAACATACTAAATACATAGGTGGAAACCAGGTTGCTCACTTCCTGGCAAAGCATGCATGGACAGTCTATGATTTGGAGATATGGCTTCTTTTCTATCTCAATATATTTGGCTTGATCATTCTAATTTGTAAGCACAATATATACTGTTTATTCTACCACTAATTAAATTATAATAAATGTTCATAATCGGGATTCGTGGCTAATTAATTTAATTTGTTGATAACCTGCAGTATGCATTCGATCACCTAAGTACGTCACAACAATCAAATTGCTTTGTAATAAAATAAAAAGTAACCCATGATAGAATAATGAATAATCACAGCTTACCGCGGCCATGCATGCACAGTGCCAGATCAATGACCAAAATAAATATTATCCTTTATTCCCCCATCAACCCTTCAAACCAACATCAAACAGCCACAAGAAATCAAACCCATGATAACCAAGCTAGCCTTCAAATTGTAGCAGCTAGCAATTCCTGAAAAATTAATCTTAACCACTATTACTACTTAAATTCAACAGCAAACCTGCCCTTGGACATTACAGTACACACACACACACACATATATACATACATATTATATATGAACTCGTTCTTCTTGATCCCGTAAGCCCCGGTCACTTGCCCACCACCATGTCAGGTCTGAAGTGAAAAAGCTAATTGTCAATTTATGGCAACAACTCCGGTGTATTTTACGAAGAAAGAGCAAAAGTTTTGAAAATATAATAGTAAAATAATAGTTAATTAGCTAGCTGTCAATCTTGTATATACGTTCCCAGCTGGGAGATGGCAGTGAGAATCAAATTCATTAATCAACCCCAAAATCTCTTTCTTTTGCCAAGTAATAAATTTACGACTGTTCCATGAATCCGACGGGTGTTTTCATTATTGAAGTAGCTAGTTTCAATGCCATCCACCAAAATAAACCAGATTGAACGCCATTCATGCAGCAGCATAAAAAAGAAAAAAAGAGTTTGAAAGCGTGCTTTAAGAATCGCAGTCTGAAACCACCATATAAATCCGATCGAAGCCGATGGTACTTACAATTACTTACCACCAGGTTTTTGTTTGGTGTCGAAAGTTTGTTTTCAATTTTCGCTTAAAGTTTTCTTTCTAATTTTAACTTTCCACGCATTGCAGTACTCATGCATGCATGGAAGGTCGCGTTTTAATTTGAACGCGTACTAACAGGCAACATTACTCTTGGATAACTGCTGCTAATTAGGTCATTAATGTAATTAAGACTAATGCTAATCGAAAGGGAAGTAGCGGTTAAAGCAGCCACGTCGAGGTTACAAGCTTTGCCCAAGTGCTTTGCTCGTCCTTACTGCAGGAACCATGTCCAAACAGTACTACAAGTACCCCCACACGACGTGTTCATAAACCAACGGGGGCCCGATACCAGAGGAAATATTGCTAGTTTAGTCCATGACCACCTTCTCAGGCGGGGGCTTAGACCTTTCATCGACTACCGAAACTTAAAAATAATATATTATATATATAATATTTAAAAATATATATTTATTCAGTCGGTCTCTGCCCAGTCTTGTCCAAAAAAACCACACTCTAAGACCAACCAATAAAACTATCAGTCCGGACCAATAGACTTACATCCCTAATTGTGTCATTTTTTCGGGTTTTTAGATATTGGTCAGAGTATTGGGCTGTGGAGCCTGATTTTGAATTGAGAAGACGTCAAGCAGAGAGTCTAACCGACTCTCACTCGAGCAAAGCTCAAACGGATAGTTCGCTCAAGGTGCCCTCGGCGATTAGCTTGAGCGAAGTTCGAACAAATTATTTGTTCGAGGTGCGTGTGACGGTTGGCTCAATTGAAGCACAACCCTAGTATTCGCTCGAAGTGCGCTCAATGGTTGGCTCGAGCCAATGTTGGATATGCTGTTTGCTAGAGGCGTGTTCGACACTCCGCTCAAGTAAATAATCTTGTTCTGCTGCCTTAGGGTTTTCGACGCCGTGCACTTTATATATATGTTATGTTATTTGTTTGAAATCTATTAGATTGAGGCAACAAAGTGAGCAGACGTGTAGAGCATATTGTGAGAGAGAAATGCCCTAGAGAGAGTTGTGACTTGAGAATAGAGGAAAGCTCTTGTAACTCACTGTGTGTTATAATCTCCTTTGGAATAAGATCCTCTGCAGCTCTATGAATGTAGGCACATTGCGGAACCATATAAATTATATGTGTCGTGTGTGTGTGTGCGTGTGCTTATTTTATGAGTTTCTGTATTTGTTTGCACTGTTTGTCTCGATATCGCTATGTGTGGGTATGATATTTTTCAGAACAACTGGTATTAAAAGCCCAAGGTTTTGGATTTGAAAAAGAAAGATGTCTGGAGAAGAAGTGAAGGTTGGAATCGAGAAGTTCAATATCACAAATTTTGGCTATTGGCGAATGTAGTCTACGGTTTATCTCTATAGGAAGAGGCTCTACTTTCCTCTATTATGAAAGAGGCCAGAAAGTATGGATGATGCTGGTTGGAATCTATTGAATCGTTCTAGGAGTTATTTTGTTCACCCTATCGAGATTAGTGACACACAATGTTATAAAGGAGAGAACCATGGCTGGTCTCATGGCAGCTTTGTCAGGTATGTATGGAAAGTCGTTAATGAATAACAATGTGCATCTGATGAAGAAATTGTTCAATCTTAGGATGATAGAAGTTATGTCTCTTGCCCAACAATCACAAATCAACTGTTATTGATTGAAATTGATTTTGATGATGAGATTAGAGCGTTGATTTTGTTGGAATTGTTGCCAACTAGTTGGGAAGCCATGAGAATGAAGGTGAATAATTCTACTGGCAAGATGAAATTGAATTTGGATAATGTTCATGATATGATTCTTGCTGACGAGGTATGTAGCAAAGACTTTTGGAGTTTTTTTGGCTCAGGTTTGGCCTTGAGTGTTGATGATTAGGGCTAGGGACATTAAAGATTCAGGAATAAGGGCAAAAGCAAGTCTAGATCTGAGAAACCAATCACTTGCTAAAATTGTGGTAACCCAGGTCACATTAAAAGAGACTGCTCGAATAAGAAAAGAATTGAGGATGATGCTGTGAACAGGGTGGCTAAAGAAATACAGGTTGCTCTATTTCTTGCAGTGCACATTCGAGTTGACGATTAGGCGTTAAGACTTAGGGGCTTCGTTCCATAGCACCTCATATCATGAGATCATGCAGAACAATGTCGTTGGTGATTTTGGGAAGATATACACGACTGATAGAGTGACACTGGATGTAGTGGGAGTGAGCGATGTGCTCATTGCACTCCCAAATAGAAGCATGTGAACTTTACAGCAAGTCAAACACATTACAAATCTGAATCAAAGCCTGATCTATGTGGGATAGCTTGACAACAAAGGTCATACAATAGCATTCTTTGTAAGAGCATGGAAGGTCACGAATGGTGCGTTGGTCTTGGTGGGTGGTAAGAGAACTATCACTTTATTTGACATCAGGGTCTAGGAAAATATAGGGTTGTAGTAGAGTAGGCTTGGTCACACGAATTAGATGAGGAAGCAAAAGTGAGTTAGTTTTGCAGTTCCTCAGAGCATCAGCAATGGCCTAGCCACTGCCAAGTCTAAATTTTAGCTAGAATTTCAAGTTTTGGCTATAGCATTAACCTTTGGCTAGGTGAATCCATATTGGACTAGCCATCTTAAACTCAAAATAATAATATAATATTATATATTTTAATAATATTTTACAAAAAGAAAATTGTGATATTTTACAAATACACTTCATATATTAATTAATAATTTAATTTTAATTTCATAATTTAATTATTATTAATGAAATAGAATAAGGTAAAAAATAACGAACTATTTATCAAAATTGAATTGGATAATATAGACTTTAAAATAATTAGATAATATAATGGATGTTGGAAATAACTAAAATATTACTTTGGTGAGTGAATAGTGTCTAGCCAAAGATGAATAGGGAGCTTAATTTATTGTAACTCATATGTTGAGTTTTAGTACTTTGGCTAGTCCAATGAAGAGGGTTTTACTCATGCCTAGCTAAATTATAAAGATGCATTGGCATTTGCCTAGTCCAATACCAAATCTCCCAAGTAAGCCTGGGGAAATCTCCCGAGACCACGATGTAGAGCAAAGGTGCGAGAGACATGGACAAAGCTTTTGGAGTTCCAGGGTTGTCTACTCCTACACTTGATGCTTGCAAAGCTACCAGGAAGACCAAGCCTCCATAGTAGTCACCTACCTTGAATACGTGCTTTGCTTGTTCTAGCAGCGTGCCTGGTTGCAGCATCCTATGATGCCACCTTATATGCCTTACCTTTCATTGAGTAATACAGAGGACTTTAGGTGAGTTGGAAAGCCATTCTAGGTATATTTACTTCAATTTTTTAACAAACTTTTTTGTACATCCATTTTTTTTTTCTAACAACATGCTTGAATGAAGCATCTTATGATGCCACCTTATATGCCCTACCATCCATCAAGTAATCCGGAGCACTTGAGGCGAGTTGAAGAGTCATTCCAGGTATATTTCTTTTAATTTTTTAACAAATATTTTCGTATGTCCTTTTTTTTCTAACAACCTACTTGAATGCAACGTCCTATGATGCCCTACCCTCCATTGAGTAATCCCGAGGACTTGAGGCCAATTGAAACAACCCCCGCTTCAACTAGTGCGGAATTTTCAAAAAATGTTGGAAGTACATCATGGACGACTAGTCAAAGTTGTCTTGCTACTAATGGTATTACACTTATAACTCAGTTACTTTAATGACACTAATATTGAGGCTAATCTCACCTATACCTTTGCATTTTTAGAAACTTTATCCGATGTAAATGAAGAGGCGGAGTCGGAGGCAAAGGAGACTGATGGCATATCATATGATGATGTATGAGTTGAAGCACCAAAATCAGGTGGAGTTTGTGACTGAGAAAGACCTTATGACCTATTATAAACAATATTCCAAGCGGCGGTGTTTGGGATCATGAACGTGGTTGATGAGTCCTAGAGGGTGAAGCTTAGCAAGTGGTTCAGAGTGGCAAAAAGATCTACACAGAAAGGAACGGTGATCGGATTATTGCCGATGGTTATCTCTTGGAGGCTCTGGCTTCGGCGTTGTAAAGCGCGAATGGAAGATAAGCAAGAATCGAGGGAGGCAGTTTGGTTAGCTGTGAAATGTTGGCTGGCAAAAATTGCAGCTGGTGTGACAGGTGCACTGCCCTACGCAGATAATAAAATATTGGAAGAGTTACAAGTAAACACAAGAAATTCGAAGGCTAGAAGTCCACACATAGTGTGTGTTGGGAAAAGCCTCCTGTAGGTTTGTTGAAGCTTAATGTTGATGGGTCTTGTAGAGGGAATCTAGGTTCTTGTGGTGGGGGAGGTATTATCCAAGATTCAGTTGGGAATTAGTTGGCAGCCTTCTCTGAAAAATTTGAAATGGGTACAAACAATGGAGCTGAATTGAGGGCTATTATTAGTGGTGTTCGGTTGTGTAAAGATTTGGGATATCAGAATATTTGTATTGAAAGTGATTTGGAGTTGATGGTGGGCTGGCTCATTTCTGGTGTGTGTACTGTTTGGTATTTATGGAATTTTTGGGAACGATTAGTGGAGGAGGTTCACGGCCTTCGTGTCTCTATAAAGCATCAATAGAGAGAGAGAAATCAGGTGGCGGACTTTCTAGCTCGTCAAGGAGAGGAGAGCTTCACGAAGAGATACATCGCTGGTGATGAAATGCCTAGTAGAATGAGGGGTCTTATTCGGTTGGATAAACTCAAACTGCCAAGTCTGAGGCTATAGTTTGCATTTTATTCTGGGTTTGGTTCGGTGCAGATGTTACTTTGGGTTATAAAGGTCTTGTGTAGTTTGAGTGGTAGTCGTTTTAGCAATTTTGTTGTCTGGGAGGGTGGGTATGGGCTTTTTTTTGTCATTTTTGTAAAGGCTTGTGGTTCTTTTACATGGTATTCCTCCACCATAAGTGATAGTTTTTGATAAATATGGGAAAGGGTCACTCAACTTGTGACCTTTTTTCTTTTTCTTTTTTTAAAAAAAAAAGAAGAAAAAAAAATAAGGTTTTGGTGTGAGGACACAAAGGATGAAAGAGATTAGGATGGGAGTGCGAAGTATGTGACACTTGGGTGTGCTCGTGGTAGCAAATACCAACCTAGCCATAGTAATATCTCAAGGCCATGACCAACAACTAAAACTGATTGTAAGGCGAAGGTAAATGTGGCCTTGTACAAAAATGGTCTTTGGCTTTTGACCATTTTTGAAAATGTGCACAATCATAGTATTGTGAGCCCCAAGAAGTCCAGACTTTTAAGATCTCAGAAGTGTGTAGATGAATATAGTCCAATGATGCTCAATTTGAATGATAGAGCAAGTATACGAATAAACAAGAATCACTACGCAGTTGTTGTTGACACCGGGGGGGGGGAGGGGGTTGAGAATCTTGATTTTCAATAGAAAGATTATCGAAATTTCATTGACAAGACTAGATATTTAAGGTTGAGTAAAGGAGGTGGCGAAGCACTTAGTGAGTACTTTTAGAGAATAAGGGAGATGAATGATGGTTTCATTTCATTCATGGATGTGAATGATGAGGGAAGATTACGAAATGTGTTTTGGGCTGATAAGTATTTCGGAGATATTGTGACCTTCAATATGATGTACCTAATAAATAGATACAGCATACCTTTTGCTCCCTTTGTTAGTGTAAACCATCATGGATAGTCCATACTATTAGGGACAAGTTGTTGTCAAGCGAGGACACACATACTTTTATTTGGTTATTCTGAGTTTGGTGAAGTGCATGAATGGTGTGGCATCCAAAGTCATCATAACCGACCAAGACCAGGCAATGAAAAGTGACATTGCCACTATATTTCCAGAAACTCGTCAGAGATATTGTCTATGCCATATAACGCGCAAATTTCCAAAAAAGGATCTCACTCCCACTTCAACAAAGGGTTGAAGACTTCCATTCAGGCTGCATTATATGATTCACAGACTGGGTAGAATTTGAGGATATCTGGGGTCAACTACTGAGAAGTACGATCTTGGAGATAATGCATGACTTTAGTCCTTCTACAACGAAAGGTCTTTGTGGGATACGATTTACTTGATGAGTGTATATGGGATGGTATGAGCACGATACAATGGTCAGAAAGCATGAATGCTTTCTTTGACGGGTATGTTCAATCCAGTACGACTTTCAAGGAATTCATCGATCAATTTGATAACACTCTAAGGAAGAAAGTGGAGATAGAAACAACTGCTAATTTTAATTCCTACAACCAAGCGATCCCCTGCGTGTCCCCATTCGACATTGAAAAACAATTTCAAAAGTTGTATACAGATGCGAAGTTTAAAGAGGTCCAAAGAGAGATGATGGGCAGAATGTGCTATACTTGCACACTTGTAAGCACACAAGGGTGAATTTCAACCTTCGATGTCTTGGACAAAATATCTTCTAATGACCATGTCAAAACAGTCCACTACTTAGTTTACTATAATGAAGAGGAGTGTGAGTTAAAATGCACGTATGCATTGTTTGAGATGAGGGAGATTCTATGTAGGCATTCACTTAGAGTTTGTCAATTGAAGAAGAATAATGTGATGCCAGATATATATATTTTGGATCACTGTAGAAAGAACTTCATTGATCAAAAATAGTTATGATGACTTTTGGGGAAGTGCAGGCGCACAGAGGTATGAGGCTAAAATAAAATGATGTTTGGAATTAGCAACGCTTTTATCCCCAAGTGATGAGCATGTCAGTGCCTTCGCGTGCAAGTTATTGACAAGTTTGAGAAAAAATTTGAAACTTTAACACTTGAGTCAAAATCTGAGTCAATGAAGTTCAAACCAAATGTGGTCATAGACAAGGGTAAGAAAAAAATATCAAGTCCTCACATCATCCAAGGGAAAGGGAGACCCCCAACGAAAAGAAAAGTTCCGATTGTGGAGAAGGTGGCAACGAAGAGAAAGAAGAAACATATAATATATTTTTTTTCTATTAATTGTTAGTATTCCTTCTTAATATATGTGTATTTTTTCTTGGGATTTAGACTTACAAGAAAATCTTTGATGATGAATCACATTTGGATGATCCCCCGGGATGTTAACTTGGTGCTACTGATGGGGGTTTTGGTGTTGGAAACCAAAATAATATTGTCACACAATTGAGGCCATCAGGAAATGAGGAGGTATGGTGCTTTGGTTATTTGGTTAACTATTTCTTGGAATTTCATTTTTGTCCGTCAAATGATAAATGCATGCATTATTTAAATTTTATTTGTGTTATCCCATATATGTGACCATATTGATGTTATGTAGCTGAATGGAGATTTTGCCCCCACATACTAAGTATGTTCCCTGGTGTTCTTAATGTGCTGCTTAATATTTACTTGTTTGGCTTAATTATTAACTTTTTATTTGCTTGTTTTGTGTCAAGTCTAGGAGATGGTGAAGACATGTGGTGTAGTGGGTGACCAAAATCTACTTCTCATGTGGGCGGGGTTGTGTTGTGAAGGGGTTGTTTTGTATCCAGTTGTGGAGATGCACTTGGTGTTGCTTGTGTAGATTGTAGAGTACTTGTTTTGTGTGCAAACAACTATTGTGTTGTAGAGATTACTTGATTGTAGGCTGCTTATTTTGTGTTGGTGTAATTTTTGTACGATGTGCAGAGCATATGGTGTAAGTTGTGGTCTAATTTTTGTACCTTGTGGAGAGCCTATGGTGTAAGTTGTGTAATTTTTGTACCTTGTGGAGAGCCTATGATGTAAGATTAGAAGATGTTGTGGTGCAGTATGTAGCTAGGAGCTTTACGAACTCCCCTAGCTCGGGGCGTTCGTAAAGCCATAAATATGTATTGTATTATATATTAACAATGAAACTCTTTTTTATCTGTCAATATGTATTGTAAATTTCATGCTCAAATTGATCAGTGAGAATGGATTTTTTTTGAAGAAAATTGGGTGTTAAATTAGATAAGTTTATTGGTGCCTCTTAACTGAAAGTTGTAATTATTAGTGACAGGTTTCAACTTTAATAATGATCGGGAAAACAACCACATGCAAGTCATTGTTCATCTATCATTTTAATGGTTTACACAAGTCACTTGTTGTGACATCCCATTGACAAGTCAAACAATAATTCAAATACGTTAATTGCAAATACACATACCATGGATACCCCCTTGTACACCACAACCAAAACATCCTAAGTTAATTGATGTCCAAGTGCAAACAGAAAACATAAGGGGAGTACCATTACATTTGGTCCATACAAAAATCCTATAGACTGTACCCATCTATTAACATGTTATAATTTATCCAGACCAAGCCAAAACTATTACAATTGATACAACTCAGTACAAACATAATAATTCTCGCTTTTCCTTCTGAAGAGTTCTCTCTCTCTCTCTCTCTCTCTCTCACACACACACACACACACATACACACTTTCTCTTCCCTTTTTCGAACTTTATACTCGCGTTGCAATATTTTATCCCATATCTTCCAAACTACATTTTATCATGTATAAATGTTCTCCTCTAGTAAATGAAGTATATCCATCAAAACGAAAAAATTACTTCTTTGCCTTTCTCTACACACAGTACCAACAATTAACATGATAAAGTACACCCCGTAAAATAAAAATCAATATGCTAATTAACAAGATAAGTTGCTTTACCGTGTTATACTTTGGGCAGGCGAAAAATTTTCTTCCTGAATTTTTCTTAGTGTCTGACGTCTTTAGTAGTGCTTTCGAACCACACCAATAAGTTGGTGATTCCATCACAAAATCATCAACTACAGATGATTATGATTGAGTTAAACACAAGTTCAAATTTGTTAATGCTTTTACTCATCTTGGCCTGGTATTTTAATACTAAAATAGAGTAAAACATTACTCAAAAACTCTACATGATTCTCACACTTTGCAATACTGCTTCAACAATCATTGGGGATTAAGAAATGCACAAAAAGGGAGCCTTCTGTCTACACCCATAAAAACTTAACGAAAAATAAAATAAAAAAGGGATCCTAATCCTGTTTTGTCTGCACTTTGAAAAAATTCTTTAAAAGCTTAAACCTAAACTATACCTCTTACAGCATTCAGAAACCAGGTTTTTGGTTTATACATGTTCAATTGATGAGTCAAGTTTTCTAAGATTTGTGCTAGCAAATCATGACCTCATATATTTGCTTGCATCTCTATCTTGGTTAGAGAAGTCAATGAGTTCTGATTTCTTATGTGTCCAACCGTGTTTGGTACTAGTCCAAAGCTTTCATAGTTTTGAACACATTTAAGCACCTAGTAACCAATGCGTATACATATATACTTCTGCTTATCGCTTGTATTTGATATGGAAGTCTGTATCAAGTGCACTCTAAATACTAAGGTATCTGATGAGCAAGGTGTTTGAAACTATGTTCTTGAAGGGTCCACAAGGCTGTTGAATTCGTCATGGTTTTTCTTGTGATTTGAGCAACTGAGTTTATTCTTATGTTTCTTTTTCCTTCAAAATCCATTGCGTAGGAGCAACAGAAGCAAGGGGGACTCTTATTTGTTCCTCTCTTCATATCACATTTTAACACTAATAATTGAGAAATACGCAATCACAGACTCAAAAAAATACACAATGAAAAACTGAAAAACATTGTAGAAACACTATGAAGAAGATTTGTTGGCTGGAAAAATATCATACTGTGGTGCAAATCTGGACCTCCAGACAGTTTCTGTTCCACAAATCTGGATGCACTAGCACTTGAACTTGAACTTGAACAATATTCCATTTTTGCCATAGAATCATAGAGAAACAAAGAGATGGAGTAAAGAGGGAAAGAGGAGCACTGGAGGAAGTGAGAGAGAGAGAGAGAGATGAGCATACTACACTAGAATCACAAAGCGATGAGAGAGAGTAAAGGGGAGGCCTCGGGCAAGAGAGAATTAAAAGACAAGCAGATGAGGGGAAGATTTTGGGGAGATGAAGGATTTTGAGGGCAATCGTCTTAGGGCAAAATCGTTTAACAGAGAAAACGGGTGAACGAAGGCTTCGTGAGAGAGAGGTTGTTTAGGGCAGAATCGGTTCACTTCTTAGTGAACCCAGTGTGCCACGTAGGGTGTGGTGTGTAGGATAAATAAATCAGCTGATGAGAAAACTTAAGGGGATATTTGGAAATCAATTCCATCTCATCTCCTTTCCTTTACTTTCCAAACACTATTCAAACACAAACTGTGACGTCCCAACTCCCATGTACAAAAAGTCTCGAGAATCGTGACGTCAAGATAATGACAACACGGTCACGCATCCCAACGACAAGTACCAAGTGTGTGCAACAAATAAACAGTGCGCAATAAAATACACAGCGGATAATAAATAAGTCAACTAGTACCAGAATTTTAGTTTAATACAAATATCCAAAAACAAAGCGTTTAAAAACATAAACCAAATGTCCCACAAAATAATACAAGGCTGAAAAGGCATAAACCAGAGTGATCCCAAATCACTCCTCCGGCGGAGCCAAATCCTCAGGCTTGGCATCTGCATTAACCTCAACAAAATCTACAGTACCATTAAATGGTACCACAGGTAAGTTATAGCCCAACCAATCCTGAGATAAAAATACATTTAATGCAACCAACCATGCATGCATATGATGTGCTATGCATGAAATCCAAAAATATCATTTTTTCTGAAAATGAATATTTTTCCAACACACGCCAAAATCCCATTTGGCCCAAAAACACTTCCAATAAAACATTTCCACCATTTTCCTAGAAAATGGCCCAAAGAAAATATCCATCATTTTTCCAGAAAATGACTCACACTAAATCCATATCCAACACACGCTATTTTCCTAGAAAACAGCAATTTTCTATTTTTCCATTAATCCATATGTACCATGATCTCCCTTAGGGACCATCCGTACGTCTTGGCTGCATAACGAGTGATGCCCAGTTTCGCACCCAGTGCGTTCGTGGCCAGGCATCCTCTAGCCCCCGCCAGCAGAAGGGCCACGAAGTCAGCACGTAACTCGTCCGATCCCGTTGTCGCCCAGCGACAACCCAGGGGACGTCACTCAGTATATTCTGCTCCCGAGTGATCAGAGGAGCTCTTCCGAGATAATGCTCCATCTTAGCTTAGGGTCGTGATACACACTTACCTAAAATCCATTCCACACATGAAAACCTAGTTTTCAAAATATCCACTTGAACATGAATGCAATTATACGAAAACTCAGTTTTTAATTTACAAACATGATCATGCGCGCACATGCAATGTACCAAACCAACCTCAGTATCCAACAACCAACTAAATCACAATAAAACCAAACACACAAATACTCCGTCCTCAAATCCATCCACCCCCGTACTCCTCGGACTCAGTCCAGAATAACCAACTAGAACACAGTGAAATCAGTTAGTGCAAAAATATATTTAAATCTTAAAAGATGTTTGAAAAAATACTTACAGTGCTATTATATAATTTTTGGAGGATCACGGAAGCACTAAAAGCCACAAAACAGTGTAAAAGTATACTGGCCGTGGGTCTAAAAAATCCACTTTTGAACGAGATCAAACCAAGACTTGAAATTGATAGGATATGGCCTAGGAAGGTCGGTGAAGCTAATGGTGGTGGCCTTTGGTCGTGGGTGGTGGCGGAAAGGGGTGGTTTAAGGCCGAAAATAGCAAAAAGGAGATGAGGTTAATGCAGCTTCACTGCTGACGGATCGGGGCCGGGATTGGGTACATTGGGTTGCTAGGAGGTAGAGGAAGATGTGGTGAAAAAATGGTGGCCAAACGGCAGCGCTGGAACGAAAAGAAGGCCGCAGCTTCGGACGGGGCGTGCGGCCAAACGGCGGGGTTAGCCGGCCTGAGATCGGAGGCGTTGAGTCGCCGGTCGGTGGGGAAGCTTTTGAGCCGGGCGGTAAGGTACATGACGGCGGGTGGGAGGACGTAACCGAATGCACGGGGAGAGAGAAATAGAAACGGGATAGAGAGAGGTCGAGCGGGAGAAACTGAAAGAAAAAGAAAGAAAAGAAAAAGGAAAGAGGAAAAAGAAAAATAGATGGAAAGAAATGAGGTACAATCCTCATAACTGGGATCCAAAAAATGATCCAACGAAAAAAAATTTAAAACTGTAAACTAAATTAAATAATTCAAACGCAGTGAAATGCTTAATTAAAACAACAATAATTTTAAAACCCAAAAATAAACCAATTTAAATTAAAGATCAATTTAAATTCAAAACAATAATTAATAAGAAGAAAGAACCTAAAAGAATTTTCACAATTTAAAATATTATAAAATAATATAATAAAACCCCCATAATATTAAAACAGGAGAATAAATCTTTAAAATAATTAAAATAATCCTTCATTAAAAGGGGTGTTATACAATAACTTTCAAATTAATAATTACAATATTTTCAAACTAATCATTATAATTTTTCTAAAATTTCAAACAAAAAATAAGAAAATAATTCAACTTTTTCTAATCCCAAAATAAAAATTATATTAAAAATTTATATTCTAACAAAATTTTAATTTTATATTATTTTTTATTCTATTTTTTCTTTTTCCTTTCCCAAAATTTTATAAAACATTAAAATTCAAATTATCTCACTACTATTCATGCACAAATCATCTTACTACTATTAACAAAATTCTCATATAATCTTATTTCCCAAGCATCCCCTTACTCTTTTAAAATTTGACATACATTCCTAATTATTTGGAAAAACATGTTTGAGGAAAAATCATTTTCTTCAAACGTACTTTTTAACTTATTTGAGATTTAAAAAATACTTTAATCTGTACCAGCCAAACAACCTAATTTTTCTATTAAAGGTTATTTAAACACTTTTTAGGACTATTAACGCAACGCCAAACATGCCTAATTTTCTTAATTTAAGTAATAAGCAGGTTCATCTCTAAATATATGATTAACTCAATTATTACAATACAATTAATTTCATATATATATAATATATACTAGTAGTAATGAAACGTCCAATGGATGTTTGCCCAATGGAGAGAAAAAATATATATGTTAAATATATATATATATATATATATATATATATTTATATATATATGTGTTAATTTAATGCATAGAAACAAAAACTAAATTTGATACAAATTTGCAAAATAAAGTACCATACATGCCTAATGTCAACTGTATTTCATACAAGTTTCCAAAACAAAGTGGTTTACACATCATATATAAATGATAGTTTAATACATAATTCCGATATTATCTCAGAATGAGGCTGCCACGACTACCTAGGCTGTAATACCTTTCTCCTTGGGCAGGTTTCAAGAACTCATTAATGCTGATAGACTATAACAACCACACCACATAATACCAGTTTAGTATTAATTAAGACAAGACAGGCAACTTAAAGAGAATGAAAAGCAGAAAAAAATTAAATCAAGGCTGGAGCAAGCATCAAGCAGCAAATCATATGAAAGATATAAAACTGTTGGATAGACATGTCAAAAAAATAAAAATGAAATTTGAATTCTTTACAAAAAAAAAAGAAAAGAAAAGGGAACTGTATTAGCATTCATAATTTTTGTAAGCCATGCTTTGCCTATCAGCTATTTCATGAAAGCATTGAAAAATTCATATTTAACTGGAAAGCAATAGCATTAAAAGAAAAAAAAATGGAAAAGCTATAAATATCTATCTATATTTTACATGATATGACATTTGAACTCGTATATTCGGACATAAAGTGCTAAAATAATGCTCAAACTTTTGAATCGTAAACTCCAATTAGTCAAAATTGACAAAGGTAAAAAACACGATAGATAATGGACACTGATATATATCTATACTACAGGGTGCTATTCATTAATGTCAATTGGGCTAAACATTAATTTGAGAAAAAGAAACGAAATTATTAAAATATATTTAATTACATTGAAATCAGAAACTGCCTAGAAAAAATATGTAAATTATGTTACTTCATAATTAATTGCAATGAAATTGGAAACTACCCAGAAATATTATATAACAATATATATCAAAAGAAATTAAAAGAGAGAAATGATATTTGCAGCAGTAGAATACGTAAGCACTACGTAATTTTTTTGAAAAAAAAAATGAATAAATACGGGATCTACGTGACAAATAAAAATAATAGTTTTTTAATAATAAATCTCATTTTTTTAAAAGAATTGTACGATACTTACGCATTTCACGACTATATCTAATCTTCTTCATTAAATGAATAAAAAATGATATTTATAATCATGGAGTGTATTGTTATACAATTCCTTTAAAAAATATATTATTTATATAAAAAATGAATATTTTAATAATAAATTCAAGAAGTAATGTAGTATTTTACTTATATAGCCATAAATTGATGGTGTCGGTTGATGTAGTGAAGGAACAGGGCTACTATCGCTATTGTTGTCAGCATTCGCACAACATGTCATGCACGGACACAAAGCACCAATAAAAGAACGAAAAAGACAAAAAAAAACTCAAAAAAGGACAGAGAGATGGAGGACAACAAAATACTATTCATACGCTATCCCCACTTATTATATATAGTATAGATATGCAATCTAAAAATCGTGTATATCAAACAGATTAGCCACGAATATTCAATTGAAAGTTGAAACCAACAACCCATCATGTATGCCAATTAAATTATAAGAGTAGTTTTACATGTACTTATAATTTTATTTATATTTTTACTTACAAGATTTATTCTATTAGTTTTCTTTTGAATTTTAAATTTCATAATTTTCAGCTTACTAATAACTGATATGAGGAGAAATAAATTTTTTGTAAGTTCTTCTTAATTATATTTAATAGAATCAAACACAACAAATCAAATTGCACTGTAAATATTTGTAATATAACTAAGTCTAAATATATATACCAATGTCAACGTCGACACGAGGCAAAAATTAATCATGATTTCAGGTAGAGCGGTACATTAATTTTGATTTTTTAATACCTTTCTCCTTGACATTCACACAAGAGTAAGGATGTTTTTAATCATTTATGTTATCCTATTTTAAAATGATAATATTTATATAAAGTGATGTTATTTTTATAAATTATTTTATAAAAATGTCGTTTATTTAAAATATAGTTGTATAAAAAGTTTTAAAAAGATTATATATCTATAATTTTTTTTCACATAAATATTCAAGATTAAGAAGATTTGTAGCCGTTATATTTTATTATATAAAAAATAATACTAGATATAATTTTACAGAGTGATTCTTTTAAAAAAGTAGGATCCCTTATTAAAAAAATAATAATAAATCCTAAATTTATCTATCTTTTGGAAAAAAAAAAAATAATTAACCGAACTTACAAATTCCAGACCGTAAAAATCATTTGTACAAAGAAAAACCCACACCAAACACTAGATCATTTTTTCTTACGTAATCTTCTCAGTCCCTAATACCAAGTCAAGCTCATAAAAACGATTGGCGGCGGTAAAAAAAAAAGGAAAGGAACTACTATAAAATGCTGAACTATAAAATAATAGATTGGTAAAAAATATAATAGATTAAATTTTGAGACCACATCATCAAATATTACCCCATTTATAGCAAATGCACGTGGAAGATTGGGAGTGAGAATATTCAATATGTTCACGAGATAAAATGATATATAGTTATATGAATAGTATTTTAAATCATATACGGTTTAATTTAAGTTATAAGATAAATTTTAAATATATATATATATATATATATAAATATACCAATTAGATTTATAAACCAAGTACGATCTACCATCCTATTCAAATACAAAATTTTCAAAATCTCATCTTATTTCCAAACGTAATTTAAATACAAAATTTTTAAATTAATCATTACAACTTTTTCAAAATTTTAAATAAAAAATAATTATAATTTTTCAAATTTTTAAATAAAAATAATATTATAAAACTATATTATTACAATATTCTAATTTTATAATATTTTTATTTAACTTTTTCTCCCTCCTTTTTCAAAATCCAAAAAATACTAAACTTAAACTATTTTATTACTATTCACAAAATTATTATTTCATATCATTCTCCAATCAAATTAAATTGATACAAATTAAATTCATCGCATATGATCAATATATATCTACTTATATATAAAGAGCGAATCGGTTATCTACAGTGTTTTTGTCTAACAATTTTTTTCCATTTTGCCCCTGCTTCTGTTTCTTAATTTCGGTTTTACCCCTGGCGTTCTTGCCATTTTGCCCCTGCTACTATTTCAAAATTTCCGTTTTGCCACTCGCCCTCCCCCGTTCGCTTCGTCTCCCGCAGTGCACCGCCGGACACCAGCGTGACCAACACCACCCCGGCGATTCTCTTCCCCTCCATCAGGCGTCCCTCCCCTTCAAATATCAGCTCCTATCGTGCCGCCGTTAACCGCCACGAGCGAATCCAAGCTGCTGCCGGCCGATTTCTTCGTCCCCTCCAGTGCGCCGCCGCACGCCGGCGTGGCCAACACCGCCAGGTCCATTCTCTTCGCCTCCGTCCGTCGCCCCTCCCCTTCCAATCTCAGCCCCTCTCCTGCAGCCGTTAACCGCCGCGAGCCGATCTAAGCTACTGTGCGAATCGGGCATGAACAGTATTTCGTCTAATAATATTTTTCCTATTTTGCCTCCTTTATAAAAACACTATCAATTCATCTCATTTCATTTCATTATTATAAAAAAATATTTTTAATGATATTGTGAAATGTTTTTAATGTTTAAGCGTCTAAAAAATTGAATAAAAAATAAAAAAAAAGATTTTTTTATCCTTATCGAAAGAAAGATATAGCATTGCTTTTAGGTTTTAGATGTGAAAAATGAGTAACATTACAAATCAGTTGAGCTTTACAATTAGACTATAGTATTTTTTTTTTTCAAATTAATACCAAGTCTTCATAAAATTTTAATAAAAAATCAAAATCTTAAAAATTAAATTTTAATGTTGTGCAGCATTTTATTTCCTTTAATTTTGAATTATGTAAATATCGAATTGAACTATTAAATTTTAGTATAAATCTCATTTTTTCCTTTTATTAATAATTTTTGTTTAATGATTTATTAAGAAATAAACTTAAATATATATTTTTTTTCATTTCTAGATAAATTAATAGTTTATTAATTAATCTGAAATTAATTACACTATTTGAGATAGATCTACAGTTTCTAATGTACTATAATTTGTTTAATTTTTTTTTAAATGTAAAGGATAAGACTTTATAAAATATATGATTAAATTATTTAATACTTACCACTATAGTTTTGAATTTTAACACATTATATTTTTATTTTGAAAATAACAAATATACAACATACGCATCCAACCATAACTATTAAGAGTAATAATAGTAGGTTGCTTGGTATAATTACAAATTTTCATAAGGAAATAAATTATAACTTCTTAATAATTTAAAAATATAATATATCATTATTACTATTTTATTTAGCCAAGGTTGAAAATGTTAAATAAATTAATATTTTTTGTTGTTATTATTTCTTATAGTGCTTCTGTTTTAATAATATTAAAAAAGGTTATGAAATTTTTTTAAAGTAAATTAAAATGATTTGGTTTACATTCTTAAACTAAAAACTAAACTGCCTTTGGAATAACGCAATGATTTAACATTATTTGTAGTGCAGAATAATATAGTCTAGAATACATTTTTAATTTTTTCCTTTTCTGATAATTTATATAATGTTGAATTTTTTTTTTTACATATTTATGAATAAATGTTTTATAATTACTAACAAATTATCTTCTTATAAAGAAGATAAAATTAAAACAATTTTTTTTTTAATAATCTTTCAGTACAATTTGTAATTTAAAAATGTTTTCTCTCATAACCAAATGAATTCACCCCATCTTTTTTTTATATAGAAACTTAACAAAATTATCATTAACATTAATTTTAATTTTCAAACTGTAATAAACATCATTTTTTCGCTTGCAGCCTTGTTTCTACATTTTAAAATTTGTAATAAAATTTTAGTATTAATATTTTTATTATTAATTTAAGCTTTTATTAAAATTTTCTTATTAAACTTTTGCGTTATATAACTAAATAAAACACAAATTTATATGGATTTATCATTTCTGTTAAGTTTATAATAAGTTTACCTCAAGTTATGTAAACCCATGACTTATTTTAATTTTGTTTAAAAAAATTTCTTCACTTTCTCATTTCTCATTTGCTATCAATTTTTCATTTTTATATATTTGTATCTAAGCACACGTTCATTACACAATTGCTCATCAATTACTCTTTTTTTTTTCTTATTTTTCTCATAAAATCCGATTCTCTTATGCTTTTGCTCTTTTGCCGATTAGGTGAGTTAAGGTTTTTTTTCTTTTTTAAGGTTGGATATTAAATTTAGATGAGATTAGTTGAGATAAAAATTAAAAGTTAAATAAAATATTGTTAGAACATTATTTATTATTATTGTTATTATTATTTTAAAATTTTAAAAAATTGAAATGTTTATTATATTTTATATGAAAATTTAAAAAACTTACTAATAATAACTTATTAAATAACTTACTAATAATTTAAAAATGTTTTCTCCCATAACCATATTACTTATAATAACTTACTAAATCTTTAAGGGAATTAAACTCCATTCCCGACTTTGGCTCCTCAATCGTATCATCATCATCCATTTGGACATTCTGAGATTTCTCGACACTACCATCATCAGGTTCCTGAGGAATTGGTATATCCTTAATACATTCTTCAATTTTAGGAGATTCACATGGCACTTCAGTTTCCCCACCATCAAATCTATTATCCTCTAAACCAATTATTCTGTTTGTAGTAGAGTTTGTATTGTTAGTTAGAATCGGAGGTTCCATGATATGTTAAAATGGGTAACCAGCATTATGCAATAAACACAAATAGTCTGCAATTAAACTCTTGCAAACAAGCCAACTTAATTTTTTTTTTTTTTTTTGTATACGTACAAAGAAGCTAATTTTTTAAGAATAAATCATGATCAGTTATTATGATTTTTCGTTGTAATTTTAGACTATCTTCACTGTTAATTTATAATTAAAAATTTGAAACATAATAAAATTAGCCACAGGGCAAACGTGCAGCGCACGTTGCCATTGACTAGTATATATATATATATAAACACCGATAATCTTCTCAAATTAAGACACAATCACTGAAACGGCCCACAAATCAAGCCCATAATAACGAATCCTTACACCAATTGGAGCAACAAAAATAAGGAAATCAACTATCACTTTACGGAAAAAAATAAATTCCCTAAATCTACAACTCTATTTTAAATTGAGGTTATTTTATAATTTACAACTTCATGAGGGGATATATACTCTTCTTGATATCTCAAAGGCCAAAACATCCTCTTCTTGATAAACGTAGCAGTAGTAGTATAATAATAATAATTAAATAATAATATACTCCTCTTCATCAAAAGAAAATATCTAAGAGTAATGATAATATATAGGATGGTGCTAGCGGCCATCCAGCACTAACCGTTGGGCATCTTTAACAATTAAGAAATAATTAAAAAATTATATAACTTCACTAATAATTATTAAGTAAAATAATATATATATATATATATATATATATATATATATATTTGAGCGTTAATTTTGAACGGTAATATTGAGAGAGTTACGTAGTATTTTTTGTAATAATATATTAATCCCTCTAAGGCCATGAACGTACATACTACTCAGCCTGCTGAAGTAAAATAAAACGAACCGTTTCATTTAACGGACTGTGGATGGATTCGTGCACGTGATTCCCCAAATCAACTTGGTCAAATAAACTGCATTCAGATTTAATATATACCCTTCCGCGTCACGTCTCAAGGCCAAAACATGATCTCTTCTTGATGGCCCGTAAAATAATAATAATAAAAAAAGAAACCAGAAAGAAGAGACCAGAATACAGCAGGTGATGATCG
Source organism: Cyclocarya paliurus (assembly GCA_029856935.1). Taxonomy (NCBI): domain Eukaryota; kingdom Viridiplantae; phylum Streptophyta; class Magnoliopsida; order Fagales; family Juglandaceae; genus Cyclocarya; species Cyclocarya paliurus. The sequence goes on along the minus strand of CM056954.1, from coordinate 11,776,424 downwards.
GCATCCGCTTCACTGCCGCGTTTATATCTTTATTTGTTGAACGCACCAGCATTACAAAGAACTTGGAATTCCATTAATAGATTCTTGAACTATCTAGCCATGACTTATTTTCAAGCTTTGACCAAGAGCTTTGCTCGTGCCTGCTGCAGGAATTACCATGTCCAAACAATATTACCACACCCACACCAGGTGTTCATAAACCACCGGGGGCCCGATACCAGAAGAAACATTTCTGGTTTACTCTACGACCACCTTCTCCGGCTTGGGCTTAGGCCTTTCCTCGTCTACCGGAACATGAAAGCCGGTGAGAAGTTGCCGGGAATTATTAATACCGCCATTCGAGATTGTAAAGTTGGCGTTGTAGTGTTTTCGCCCAGATATTGTGAGTCCTTGTATTGTCTCCATGAATTGGCTCTTCTAATGGAATACAAGAAAAGAGTTGTACCCATCTTTTATAATGTCAAACCGTCCCGGCTTCGGAGAGGGGATATATACAATGGAACTGGCCGCCGTGTTGCAGAGAAAGACCATGAGAAATTCAGCAGAGCACTTGAAGAAGCTAAAAATATTGTTGGACTTCGTTTTGATTCATCAAGGGGGCCTGTTTCTAATTTTTCTCCCTTTTTCTTATTTTGAATGCTCATTTTAATGACCGTACAAATAGTTCATATATATATCGAGACATATTTTTTGTTATCTGGTTCGTAGAATAGAAGGTCTCTAATTTTGTTCGATCTTTGTTTTTTCGGTTTTCAGATATTGGTCAAGAGTTCATACGAAGTGCTTCTGATGCCATCATAGAGCAGATTGATAAGAGTGATCCTGAAAGTGTTTCAGAGTCTGGTACTTTCGTCGAAAACTCAAGTTTGTGATTATCTCTCCACAGTCCCCGGCCGGAACCTTTATCCGACCCCCCAACAATCGGGGATATATATATATATATATATATATACACACACACACACACATCCGCCCACCCCCACGCTTGTATGTATATCATGTATATACACTTTAATATGTGTATTAACAATATTAAGCCCATACTTTGTTCTCCTCTTCTAGCTCTTCCTATATGCTTCCTCAGGAGTGATTCGAAGGTATTATTGCCTGTGATCTTTTGCCATTTTCCCTCCACTATATGCTTCCTATATACGTTTCTTTATGTTAGTTGCAATCTCACAAAGCTGGTCATGTTTAGTGAATGATATGTTCCTTTAATTTGTCCTCATTCAAATGTGCTAGACCATTATATATATCATGTTGAGACAGTCTAATAATATTCCTTCATGCGGGCTTCTCATACATATCTTTAGTTGTTATCTTTGGACCTTCATTTTCTCCCCCCTAGCTTATGTTTTTACCCAACATATCAATATATTAACACTACAACACAAATAGTCTTTTGTGACAAAAGAAACTGTCACAAAAAATAACCAAAACGTTACTAAAGATATTTGGTAACGGTTTGAAATCGTCACCATGACTGTCATCTAATTTGCGTCACAGAAAACATTTGGTGATACTTTACTGATGCTTTACGATTGGAGGTGTTCCATTCGAAAGAACGTTCGAATGTTCCATTTTTTGTGACGGTTGAAAATTGTCACAGAAACTAACATTTGAATGTAAATAGTTACGTCCGAACGCCAACCCGGGCAATTGACATTCGAATGATGGAAGTTGACGTTCGTTGATTATTGTTCGAACGTATCATATTTACGTCCGAACGTTAACTGGATTAAACTTTCAAATTTTCGTTCGAAAGTTAATGGAACAATGCTCGAACGTAACGAGTATAATGTTCGGACGTTTGTTCGAATGTTAAAGAAGAGGTGTCTAAACGTTCGAACGCTTTGTTCGTTTGGGGGTGAGTACGTTCAAACGTTATTTAGTAATTTTGTGTAATTACGTTTGAACGTTTGTTCGAATGTGAAATAATGTTTGAACGTTTTTTGTTTGCATTCGACCGTACATATCAGAAATACTAATTTCATAAAATTAAAAAACATACCGATTTTATCATATTACACACCATAAATATTCTACAACTAACAATATGTTATAAACTTTTAAAATTAGAAACTAAAAGTTATATGCAAGAATAAAATTGAAATAATTCATTTCTTTTTTTCTCCCCCACCCCGTTGTTGTTGCAATGATATAACACGCTCCATTTGCACCATCATCTCCTGCTGCACTTGCTCTTGGACTTCATTGCAAATTCTTTCCTCCTAATTTCTCTACTGGTCCTGCAAGCGCGTCTCTAAATGAGACTGTCGCTCTAAGAGAGACTTGAACTCCATTAATTCATTATATTAATATGTTTTTAAACCCTAATATGTTTTTAAACATATTAATTCATCAATAAACACTATAAACTCACAAAATATTCACAAAATTCATAAATAATAATCACAACATTTATAATATATATCACAATATTTTTACAATATTCCCACAACAATGTTTCTAAACATATTAATACTCATAAATAAACACCATAAACTCACAAAATATAAATATACTTAATAAACAATAATCATAATATTTTACAATCCATATCACAACATTTTTATAATATTCCCATAACAATGTTTCTAAACATATTAATATTTATCAATAAATATCATAAACTCACAAAATATAAATATACTTAATAAAAAATAATCACAATATTTCAAATCCATATCACAACATTATCACAATATTTTCACAATAAAATTATCTAAACATAACAATATTCTTATAACAATATTTCTAAACATATTAATTCTTCAATAAACACCATAAACTCACAAAATATTCACAAAATTCATAAACAATATTCACAACATTTATAATCCATATCACAACATTTTTACAATATTCCCAAAACAATGTTTCTAAGCATATTAATACTCATCAATAAACACCATAAACTCACAAAATATAAATATACTTAATAAACAATAATTACAATATTTTACAATCCATATCACAATATTTTCACAACAAAGTTACTTAAACATAACAATATTCCCACAACAATGTTTTTAAACATATTAATACTCATCAATAAACATCATACACTTACAAAATATAAATATACTTAATAAACAATAATCACAATATTTCGAATCCGTATCACAACATTATCACAATATTTTCAGGACAAAATTATCTAAGCATAACAATATTCTCACAACAATGTTTCTAAACATATTAATACTCATCAATAAACATCATAAACTCACAAAATATAAATATACTTAATAAAAAATAATTACAATATTTCAAATCCATATCACAACATTATCACAATATTTTCAAAACAAAATTATCTAAGTATAACAATATTCTCACAACAATGTTTCTAAACATATTAATTCTTCAATAAACATCACAAACTCACAAAATATTCACAAAATTCATAAACAATAATCATAACATTTATAATCCATATCACAACATTTTTACAATATTCCCACAACAATGTTTCTAAACATATTGATACTGATTAATAAACACCATAAACTCACAAAATATAAATATACTTAATAAACAATAATCACAATATTTCACAATCCATATCACAACATTATCACAATATTCCCAAAGTTATTTAAACCTAACAATATTCTCACAACAATATTTCTAAAAATATTAATTATTCAATAAACACTATAAACTCACAAAATATTCACAAAATTCATAAACAATAATCATATTATTTCTAATCCATATTATCCATTTTCACAATATTCCTCAAACTCAAATCATACACATATATAATTAAAGTTTAGAAATATATCTAGCACTTTTAATATCCTCTTACAAATGATAAGCTTTCAATTTGTCAAAACAACCACCTCAAGAATGTCCCACAAACTACCCTTTACGTGCTCTGCTAGGGTTTTACTGTGTTTCTTCTCCGTTTGGCACCTGGGTTGCTTCAGGCTGCATGGCAGCCGTGGATGGCCACGTTTCTGGCCGTCAAACCTTTGCTGAGATGGCTGCTGCGGTCCCTCAGCCTCTTCCCGATATCTCTGTAGCCCCGCGTGCTCCAAAAATTATGGATGGTGAGATCTTTTTTCAGTTCTCCAAAGAAGAAATCAGTAGATCTGCTGAACCATTCCGGTTCTCCATCGTGATCAAGTTCCTTCGACAAAGGCCTTCCCTGGACGCCATACGTGCTTTTATTTCCAGCCGCTGGGGACTGTCTTCTACTCCGGTGGTTTCCTCCATGAAAATACCGCGTAATGTTTTTATTCGAATGGCTTCCGAAGCTGATTTTGTGAAAGCTCTCTCCTGGGAATCCTGTGAAGTAAATGGAGTGGCATACCGTGCTTTTCATTGGTCTCCAGAATTCAATGAAGAGCATGAACCTTCTAATGTTCCCGTGTGGATCTTGCTCCCGGGATTACCTCCCAACTATTATCAAGAGTCTTTTCTTCGAATATTTACTGCTCCTATAGGCCGGTTCATTCGGAGGGACAACCCCACGCGTTGTGCTACCCGAACTGATGGAGCGAGACTCTGTTTGGAGATGGATGCAGCCAAGGAGCCGATTACCTATTTCTGGATTGGTGCCCCAGGTTTGCCTACTAGTCGGAAACAGGAGGTGCACTATGAAACGTTGCCCGCGTACTGTGGAAAATGCAGAGTTCAGGGTCATAATCTGAAAACCTGTCGGGTTGGCAAGGATTTCAACCGTGGTGGTAAGAAAGTTGAACCAATAAAGGGTGATACTCGTGCTGGTCAGATTCAGGGGGATGAGATGATCAAAATCGTGGGCACCCCTGAAACAGAGTCTGCGGAACAGGTTGTTATTCCGGAACAACCTTCCATCACTGCTTTATCTCCTGCACAGAGGGATGTTCTTACGGAGGCTGATATACATGATGAGGGAGGGGTGCTTGTGATAAGCGAAGTTACTGGGAATACTTCTCGTGAGCAGACTCTTGAAACAGAGCTTGCTGACCAAACTACGGTTCAAATTTTAACCATTTCCTCAGCCCCGGTCCAGGGGGTTAATCACTCAGATTCTGGAGAAGGAGGAACGCTAGTGCTAAGTGAGGATACAGGTAATCTTTCCAACCATCCTAAAGAGTTTTCTTTTAATGTTGACAAACCACTTATTCCGATGCTGGAGGCAGCTCTTAATACTAACCTGGAAGAAGATCATATTAGTCAAGCTGTTGAACAAAGATTACCATTCGGTAGCCTACAGGAAAATCATGAGTATAATCTGGAAGAAGTGGTTTCTGAGCCTGACACTGATATCTTTCCAGACGTGCTCCCTCAATTCAAGGATTACCATTCCGATTCTACAGGTAACTCGCATAAGAAAAAATATCAAAAGAAAAAGTTTGAGAAAGTTCGAAGCTCAAGTCGGGTTATTACCCGTCCCACTCCTTTGTCTTTATGAGCCACATTATTGTTTGGAATGCCCGTGGTATTGGTACCTCTCGTCGTAGATTGAAGAATTTAGTTTGTCAGTTTAAGCCTAAGCTGGTTGCGGTTTTGGAACCTTTTCAAGCTCTGGATAAAGCCATTCATTTACAACATTACTTAAATTTTGATTTTTTTATTTCGAATATTGTGGATGGTGGTAAAATCTGGATTTTCTGGGACAAGACTCTTGATATTCAAGTGATGCGGACTAATTTGCAATTTATTTCTCTTCGTGTTAACATGGGGTCCTATAAATTTTTGTGTACTATTATCTATGCTAAATGCAGTATGTATGAGAGGAAAATGTTATGGGAGGATCTTAGTTCCCAGGTTATGGGTCCCGAACCTTGTCTTTTTGCTGGGGATTTTAATATTATCAGGAATAATTCGGAACGGAGAGGTGGTGCACCTCGTTCTAATGTGGCGATGGAAGATTTTAATAACTGGATTCATCAAGGTGGTCTGGTTGAAATGAGGTCTAAGGGTAATAAATTTTCTTGGTGTAATGGACAGCTGGGTCTTGCTAGATCTTGGGCGAGATTAGATCGGGTTTTAATGGATTTCTCTATGCTCGATTATTTCTCTCATGCAGTTTGCTCTTATCTTCCTCGCACCACGTCTGATCATTCCCCTATGGTTATTGAATTCAAGATGGATCCGTTCTCTTATGGCCCTTCCCCTTTTCGTTTTCAACAAATGTGGGTGGATCATCCGCATTTTTTGCTGTGTGTCCGACAAGCGTGGTCTATTCCTGTTGGTGGTCGGGGTCTTACTAAATTGGTTTTTAAATTGAAGAACACTAAGGTCGCCTTGCGTGAATGGAACAAAAAGGTTTTCGGTTTTACTAATGTGCATATTACTTCTCTTGAAAAGCATATTGAAGAGCTTGAAATTAAATTGCAGCAACACTGGGATGATGATACTGAAAGGGAGCTTTTAATTTCTTCGGCGGAACTAGATGATTGGGTCCGTCGTGAAGATACTAGGTTGGCTCAAATGTCTAAATTAAAATGGCACATGGATGGTGATCGTAACACGAAGTTCTTCCATGCCTGCCTGGCTAATAAACGCCGTAAAAGGGTGGTGGAAATGAAATCTTCGAATGGTATGGTGTTTAATTCGCCAGAGAGTATTCATCAGGGGGCCGTGGATTTCTTTTCTAATTTTCTGCAGGGCACGCCGGCTAGTTTATTACCTGATTTATCAGCTCTTATCTCTCCTATTATTTCTGAGTCTGATAATTTGATGTTATGTGCAGTTCCCTCTATGAATGAAGTTTTCTCTGCTCTATCCTCTATTCCTTCTAATAGCTCCCCGGGACCTGATGGTTTTGGTTCGGGTTTCTTCAAAAGTTGTTGGGATATTGTGAAAGAGGATGTCTTGGAAGCCATTACTGAATTTTTTAATTCCAAGCAGCTTCCAAGATTTTTTACTGCTTCCTTTCTTGTTTTAATCCCAAAGGTTGACATACCTTCTGGATTTGATAAGTTTAGGCCTATAAGCCTTTGCTCGGTTTTCTATAAAATTTGCTCCAAAATCATTGTTAATCGGTTGACAGGTTTCCTTTCTCAAATGATATCATGGGAACAAGGTGCTTTCATTCCAGGGCGAAGCATCTTTGAGAATATTAGTCTCACCCAGGAAATGGTCCATTCTATCAACAAGAAGGCACATGGAGGTAATATCATGATTAAACTGGATATGGCTAAAGCTTATGATAGAGTGGATTGGCTCTTTCTTCTGGAGGTTCTTCGCTGTTTTGGGTTTTCCTCTGATTTTTGTGCTCTTATCAAAACATGCATCTCGACTCCTTGGTTTTCGATTATGATGAATGGCACTATTAAAGGTTTTTTTCAAAGTGGCCGGGGACTGCGACAGGGTGATCCTCTTTCTCCCTATCTCTTTATTATCCTTCAAGAAATTCTCTCAAGATTGATCAAGCAAAGTGTACAGGCTCAAAAATTTGGTCAATTCTCTCAGGCCTGAGGTACCCCCATTATTTCTCATCTTATGTATGCTGATGATGTTGTGCTTTTTTCTAATGGTAGCTCTAACGCTATAAGGGAAATATTATCTGTGCTTCATAAGTATGAGCGCTGGTCGGGTCAATGTATCAATCACTCTAAATCTGCCATTTATTGCTCAAAGCATATCTCTTCCATGCGTAAAAACTTATTATTACGGCAGACTGGATTTTCAGAAGGATCTTTCCCTTTCAAATATCTGGGCGTGCCTATTATTTTGGGTCGTCTTAAACAGGTACATCTGGAAGATATGGTGTCTAATATTCAAAAGAAAATATCGGGATGGAAGATGAGATTTCTTTCAGCGGGTGGTCGTCTTATTCTACTCCGACATGTACTCTCTAGTATGGCTCTTCATCTCTTTGCTGTTCTTCAGGTCCCGCAATCCACTATTAATGCTATTCATCGTATGATGAGTACTTTTTTCTGGGGGGAGCATAATGGAAAAGGTAAGAAAAAATGGGTGGCCTGGAATTCTATCTGTCGTCCCGTGGAGGAAGGTGGTTTGGCTCCTAGGAATCTTGATGATATGCAAAAAGCCCTTCATGCTAGATTTGCATGGAATCTCATTCAAGGTAATTCTTTATTGGCAAATTTTTTTAAGAGTAAGTATGTGGGTTCTAAACCTTGGGTCTTAGTTGATCCAATGAAAGGTACGAGGTTCTGGAAAATGATTGCTAATTCACTCCCTTTGATCTTGGATAAGTCTAAGTGGCGCCTTAAAGAGGGTTTGGTTTCTTTCTGGTATGATAACTGGCGGGACAACGGTCCGTTAGTTAATGATATGCATATTATGGGTCATCCTCATCTTCAGGTAAAGGATTGCAAATTAAATAATGAATGGGACATGGACTTTATTCTTCAATTAGTGGGACCGAATCACTTTGATGGTATCTTAGTGGATTTGGGTAAGGCTAAACCAGGTATTGATGTGCTGATTTGGACCAATAATGATAATGGTTTTTTCTCCACTAAGTCTGCTTGGGATTGTTTACGTATTAGGGGTGATACTATTGAGGAACATTCTTGGATATGGCATAAGAGTCTTCCTCTCAAAATGTCTACCCACATGTGGAAAGCTTGGTTTATGGCCCTTAGCGTCGATCACCACCTTAGACATATTGGTATTCCTATTACCTCCCGTTGTGATTGTTGTGCTAACGGTCATTATGAGGACCAAAATCATGTTCTTTTTGCAGGTGATATTGCGAAAACTGTTTGGCGTTATTTTGGGGCTAACCTTGGGATCCCAATGGGACAAAATTGGAAAGATTCGGTGAGGATTTGGTTTCGCCGTGCAAAGTTATCGTCTCAAGTTGGCATTCTTGTGGGAATCCTGCCGGTGATTATCACTTGGCGTATTTGGCGGCGACGATGTTTGGCGCGTATGGAGGGTCGCTTTGAATCTGCCTCTGACATCATTCATTCTGTTCGGCGGTGGATAAATATTATTTGTCGTGATATTCATGCTAGTTCTCACCTTTCTAGCTTTGATTTACAGGTTCTTGAGGGTTTGAACGTCCGGCCAAATTTACCCCCAACCCGGCATTGCAAAGTTGTTGCTTGGCAACGGCCTTCGGTGGGATGGGTTAAGCTGAACACAGATGGCAGTAGTTTGGGTAATCCTGGGGCCTCAGGTATAGGTGGAGTTATTAGAAATAATCACGGTCATCTAATTCATGCTTTTTCCTTGTCCATTGGTACAGGTTCTAATAATCGGGCTGAGTTGTTAGCTCTTCTCCATGGGCTCCAGGTATGTCAATCATTATCCTTAAATTATGTAGAAATTGAACTTGACTCTATGATGGTAATTGCCTGGTGGAGAAGTAAAAGATGTGGGGTGTGGTATTTGGAGGATTTTTGGGAGGAGATAATGGACATTATGAACTCTATGACGTGCTCGATTCATCATGTTTATCGGGAGGCTAATAAAGTTGCAGATTGGCTAGCCAAACATGGGGCTTCTGGTAGTGATTTGATTTGTTCGCATTTGACGGAGACTCCTCGAGCTTTGCGTGGTCTTATCCGAATGGATTACTCTGGTTTACCTTCAATTCGTTTTGTTTAAGTTTGGGTGGTCTTTGTTTGGGGTTCTTTTTGTGGTCCTTTTCTTTCTAGCTGTTTCCCTTTTCTGCATTCTGGGTTTATTTTGTACTCCAGATGCTTGTTTTGTTACCACGGTTTTCCTCCGCCACAAGTGAGGGTTATTAATAAAATTGGGGAGGGGTCACTCTTGGACATGTGACCCTAACTCTTTAAAAAAAAAAAAAAAAAAAAAAAAAAAAAAAAAAAAACAACCACCTCCTTAAAAAAAAAAAACAATACTAACTTGTTAGAAACATATATATATATATATATATATATATAAAACACGAGAAATATTATAAAATTGAAAATAATGGAAAAAATGGTTTTTCCTTACCAAAATAGTTTCAAAATCCTAGCTCTCAATAATCACTTTCTTATACAATTTAGAGTGATCTCTCACTCTAACCCTCTCTTAGTCGAACTCTATTTCTCTCTAACCCTCTCTCACTCGAACTCTCTATCTCTCTAACCCTCGCTCACCATTCACCCACTCTCTCTATTTCGTGCACGGGGGATGCAGAAATGACTCTGCTTCCTCCCGTGCGTGTTTTCATGTAAAAAACATTTCATTTGAATTAACGTTCGAACGTTTAATTAATGTTTGAATGTTTAATTTCTACGTTCAAACGTTACACATTTTTGGCATTCACATTCGAATATTTAATTTAAACATTCGAACGTGAATGCTTAGCACAGAAGATGATAATCAAGCGGAAAAATTTCCGCCAACAATTTTCATGCACTCGAACATATAGGATTTAACGTCTAAACGATACAATTGAGCGAAAAAATTTTCGCCCACATTTCTCCATGTTCGAACGTAAATAATGCATGTTAGAACGTAAGTATAACTAGATTATTAATAGTTGAAAATAAAAAATAGTCTAGTATATATATATAATATATATTATATAACATATTCATAATTACTATTATATATTATAGTTGCATAATATATTATATACACTTAATAGCAGTATATATAATATCACTACAAGGGGAGTCACTCTAATCCCTTGATTAATTTCACTGAAAAAAAACCTTATAAATCGCCGCAAATGGACTTTCCCAGCGATATATACATCGCTGGAGGTTCGCCGGTATTAAAGTCCCACTTATAATAACTCAATACATTTATAAGAAAAAAGGAGGTATATCATATAACAAAATATATAATATAATATACTTATATATACTTATACTTACATATTCATGTTATATATATACTACTATCAACAACATTTTCTTATTTTTGATTTTATCCGCAACATAATGATTAAGGAAGTGATTTTAAGTACTATGTTAGTGGCCTTTTTTTAAATATTTAAATATATATATATATATATATGAGCGTACACTATATATATTAGTACATACACTTATATATATATAAGTACATACACTATATATATATACTATGATAGCATAATACTTTAAATGAAAATATAATATATAGTGATAGACATTTGACTATAATTAATAAAACTAACAACAACCTATATATATATATAATATATATATATATATATTATATAAGTACATACACTATATATATACACACTATATGATAGCATAATACTTTAAATGAAAATATAATATATAGTAAACGACATTTGGCTATAAAATATTTCACAAAATAATATACTATATATACTATAATATAATATTAGATATAGTATGCTATATGTTATAGTATATATTATAATATATAACATATATTAATAAAATAATATATTAATAATATATTTTAGAAAATCAATCAAGAAACAGTTGAACAATGGACTTCAATGTTTTAACGTTTTATTTCTCACATTCCAACGTTTCCTTCCACATTCGAACGTAATGCTTTTAAATTTATTTATGCTTTTAACAATTTGACGTTTATCCTTTATGTTCACACATAAACACATATGTTTGAACGTATAGCCAAATGTTCAAATGTGTATGTATTATGTTTGAATTTAAAACAATTAAATATATTATACGTTATACACTTTGACATTTTGTTATATGTTTGAACAAAATGTATTTTACGTGCGAAAGTAAAATATATACGTCCGAACATTTTATCTTAACGTTCGAATGTATGTTTTTCTATGTTCAAACGTTCATGCAGAGTAGTTTAAAATTATAACAAAAGATGCATCAATAGTACTCATAATTTTTTTCCTTTTATATTTTTAGGATATGGCTCATCTTTTGCATATCAGCAAACGAGGGAGGGAAGGAGCCACTCATGACACTGCTCGAATAGAGGTTCATACTGTTATGGTAGAGCGAGAGGCCCTGATCAACGAGTTTGACGAGCTCAGATGGGAGCAGAGGAACCTGAGAGATGGTCTTCCTTAGTAGAGGCTGGGGAAACATCTGCACATTAAACATTATGTGCAAACAACGCTATTATCTAAGTGTTGTTTACGTACTTCTATCATATTTTGTATTTTATTTTTAATTTTTGTAAGGAACAATATTATTTAATATATCTATGGTTTTTTAATTTCAATTCTCAATCTTTTTTAATATTATATTTTTCAACTTTAATACTAAATCACTGCACTTCAAATATACATAAACATAAATATATATTTATATATGTATATATAAATTTATTTTATATATATATAAACATAATTATATTTTTATATATAAATATATAATTATATTTTACAAATTGTGTATATATAAATATATACAAGTCAATTTTTTAGACTTGTATACAAATTATGCATTTTAAAAATCACATAAATTTTAAATTAGTGTCATATTTAATTTAAATTTACAATTAACGTTCGAACGTTAATTACTAAGGTTTAAAAGTTGGCACCAAAACATTTCACATTCGCACGTAAGTAGCCATATGTTCGAACGTATATGTAACGTTCAAACGTAATTTTCTCATACGTTGGAACGTAAAAAAAATCTCATCTGCTTTTAGTGACGGTTTTCAGAAACCGTCACAAAAAAGGCTTTTTAGTGACAGTTTGAGAACTGTCACAAATTCACAACTGTCACTAAAAAGCAATTGTGTTGTAATGTAATGTGTGATAATTTATTTCAATGTTTATTTCAGTATACATATTGCCACGCCACCAGCGCCTGCTTGTGTTCGAGATACTTAAAAGAATCGAAGAAAGACGTAAAACTAATTAACGGGCATGCCTGGCCGGCCTGTTCGTCGATTCTCTTTCACATTGGGAGCTGGATATGTTTTATTGTTCTTTCATTAATATTGTAAGTTAAGACTTCAATTATGCATCTAAGTTGGATCATCGTGATCGATGACGTGAAAAAATGTTTCGTGGATTTTCAAAATGAAGTCATCATGCATGTTTAGTCGTTAATTGGCTGTTCTCTTTCAGAAACCTCGTATCTAGCTACTGTATATATACGTACTAAGTGGTGCTAATTTGTGTTGACCTCATGGACAAGTATATACAAGAACACTTTATATAAATATATATATATATATATATATATATATATATATATATATATATATAATATTATGATGACGAAAGGAGTGAAGGTAGCGCGAGGACTTCCGAGTCCCATCAAGAATGTCCAGATAAGTTGTCTTGTTTGGTTGAAACTCTTTTAAGATTATTATTTGTCCAGCAAGCTTGCTTCTTGCTTCCTTTGGACTGTGAGATAAAAATTTTCAGTTATAAATCAAAGTTTAAAATATTATTTTTTAATATTAATATTATTGTTTTCAAATTTGAAAAAGTTGAATTGAGATTTAAAAATGTTGAATTGTTTATTATATTTTGTGTGAAAATTTAAAAAAGTTATAATGATAAGATGAGATGAGATGAGAATTTTGTAACTCATCCCTTTTATCAAACCTGCCTAAGAGTTTCAGAGATCAAATCTTAAAAGATCTGTCTCAAAAAGTTTTTGCAGATGAATGTTTTTGTTTGTTCCAAAAAAGACTTTTAGGGATGAAATCTAGCCAACCCATTTGAATGAAAATTCTTTTTTGGGGATGAAACAATTTCATCCCAAAATGATGTTCGAACGGTCGGGTAGCTATTTCAACGTTCAAATTTACTTCAAATGAAGAAAATTTATTTGATCATGTTTGATCATCCTTGAAATAATTGTGAATGATTAGTCTAAATACAAACTAATTATAAATTATAGAATTATTTAATAAAATTGTTTTCTAATTCTTATTATCAAGTACAATTTTTGATGTGATCTTTCTAACTATTAATATATAATATGTATAACCAAACCTCCATTGAAAGTAGATACCAACAATATTTAACTTATATTTATACCAATTTTAAATCAAGAACTGTCGACAGACCAATAATAAAAAAAGATAAGTAAAATTAATTAATGTACACTATCGTCAACAGGCACTGACTCACCCATTATCAAATAATCATTTAGTACCATTAGGGCACAATATCACTAGGAAAAAGCAAAATGGACAAAGCCGGCCGCCCACATGCAGTACATGCATGACAAAGTTAGCTAGAGTAGTAAGACATAAGAAATAATATTGGCATCAGTTACTGTATCACATCATCCAAAACACACTATAATAAAATGACAAAAACACTCTCACAACAAAACCCACATCCCTCTCACTTTACACATTTCATTTTTACAACAAAACCCACTTCCCACTGCCCCCCTCACTGAAGGCCTCCCGCCAGTCGCCCATCCTCGACCGTCGACTGTCGAGGTGGTGGCGTCTGTCGATGGGCCGTCGACTATCGAGATGGTGGTAGTTGGTAGTCCGGTGGTGCAGATTTTTTCGGTGGCGGAATGTGAGCCGCGACGTGGGTGCTTGGGCTAAAAGCTATGGCGTGTGTGTGTGGGACAGAGAGGGAGAGGGAGGTTCGTGGTGGCTGGGTCTGCGAGAGGTGATCACCGGTGTGAGGTGGTAGAGGTGCGGTGGTCTGGATGGCCGCGTATGGCGGCGGAAGGGGAGAGAAATGGGTGAAACCCATTTCGATTGGGTTATCGCAAGGGAGAGAGAGAGCTGCACTTGGGAGAGATCGATAGTGGTTGGCTTGATCACCGACATGAAGGGGAGTCACAGTGGTGGCGATGAGGCTGGGCGGCCCACTGCGGCGCTGGGCTGGGCTAAAGGAGAATCAGGTCACGAGAGAGAGATGATGAGAGAGAGGAGTAGATAAGAATGAGATTGAATGAAAATATATATATATATATTTATATAAACACGTCATGTGTACTACGGATCAGCCGTGAACAGTGGCTGATCTGCAGTACAACTCTAGACATAAACAAAACAAGTCTTGTATTCTAATATTTTAAATATTTCAGAACATAGAAGGAAATCATATATGTTCCTGGCTAATATTATGCTTGTTGCTTGAATCCTTATTATATAATTATTCGTATATTTATATAGAAATTATATAAAGAGACTGACAAGATTAAAGTCAAAACTACTTATTTGTCAAAATTTGTAAACAAAATTATAAGATACAATAAGAACTATATATATATATATATAATCTATTTTTCAATCAGAAGGACTTCATAAACATTTGAACGACCTGCACGTCCAGCGCCATTTTCAGACCGAAGCATGACAACACAGAGATCATTATCTCTCGCATTTTTCGATTCTTCTCTTGTTATCGCATGCACCACCCGTTTCCGGACCCAATATAATTAAATAGATTTGTTTCATTCTCAAAAAAAAAAAAAATCCATATTATAATTACATAGATAATCTATTTCATTCTATGGTCCGTGCAAAATGTACAGAACCATGTTTCCCGGCCCCGACCATGGAGATTAGTGAATTAGATCAATTCTATACCTTAATTTATGAGTCTAATCTGACAAGCATGCAATATTGGAAGGCATACCAAGCAAGCCCTGATCCCTAGTCTGATCTGTATTTTAAAGTTTTTTGTCTAAAACTAATTAAGAATCTTATGTCCGTATTTTTCTACAGCAATCACATGGTTCAAGTTTTGAGGGATTATAGTTTTTAAGGTATATTCATGATCGTGATCAGGATACGTACGCACGACGTGCCCTTTCATCTGATGCCCAATTAATTGTTTCTTCATATGATTCTGAATTTTTTCATGATTGTTTGCAGTTGTGTTAGGATTGGCTTTTTTACGGTCGAGTGTATTTAATTAGCTTTTTTACGATCATGAGGTCACACGTGAACACATTGTGCCGACAATAAGCCCTTTTTTTTTTTTAACTTAATAGTTATAAAAATATATTTTTAATAATATTGTAATTTTTTTTAAAATTATTTTAGAGAATTAAAAAAAAAAAGTATACTTATGAGACCCATTACCTGGACAATGTGTTGACCGTTGACTACCCACGTGAAAAAGCTAGTCAATTTCTGGGATCAGCTCCCGGGTATTTTGGGAGAAAGAGAAAAGTCTTCACCCGGCCAGTCTTCTTTCTTTGCTCCTAACTCAGTTCTATGTAATTGGTTGGCCACACATATTTTTCTACAGTTATCATATAGTAAAATAATGGTTAGTATATACTTGTCATTGATCTCTCTATGTATATATATATATATATATTTATTTATGAATAATGCTACTATATCTCTTTAATTTGTCCTCTCATTTGATTGTTCATGTATTTAAATTTTTAAATTTTTTTCTTAATGATTAAGAAAGTAACTATTAGTGTATTTATATTTTTTTAAAATATTTATGCATGTTTAAAAATGTTTGAATAAAAAAGAAAAACAAGAAAAGTGCAATTTGCACTAGGCGGTACACAGAGTGGGCACCTATAGGCGGCAGAGTAACATCACTCATATTATATATGAGCTATCTCTCCTCCCCTGCCCCCCTCTCTCTCTCTCATAAAAAACCAAGAGCTCCGATCTGATTTTTGCTAGAGGAGGAAGCCTCTCCTCTCATTTCCTTCCTTCATCCATCCAACCATCTTGTCTATCAATGTAATTCTTTTTGCTTAATTTTATTTTACTTCCTTTAAGGTCGAAAAATATAGATCTACATCTTTCTAGCAACTTTAGTGAGATACACACGACACAAGTAGACTCTCGGGTTGCAAATTGTTGGGAGGAAAGTGGCAATTTTATGAAAATTACAACGAGTGGACTGCATGTGCTGCCCCTTTCAACAGCTTTTCTCGCCACACTCATGAAATCATCGGACTCGCCACCACCAGATCTTTTTAGATCTAAACTTTGTGGTTGAAAAGAGACAAGTGTGTTGCCTTCATGCGCCGTTACAAATTTCGAAATCTACCAGAGTTGTTGGTCCAAATTGTAATCCGTCCTTTTTCGCATTTATCTTAATGCTTTCTTTTTTTGTTTCCTTATTCTTAATTAAAATAAAATAGAGTTCGTCTCTCAAACTTTTATCTGTAAATGTTGAGTCATTTTCTTCTACAAATGGTGAGGTTAAGCTTTCTCTTGGACGTTTTTCTGTAGAGAGTATTAGTAATAATGAAGGCCAGACCAGTCATAAAAAGAAATAGTATACTGGAAGAGTTTTAAATATATTATTTTGGTTTATGATGTCATGTTTGATATGTGGACATCCCAAAATGTTTCTGCTCATGATGGATGCATAAGCTTCTTGATGAACGAATGATGACAGTTTTCTTTAAAATATATATATATATATATATAAACAAATCAACAAGCAACCACACACAAGCACAATATTCCGGTGGCCATTGTTCTCGCACGTCCGGTGTCCTTGAAAAATTCCGTGATCTGAAGCATTTGTACATACACACTCAAGCGTGTATGTGTATTATATATTGACAGTATTAAGCTCATCTATATTTTATTGATCTGCTTCGATCTGCTAGCTCCTAATTATCCTCAGTTCCCTTGATCTTGATTCTTGAGTCTTGATCTCTTCCAGGCCCAATGCTTCCCCATGCACGAGAGAAACTCGAAAATACTAAGATATGATCATATCCCCCACTTCTAGTATCACATGAAGTCAATTAATGTACGGTTTTATGTGAAGTACTATTTTATTTTTATATCATGATCAGTTAGAAATGTGATTGCTTTGATGTTTAACCCACGTGTCACGTGTGCGTACGTATCTTTGTGGTACGACGTAGCTAGTTACGTACGTAGTTGCAGATTTGCTAAGATCAGGACCTTCTAACATCGTATATCATATGATCAATGTGTGACAATCTATTTCAAAGTTCATATATAATTTCAGTGATATATAATTAAGTGAAGCTATCAGCTACTTTTGTTAATGGAGATTCCTAGAGGAGGAAAGACGTAAAACACCAGCGTACGTGCATGGCTGTCCGTCGGTTCTCTTTCATGGGAGCTGGCGCTGGATATAATAGATGTTAATTTATTGTTTTGTCAATATTAATAAATGTAAGTACTTAAGACTTAAATTATTTATCTAAATTTGGATCCTAAATTTGGATCATTGTGATCGATGTTGTGCGTTGACATGCAGAAACATTTTGCTGATCTACAAAATTAATTCATCTAATGTCACGCTATGGAATGATGAGAAAATGAATGATGATTAATAGATTTTTTTTTTTAATTTTTTTTTCATCATCATCATTCATGACCTCTTGGGCATCTACGTACAAAATCACTTGATTATGATAGGAAAGTGTTAAGATCGAGATCATCAATATGATACAAATTAATAATTAAAGCTAGCTATCTCTTCTTATTAACTAATTAATCATTTGGGACAAGTAATATATAGTGATTTCACATGATATGATTTCATATGATATCATAATAGAGATCCTAAATTCAAAGTCTAACTCCACATTTTAACAATTTAATTGAATATACCTAACATGAAGGAGTGATTGACGAAGCATTTAATAGGTAGCGAGCGAGAACTTCCGATTGAGTCCCTTAATTCGATAGGCCCACCATCAATTAGAATGTCCAGATAAATATATATATATATATATATTTATATATTTATTTATTTATTTATATATGCCGTTGACTGTTTTGGTTGAAACTCTTTTAAGTTATCTCAATTGGATCTGAAGGTCCCTCAAATACGCGGACTTTCCATGCATGCTTGATTTTGTTTCTTATTTCCCCTTGAAAAATTTGAAGTGATCGATATATAAATGTTAGGATTTTGTTGTGTTGGCTCCATCGATCGCTACATTACAAGAAAAGTGGCTTTTTGCGGCGATTTTTTGTTTGTTAGAAATAAAATCGCCGCAAAAAGTCCTTAATTGCGACGATTTTCACATCGTCGCAATCTTTTTACATAAAATTTTGAAATTGGTCTTTTGCGTCGATTTTTTTATTTTTTGCGACGAACATATCCGCTGCAAATACTAAATTGATCTTTTGCAGTGTTTATTCACTTTTTGCAACCAAAAAATTCGCCAACATATCTAAAAAACTTGTTGTGACAGTTCGTTGATCGCCACAATTGCGAAGCGGCCTTTTGCAGCGATTTTTGGACTTTCAAAATCGCCAGAAAAATCTATTCCTAGCGATTTTTTCGATTGTCACAAAAAAGAAAACGATTTTGGAAAATGGAGATGCAGAAATTAACTGTTATTTTATTGCGGCGACTTTTATATCTATTACGGTGACTTTATCAGCCGCAATAATTACTTCTCACTGTAGCAGAATTTACTTTGCAGCGAGTTTACAAATCTGCCACAATAGATTTTTTTGTGGCGAAGATTGTCGCCGTGAAAAGGTTTGAGGCCATTTTAGATATTATTAGCGGCGATATTAAGTCGCCGTAAAAAGATTATAAAATTTAAAACCCCACTCGTTTCCCCTAATTTCCCTCTCCCTCTCATTTCCCTCTCGTTTCCCCTCATTTCCCTCCATCCGTCTCCCCCCTCCCCCCTCTGTCTTCTTCATTTTTTCCTTAGGGTATTACTAGGACAAGCCCTTGCCCAGCCGTGAGCTGCCAGGAACCACCCCGGCAGGACCGAGGCACGGCTCAGCCGCTAGTTTCCCTTTTCGTGCGACGATCTCTCTCTGTCTCTGTCTCTCTCTCGATATTTCACCAGGCGTCGTCGCTGTGCACTCCCAGCACCACCACGAGCCGTCATCGCTATCTCCTTCACCCACTACCTCAACCACTACACCCAGTGGAGAACCCCGTGACCCTCCTCGAAACAACCCTTACCACCATCTACAAAGCCCCTACCTACCGTGACAACACTGAAATCCACCCCATCGTGAGCTTCCCAGCCATCAATCGAGACCATCACGGTCCTTTGCTCCTCAGCCCAGTGCCACCGCCCATGGTTAGCCTCCGCCAGAGTCCCTCTGCCTTTTTCCACTACCTTGGACAGCCACAAGGTACATCACAGCACGGCTAAACCACCGGATAGTAGCAAGACACAACATTTTTAGCCCCTAATCGTGGTATAATTTCTATCTCCATATCTTGATAATTATTATGCTTGTGAAGCTTAAATGATATTGTGAAAGGTGTTTTGTCGATTATTGTTTATTGTGAATGTGCTCTGTGTTGCGAACCGTGAATGTGAAGTGATGAGATTAATGTGAAGTTTGTGATGTGGTTGTGTTTTGTGAAATAATGAGATGGTTGTGTAGTTTGTGATGTGTTTTGTGTTTCTTGAACCCTGATGTGGTTGTGTTTTATGTACATGCTGTAAATTAATATGCATGGAAGCTGCAATGATGTTTATTTTTCTGATAATAGTCACTTATATATAAACGAAGGTTAAGGAAAATGGTGGAATACGTAGTGTAACATTAAAGGCTGTTGGTGAAGAGAGACCCCTGTTAACTAATTAATGTTATTTAATTAGAACTTGGTTAGGAATGGGCAACTATTAAGGGGTAAGTGTGTGGTGATTATGAGGCTCCACAATGCATTAGCAAATGACAGGTATCACATGTTTAAATTCAATAGCCTTTTGTAGCTTTTGCCTACTAAATGTTGGTTGCATAAGTTTCTTGGATGCACTTTGAATGGTAGCTTTGTCACTAAGTTGCATGACTTGACATCCTTAGAGCACTAGCATTGGATTCATTAAATTCATCTTCAAAATTTGATGAAAAGTACATGTTTTCTATAAATGTAATACCTTAACATCTATAATCCCACATTGGATTAGCTATCGGATTCATTAAAATAATAATATAATATTATTTTTTTAATAATAATATTTTTATTTTTTTTCATATTTTATAATCACACTAATCATATGTTAATTAATAATTTAATTTGATTCTTACATTATTATTACAAGATGGTTGGAGATTAAATGTGAATAGAAAAGACCTTTGGAGATTAAAAGTGAATAAAAAATAGATTTGATGAATGAATAGTAGCCCTTCAAATTTGAAGAAACCCATAGATTTACTGTAGCTAAAAGTTTCACATTTATGTCTTTAGCTAATCCAATGCAGCTCTTTTTTTATGAGATTCATCATATTTTACATTTGGCGAGGCTTTTGATGAAACCAATGCTAATGCTCTTACTAATGAAGTCTTGGTCCATTCTGTGATCAGTACTAATGAAGTCTTGGTCCATGATTGTCGGTGCAAAGATTATATATATATATATATATATATATATATATATATATATATATAAAGTATGTATATTCTATGTATGCAAACCAGTTCATTTTTAACGTATTTCTATTTTTTTTTTCAAGGGAACATTCAAGCACACTTGTATGTTGTGCTTTGCATGTCAATCGTGATACAGCCTGAGTCATGAGTTATGACTAGCTGAGAGCTTACAGCCCGAGGTGTATGGTGAATCAATTTTGATGTGATATAACAACCACCATCTTCATTTATAAACCTACAGAAAAACCTTGTGAGCACCATCATAATATTATGAATGATATATTCATATGTATTATTCTACAACCTTGTGAGCAACACCTATAATTTATTGTTCTAGCTACTAATTTTCAAATATGGTAAGCAAAGCAGGGAATAATTGAGTTTGCCGATAGACAACAAAATCAGACCAAGGTTATTTTTTTGAAATTGAGCATGATGTTGGGATGGACTTGATCAAAGTGAAAGCTTTGATAGACCTTTTTGATGAAATTGTGGAAGAACCACTTTTCTAATCAGTTGAGGTATTTTATTTGATGCTGAAAGTAGGAGTATTTTTTTCTTTTCTGGTTTTGAGGGATGAAGCTTTATGTATTTGGTTTTTGTATTGTAGCCTCAAAAACTGAGCTGAACAGCAGGCAGTAGCCAATCTTCTGAGGGAAAACTTGTCTATTTGCAAGGGAGAATTGACAACTTCATAAACAACTTGGAAGAATTACTGGTAATATTGTAGTTCATTCCTTGTACATGCTATTTAGCATATTTACTAGTGTACTAATTATATCATAATTTTAGATGCCTTATTCACCAGAAATATTTGGTGATATCATAATTTTAGAAGAACTTTTTCTGATTCTACTAGCTCCACTATTTTAAACAATCACCAAGGTTTAAATCATTTGCTTCTCCTTGATGACATATTTATGTAAATAATATTTCTAATAATCTCTTTAATCTTTTTTGTTGCCCTTTTCCTCTTTACCATTCAAAAAAAAAAGGTAGATGAGGTTGTGTTATTCACTTGATCTTGTTCTTCATTTGAGGAATTTGACAGGAAGGAAGGTTGCTAGTCAGAGAGATGACCTTCGTGAGCCTGTAGAACATTTTAATGTAAGTATTTTTCCTATTACTAGGACAAATATGTAGTTGGTGCCACTTCGTATTACATATGCTAGTTATATATGCATCTAGAGGAAAAACCACATGTGTTTAGCTCATTATGGATCTGCTGGTAATATTGTTATGAAGCTCATTGTTGAAATTTTTGTTTTTGTCTAATAGTATCTGCATCTGGGCTGATTTCTGGTTTGATTTAGTTGCTACAAATCAGTCCCATTCCTCTCCTCTCTTTAGTTTCATCTTGAGCTTGATTATACTTAGGATTGTTTGGCCTCTATCTTGGTAAAACATAAGAGGATGAAGTCTTATTTGTATATGAATTCACGGGTGGGTTCCAATGACCCTTGGAGATGGAAAGGCAGTGCCAAATTTTGGTTTCGAAGGTTGGGGGTGTTTGGAGAGGGATTTCAAAATGAGAAAAATTAACCACAAAGAATCAAAAGTACCAGAATGCACTTGTTTTAAATCACTTTACAGTAGATAAAATTCCCAAATCATTGGATGGCTAGAAGATATTATGTAGTTCGAAACAACTTATGATAGTTTATGACCATCCTGATATGGAAGTGAGGGGAAAAAAGAAAGCCTCAATATGATCACATAAAGTTGGGACCTTCATTCAACAACAATACTGATATACAACTTACTTTCAGTGCTACTGAAAATAAGAAGAATCAAGAACTTAAAAATGACAACTTACTTTCAGTTCTATTGTGAAATTACTCTCCAGGTTTTGTGGGTAAATATTCTTGTAAGTTGGGATATATGAGTTATGAAATAGATCACCAGTATGCAAATTATAGGAGATGAACCATGTGTTTGAGGGCTATTTTGCATGAATAGATTGTACAATTTACAGTTTACCCACACCATTTTATCGCATTTATTTTGTTGAAGTACAAGTTTTTTTTTTTTAAATTTTGTAGAAGAGTATATGTTGTAGTGCAAATGCATGCATATGGATTTATATGGAACACTTAGGTGGCCTGCTTTTGGAGGCAGATTTGAAGGCTACAATATGAATGTATCATGTATCTTGGTTAATACAATTTTTTTTTTAATTTTCTAAAGGGCTATTTCCGGCGATTTTTAATAACGCCTAATATTTTTTTAAAACTGTAACATTATTTCCGGCGACTAAAAATCGCCAAAATTAGTTATTTGCCGCAGAACATAGCGTCGCAAAAACTACTCGCGGTGTCTGTTAACCATGGTTAAAATGCCTTTTGCAGCGAATTAGGATATATTTGCGGGAAAAAAAATCGCCGAAAATAATGTTTCTCAACGATTATAGCAGCAATCGTAGGGTTTTTTGTGGCGTTTATATTTACTATTTGTGATGATTTTTTTGCGCCGAAATAGATTTTTTTGCAGCGACTTTTTCTAAATCGCTGGTAAAAAGAATCATCATCCATTCTTTGGCATCCAATGTGCAGCGACTCAAAAAACGCTGCAAAAAAGTTTTTGCATCGATTTTCAAGATTTTTGCGGCGAATTTATAGAGCTGCTAAAAGCCTTTTTCCTTGTAGTGCTAACTAGCTAGCCGTTAATTAACTAAAATTTGAACAAATCATACCAGACGATGCAAGGCTTAGAACCAAAGAACAAAGTTTCTAGAAATCAAAAGATATGATGATTTTGGTAAATAGATAAAAATGTATTCAGGAAAATGAAAAGTTGCATAGGAAGACGGTGGGTAAAATATATCGGAGAAAAATACGTCAGGATAAGCATAAGAAAAGAAATCATGAAAATCTCAGTCGGCAAACAAAGGAAGAAGAGGAAAAAATAGTGAAATTCGAAAGAAAACAATGGCCTTTTGGAGAAATAATGTATTTCCAACTATAAACAATCGGTTATGCAAATAATGTAACAAAAATAAGGGCAAAAACATAAATATGCAAGTAAAATGGAGGATAAAATTGGCAGACCAGTGTTAGACGACACCTGCTTGATTCAAAAGCAGGGGTAAAATCTATATAAATTTTAGAATCGAGGGACAGAAACGGGAAACAAATACAAAATGAAGGACAAAATTGGTAGAAAAGTGTTAGACGACAGCTACATGCTTATTCGCACTTATATATATACTAGTAAGGGCAGACACGTGCATTGCACGTGTGCCTGATTGAAAAAACATGAAAATTTTACTACTTTCCAATTCACATTGAATAAGAAAATGACAATTTAAATTGATATAATTTGAGAGGCCGGTCTCTCTCTAGAGGCAAAAACCAGACCTTCTCTCTCTAGGAGCTCTCACGTTCGGTCACAGTTGGGGGGAGGGGGAGCTTCGGCTCCCTCTTCCCTTTCCTCCCCTCCCTCTCTATTGTCGGCCCTGTGTCTCCGACGGCTTCACTTGGTCCTTTTGTTTTATTTCTGGTTTCCTTTGGCAGAATAAGGGGGTTAATCGATTCGAGCTTTTCCGGTCACCATCTCTCTACACGCGCCCCACCAGGAGCTTCTACTGCCGCCGATCTGCTAAACCTCCTAATGCGACCTCCAACGAAGCGGCGGGTAGCCTGCACGCACGGGTCAAAGATTTCGGAGCTCGCCGGCGCGTGGGCCTCACGCGCCACCAAGGAACCCTCTGGCGCTGTAACGCGCGGCAGTTCCCGAACAGGCGTCTCTGGAGCTCCATAGCTCGACCATCGGTTTCCCTCCAATATTTTGTGCATTGATTTTTCGTTTACAGTGTTTCATAGTGTATTTTCTTTTATCTTGTCTTTAGTTGTAAAAAAAAAAAAAAAAACCTATAAATGTTGTGCCCATTCGGACTGGGTCCGAATGGTGTTTCCTCCCCCTCCGCATAGGCGGAACTGGCGGGTGCTCCTCCTCCATATCCGCTTAATCGGGTATGGAGTTTTGTTTTGTGGGTTCTGTTAGCTCTGTCCTGGACAGAGGTGTGCTATCTCTTAGATGTAGGTCTGTAGGGATGCATTGTTTGGACTAGACCATGCCAGTCACGGAAGTGTACTGGGATACTACTAACGCTTGTAAGTGACTTATTTATAAGTCAACTTGTATGTCCTCTCCCTCTTAATAGAATGAGATTCGCTGTTATCAAAAAAATAATTGATATAATTTCTTAATTTTATTTTTAAATAAAGAATGGAAGCAACAAATTTTAAAAATTTATGACCAAACCAATATGTACGCATTTTGTATTCTCTAAAACCGATTATGTATAGGTTAATTTCCTAAACCAGTATCTCTGGTTTTAGTGTTTTCTAGTCCGGTTCAGTTTTATTTCTCGATTTTTTTAAAATTTTAGTTTCTGATTAAAATTTTTAAAAAAAAATGCCAAAAAAAATATGTTTTATATTTTTAATTCAAAATTTGTTACCAATGCTATTAAAATCTGTTTCACTAAAAACCGATTTTCAAGAATGTCCTACAAGCTTATAAATATAACCAATACAAAAATTGGGAAAAAAAATTGTAATAAAAGAGAAATGTGCAAAAGTACAACATATTATAAGTCCAAATTCCAAAAGTACAAATTATAAGTCCAAAACAATTTACAACTTCAAATTCGAAAGGTCCAACAAAGCACAAGTCTAAATTATAAGTTCAAATTATAAGAACATGAAATAAAAAACCTTACAACTAAAATAAATAGGAAGCATCAAAGGCATTTTTTTCAGGGTTGGGTGAACTTTCGTAATTCCCAAAAAAGGCATGTAAGGCATTTTCCTCAAGGTTGAGTAAGCTTTGGTAATTCCCAAAAGAGTTTTTCATTAATAGATTCTTATCGTATGAAATTGTTGAGGCATTATTTGAGATATTGTTTGTACTGAATTGTGGCATCATGTAATTGGTAATTTATGACTGAGAGCAACTTTCGACTTCTTCTGGGTGAGAAGGTCTTCCATAACAGTTTTCATTAAGGTTTGCATTGACAGAACCATCAAGAAAGTTTTGACCTGCTTGTAATTCCTTCAGAGATGCTAGTTGAGTTTGTAGATTTAGAACTTGCAGAAAATAAAGTAAAAAATCATTTATTAATTAGGGATTAATCCAAATTAGGGTTGTAATCACTATAAATAAAATAGGAAGTCAAAGGATGAAGACCTGCTGTTGGAGAGTAAAAATATACGAAACAATGCCATAAACAGGATTTTCAAGCCTGGCATGTGCTTCATACGAAATTGTGACAACTGTTTCAAAACGATCACTCATTGGCATATGAGAAAGGAGTTTCGATACATTACTTGCACCGAAAACTTTATGAATGGCAGAGAAATTGGTCGCTCCCTGTTTATGGCTGAAATAAGGAGCAAAAACACATTCCCTAACACATTTTTTTCTCAGAAATTTGCAAGCTCCACAAGGAAAACCTGAAGCGGCCACCTTCATCATTTGTTTCAGTCTGGGGGGGGGGGATAAATACTTGGAATTGACTGAACTAGCCTGAGGAAATCACGGAATTTGTCGCCTGGATTCGCGTAATGTGTCACCTAGGTTTGGGTAAAAGAAGACGACAATGGTATTCGTGAAATTTGTCGGCTGTGCGTTTAATTATACAAATGTGAATAACGGTGTAGTTATAGTGATGGATGTAGAATTATGATTTTATTTTAACTAAAACAGTGTTGTTCTTTAAATGCATTGGCAAGTGTTAGACAATTTTGCGCTGAAAATGGCACCGTTTTGTATTTGGGATTGATGATTTGGTTGTGCTTCATGGCTGATTTTGTAGGTAAATTGGGCTGAATTTTTTTTTTCGTTTTGGTATTCAAACACAATTTTGTAAAGCAGAATATAAAATATATTAAAGGTTCTCAGTAAGAAATAGGAAGACAGAAAACATGAATAAAATTGAAAAAATGGAAAAATATAAATAGAAAAGGGTCACTTCATAATTATAACATAACAGTTTTTATAAGCGCACTTACATTAACTCTGGAATGAAATTTTTAAAATATCTATTATGCTGTTTGAGTAAGATTATTAACAGATACTTTGTATTTGGGATTAATGATTGGGTTGGGCTTCATGGCTGATTTTGAGCCTAGGTAAATTGGGCTGACTTTTTTATTTTCCCTTTGGCATTTAGACACAATTTCGTAAAGCGCAATAGAAAATATATTAAAGGTTCTTAGTAGGAAATAGCAAGATGGAAAATATGAATAAAATTGAAAAGATGGACAAATATGAATACAGAATGACTACTTCATAATTATAACATAACAGTTTTTCCAAGCGCATTTACAATAACTCTGGAAGAAAATTTTTGAAATACCTATTCTGTTGTTTTAGCGACATTATTAATTGATACTACATTAAGTTTATTCTGACGCAATTTCCCAAATTTATTCATAGATGCGCCCAAAACAATCATCCACTCTTTACTACATTAAGTTTAAGGGGTTGCTGCTATATAAAAAAAAAAAGTTTAAGGGGTTGCATTTTTTTAATGCACATATATCATTTTTATATATACATATCCATATGTTTTTAACTACCATATAATTTCATTGTTCAATCTTCTATCGATTCACCATTTAAAATATTTGTGAAATATTATACTACCAATTTCTTTGTTTATCCTATCCTTTAATTCCCATGTTAGCTCTTTCTTTAGATTTTTTATAACAAGTTATATCATTTTCTCATTTCACTTCATCGCATTGTGATGATTTGATTTATTCATAAATCATTAGATATATTAACTATTAAACTTTTAAATAATAACTTCAAGTGCCACCACAAAATGACCCATATAGCCATCCCATAGTAGTTTGGTCTCGACCACCATGGGGGGTGGTCAAATGTGGCCACTCAATGGTGTCTAGAGCTCAAGCCACCAAGTTTTTAAATTTTTTTTTTGAAATATGAAGGTAGCTAAATTTTACAAATTAATATGATATATTAGATTTACTTTATAATAAAAATAATTTTGCAACGTATTATATCAAACTATGTCAGTCAGTAAATTTTCTAAATAAATTTTCTTTTAGAAGATGATCTCTTTGTAGATAAATCATTTCTCAATTTCTATTAGAAAGGATTGCCCAAAATATGTCATAAAAGAGAGACTATTCCTAAAAAAATAGGTGACCTATCTCAAGTTGAACAACACATAAGGAATGATTGTCCAAAAATTATTATTATTATTAGTATTATTTTATAAATATATTTCAGGCAAAGAAACGACCAGATCAACCTCGGTGTGAATCAGCAGCCATTTCATTCGGTTCATATTGCTTTTGCAGGATTATATATAGTCTGGAACTGTAACAATTAAGAAACAGTTTGGTTGTTAATGGAATTTTTTATCACTTTACAAGCACTACCATGAGTAAAACACAACTACAATTTCCAGGTGAAGTATTCTATGAAAAACATCATATCAAATGAAGTTTTTACACACTGATCATACACGTAACAAATACAGAAGCAATGAGACGGTCGTTAATATCTCATGCCCCTACTCTCAGTTTTGGCACCTGATCAAAAGAAACAAATAAAAATTTCTTAGGTAGAACTACACCTTTTAGGGCTGCTGTAGCTTTCTTAGATGCTCCGACAATGAAGTAGCTTTCCGTTTGGCCCTCTCCGTGCCATTCCTGGCAAGCTCCGTCAATGGTATGATAGCACCAAGCCTCCTTATGGAGGCAAGATTATTAGTGTCTCTCTTGCACAAGGCAAGTATAATTGCAGTCGCGTTTTCTTTGTTGCGAGGTACTCCTGTTCTCAAAAGATCTATCAAAACAGGAATGGTGCTAGCCTTTATAATAGCAACCTTTGTCTCTTGGTGGCTAGCAAGAACTGATTATAGTTAGGGCTTCATCAACCATGCAACTGCTCGAAACTGTAAGCATCTTCAATAATGCTTTGATTATCCCTGCCCTCACTTCCTTGCCCTTATTCCCCTGATAAATACACACATTGAACAATGCTGTCGCAACATCCTTTTTCCCTCTAGCACTCCCATTTTGGAGCAATTCCACCAAATCTGGGATTGCACCTGATGCACCTATTATTATTTTGTTCTCGTCTGCAAGAGCCAAGCTAAAAAGGGTAGCTGCTGCATTCTCTCTTGCTTCCATGCTTCCATTTCTGAGGACATGGACAATTGAAGGAACAGCTCCAGCAAGCATTACGAGCGCCTTGTTGTTTTCATAGGTGGAGAGGTTAAGAATGGAAGTAACTGCATTTTCTTGTGTTAACACGTCTTCTGTTGTTAAGAGATTGACCAGGATCGCAATGGCTCCAGATTCTGTGATTAATACTCTGTAATCTGTGCTTCATTTGGATAGCGATCGGATTTCAACTACAGCCTCTTTACGCTCCTCAGATGACTAGCTGGAGAGCTTGTGAAGTAGAGCTTGAATAGCTGCTATCTCCTTACTAACATCATGAAATGACCCATCACTTCTTTTAATCTTCCCATTTGTTAGTCCTTTTTGCTGCTCAATACTGTGGTCAATACACCATTGAGTAATTAGACTTCTAAGAAGTACAATTTTCGAGCTTCTGCTGAGTTTTCGGACATGTTGCAATCCCTGAATCTAGCCATTTATGTATGAAAACTCTCTCATATGTCTGTAGAATCAAGATAGAGATACATCAGAAGGAAGGTATAACAAAGATAACCAAGTTTTCAGGCAATGCCTTCTAAGAAGAAAATATGTTGAAATGGTAATTGACATGAATCATACCTGTCCAGTGGCAACAATAACTGGATCTCTCATAAGTTCCAAGGATATGGAGCAAATAAATCTTTAGGAATTACAACTGGATTAGGCTTCTTGACGTTCTCTAAACTGCTGTTGGCTGGATTGTTTAGTCCATCAGCACCAACATTATTTGCTAGAATAGCCTCATAAGGATCAGAAGAGTTTCCATGCCTTTCAGTTTTATTAGTTGTCGGATTTGCATTGCGCCTTTTTGGACCATTACTTCCTGGAATATCATCCAGCACATAACATCATCGTTACTACTACCAGTATTCTAAATATGCGAACTTCCAATCACACATTCACCTGATTCTTGCAGATCAATTTCTTCATCCAGCAGCTGGGTTAAGGCAAGAGACAACATTTTTGAATTCAAAGATCCGTATCTTTTTGCAGCTCTTCTCAGTTGTTAAATTACAACCTATTAGGACACGTTGTTAAATTAGCTTTTGACAGAAGAAACTAATCAATAAATTATCTAACAAGCATAACAAGTAATTACCTGCCAGTTTTCATCTGTGGTATACGCCTCAACCACAATTTTGCAGGGGTCATTATTAGAGCTATCAGTTAAGCCTACGGTTAGAATAAACATATTCAAAATTTCAGCATCCAAGAAGAATACAATTTCATTATGAGTAAGTCACTATTTCATTAATTTGTCCAGACATGACAAGATTAGAAGATGAACACAGTGAGAAAACAAATGAACCTGAATTCAGTTTTAAACACAAAGATAATCTGAATTTCAAATGGAACATCAAGACACTTCAAATGCTCAGATAAATACAAATATTTGATTGTCAACATGTTATCCTTCAAGCTATTAGCAGCAAAAGCAAAAACAAAGAAATGCTTTTGTAAGAACACTGTTGAATAATTTACTTTCAGGAGTCTAATAGGAGTAGTGCTTACATGACTTTGCTGTCTTTTCCTCTCATCTCGAAAATGAGCAAAGGCATGGTGATCAAAACCAAGGACACACATAACCTGAAAAAAAGAAAAAATTGATCATCAGGAAAAAATTACCACTTTTTTCATTCCTAAAAAATATAAATATATATATTTTTTTGATAAGTTAAAATTTTTTATTAAACACAATGTAATAGGCGAAGCCCAAGTACACAAGAATATAAATATATACATAGGTATATACATAGGTATGGATATATATAACAACTGACCTCGTGTATGAGAGCAATTGAGAAGTCCAGCAGTTGCACCCATAGATTCTGTATTCACTTCAGAATCATTTTCATCACCACCTCCACCAGCTCCTGCAGCAACAAACATTACACCCACAAATAACAAATAAAAATGCTAAATGTGGAATACATTCATCATCTTTGCTCTCAGATACAACAAACATGGAGGGAAAAAAATCAAGAGAGAAATGGAGACAGGCAGTGAAATAGAAAATAGAAAAAGGAAGAATAAAAATAGAACAATCAGTAAAAAAGGGAAAGAACAAAAAAAAAATTCTTTCAAATCAAGAAAGAACAAAACAACAAGAGAAATTCGAACTGCCATTCAGATAGGTTCACAAATAAGATAAAGCATAACATTGAGAAGCAAGAAATAAAAATGCAAAGAAGTTGCTGAACCCAAAGAACTCTTTCAGATAATATCTTTAGATTAAACTTGCTAGACATATCCACCTCCACAAAAAGAAGCCAACATTTTTTTTTGAAAAGGACGCAGGGACAAATTTAAAACCCTAATATCTACCAGTTTCTTTAAATGTGAATAGAATTGAGAAAATAGATGAGCAAAAGAGAGAGAAATCGAAGGCAAATTTTGTAAAATACGGACTTGACGTCAATGTTGCCTTTGAAGGAGCAGAAAGAAAACTATAAAATCCCAAGTGCAAATCGAAGAACACACATTGTGACGAGGACAATAGAAAACCATACCCACGGCGCAACGGCAGTAAAAACGACGGAGAAGAATCGAGAAACACACACCCCAAACCAAGAAACATAGACCGCGACCAAAGAAGATGAAAATCACTCTTAAACCAAGCGGCAAGCGGTGGAACAAAATCAGAATGTGATAAGAGGGGAAAGCGGTGGAAAACAAAAACAAAAAAATCAGAATCACAGGAATTAGAGAAAGACAAAACCAAAAGTAATCATACCCACGTGATGCGGAGATTCAAAAGCAAAGAAGGAGATTTCGAAAACCTGAAGGATCGAAGGCTCTCGGCAAGAAGACAAGAAAAGTGAGAAAAAGTGAAATACAAAACACGGTACATACAAGGGGAGGAAAATTTTTATGGGAAAGCGGTGAGAAAAAGTGAGGAAAAAGTTGCGGAAGGGATAATCTCAATGGGAAATCAAAAAGACAAGAAACACTGTCGGCAAGATGAAGGCATGGGAGGAGGAAAAAATAAAAGAAGATGAAACGCATTGCTGTTATACCAAGCGGCAAGCGGTGGAAAAAGGAATAAAAAATCAATCTGAATTTGACAACAGTCGGTGCAAGAGGTGATAAAAAAGATAACAATTGAAAAAAACCAGAACGTAGAAGAAGTGAATAACAAGACTGGAATAGATCAAAACTTTTATACGGAGCGGCAAATGGAAAAAATCTATTCTAGATTAAACACGCCACATCTTAGGGGTATTTTCGGTAACAAAAATTTGATTATACATAAACTCATTCGGTGCAAGCGGTGGGGAAAAAGAATTTGAAATAAACAGTAATTTTAAATACAAAACGAAGGACAAAACTGAAAAAAAAAATGGAAGATAACTACCTGCTTATTGGCGCTTATTATATTGAAGATAGTAGATATAATTATTTGCTAAAATATAAAATGACGAATAATATTACTAGGATAAACGTTTTTGGCACACCATGGGAACCATGGCTAGGTTTTATAGCTAATTTGCATAATTACTTAGAGATTAGAGACAAAGAAATAATAAGTACTCAAATCGTTTCCACATATTGATTAATTAATTTCATCTATTCAAATCTTAAAATAAATGAAAAAAAAAAACACTACAAGAAATATGGCCTATTGGAGTGATTTTAAAATCGTTGAAAACAAAATCGCCACAATAAGTCTTTAATTGCGGTGATTTTTACATCGTCGCAATATTTTTTCATCAAGTTTTTAAAATGGTCTTTTCCATCAATTTTATTTTTATTTTTTGTGACTAAAAAATTCGCCGCAAATACTAAACCGATCTTTCTAGCGAATTTTACTTTTTGTGACGAAAATATTCATTGCAAAATGTAGAAAACTTTTTGCGGCAAATAATTATTCGATGGAATTGCAAGAGTTACCTTTTGCAATTATTTTTTTTACTTTGAAATCTTCGGGAAAAAGTGAAATGTATTTTACGATGAACTAAAATTGCCCACAAGATTTCCACAATTTCCTCCACCCAAGCTCCTTTCTTTTATCCTAACCTTCTTTTCAACATCCCCAATATTGTTTTGTTTGCTGCTTTAACTTGTCTGTTCGCCTATGGATGACATGGAGACAAATATTTGACTTTGATTCTAAGCTAGGCACACTAATCCTGTTAGTGCTCGGAATCGAACTGCTTGCCATTGTCAGAAATAACACTCTGGGGTATTCCTAATTGACACACCACGACCTTCCACAGGAACTTTGTGACATTTTGAGAAGTTATCTTTGCTATTACTTTGACCTCCACCTATTTCATGAAGTAGTCGACAACAACAATAATAAACTTTGCTCCCCCTTTGCCATGTGGTAGAATTCCTACTAGGCCTATCCCCCATTGGGCAAACGCCTATGGGGAAGTGATAGATTTCAGCTCTTTGGTTGGATTGCTCGAGATTGGGGCGTGCAACTGACATTAAGAGTATCTCTTAGTGAATTCATTAGCGTCCTTAACTGCATGTGGCCAATAATACCCAGCCCTCACAATCTTTGCTGCAAGGGCTCTTCCTTCTAAATGGTTTCCACAAATCTCCGTGTGTATTTTTTCCATGATGTATTTCACTTCTTCTTTGGACCCACATCTTAGGAGAGGGTTGAAATTCCCATTTTATATAACGTACTGTCAATTATGATGAAGTGGGTAGCTCTGTTCCAGAATTTCTTAGATTCCACTTTAATGTTTGGGAGCTCTCCGGTTGCAAGGTACCTAACGATGTCTGCTACCCATTCCAGGGGGGTTGTACTTACTTCCAGAACCTCAGCCTCAATAGTTGGTGTCTCTATGACCCGCATGACTACTTCCCAAGGTAGGGTTTCCTTTGCTTGTGCCAATGTAGTTGTGCCAGCCTGTCAACTTTCAAATTATCAGACCGTGGTATGCGACTAATTTGGAAGTATCGAAAGCTATCGTGCCCCTCATGTACCAAATGCAAATCTTTCTTTAACCTCTCGCCCTTTGTCAAGTATTCCCCAATTACCTGGCCTACCACGACCTACTAGTACGCTTTCATCTCTACCTCGTTTGCTCCCAAGGTTTCGGCTATTGCGAGTCCCACCAGCACCCCCTCATACTCAGCCTCATTTAGGGGTGTAACCGGTTCAGTTTTAGAGAAATTTTAGAACTGAACCAGTATATAACGGTTTTGAAAATTTAAGAATCA
Source organism: Cyclocarya paliurus (assembly GCA_029856935.1). Lineage (NCBI taxonomy): Eukaryota > Viridiplantae > Streptophyta > Magnoliopsida > Fagales > Juglandaceae > Cyclocarya > Cyclocarya paliurus. Next base: position 11,741,951 of record CM056954.1, on the reverse strand, counting down.
ATACGGACCGATTCATTATCAAAATCGAAACTTTCAATTTTTTTAGTTCCGGTCTGGTTTTCCAATTTATCATTTACACGTGTGACACTATATATGTTTAACATTATAATTTTTTTTAATACTAAACTTAATTGTGAGAATTTAATATTTATTATTAACAATTATTAATTATTTAATGTTCAATTATAATAGTATAATATAAGTAGTGTCTAACTTATTAGTGAGATTAATAAACTTGAATAATATGATTAAAATAGTATAATTAGTGTCTAATTATATTATATATTAATTTTATGCTATAAAATTAATAGACTTGAATAATAAGATTAGAATTTCATGTTATATTAATTAGAAATGTAGCATATAATATATATAATAATAATATAAAAAATATATATAATATAAAAAATTAAAAATATATGTACCGGTCTGGTTCGATTTAAACCGGTTTTCAAAATATGAAAATCGGTACCGTAGTGGTTTAGGACCAGTTTTCGGTTTTAAGAATTAATACCGCACTGGATCGGTTACGAATCGGACCAAAACCACTACCAAGGTCTAGTCCAATTGGTTTTCTGGTTTTTTCTTACACCCCTAGCCTCATTATTCGTGACCTTGAATCCCAGCCTTATCGCTAATGTTTTTCAGTCTCGTCCTCCGCTGTCACGTACACTCTTACCCCCTCCAGCTTGGCATGATGAGCCGTCCACATACACCTCCCATGACTTTCCAATGGGTGTTTGTGGTTCTTCTTCAGGGAAGTTGGAGAACTCTACTAGGAAATCAGCCAAAACTTGCCCCTTAATTGCTATCGTGGGACATAGACGATGCCAAACTCACTCAGTTCTATAGCCCACTTTATCAATCGTCCCGAAGTGTCTAGGTGTTACAACACCTTTTAGAGGGGTGATTTTGTTACTACCTTTATGGCATGGGCCTTGAAGTAAGTCCTTAACCAACGAGTGGTCGTCACCATTGCGAAGGCCATCATCTCAATTTTTAGATATTGAGTTTCTGCTCCCCTTAAGGACCAACTTATGTAGTACAGTGAGTGTTGTACCCCTTCTTCTTTCCATACTAAGGTTGCGGATACAGCGTCTGGCATAACTGCCAAGTAAAGTAGCAAAGGCTTTTCTTGCTTGGTTTGACTTAGTAGCAAAGAGTTGGCTAAGTATTCTTTCAACTATGTGAAGGATTCTTTGCATTCGGTATCCCAATCATGTGCCTTCTGTATGACCCGAAAAAAAGACAAGCATCTGTCCGTTGGTTGGGATACAAATCTATTAAGCGACGCTACCTTTCCTTTTGGTTGTTGAACCATTTTCAAGTTTTTAGGTGACTTCATCTTAGTAGTCACCCGCACTTTCTCGAGGTTTTCTTTGATTCCCCTTTTTGACACCATAAAACTCAAGAATTTTCTCGATCGCACCCCGAACACACATTTTCTTGCGTCGAAACACCTCGAAGGCTTCCCTCAGATCTTTCACGTGCTATCCTAGTTCTTTGCTTTTGACTAGCAAATCATCTACGTAGACCTCCATGTTTCGACTATTTGGTTTTTAAACATCTTCTTCACTAGCCTCTGATATGTAGCCCCCACATTTTTTAATCCAAAGGGCATGACTTTATAGCAGTACAACCATCGGTCAGTTATGAATGCATTTTTTTCCTAATCACCTCAGCTCATTTGTATCTGGTTGTATCTTGAATAGGCATCCATAAAACTCAACATGTTATGCCCCACCTTTGAATCCACAATCAAGTTGATCTAAAGCAAGGGGAAGTTGTCCTTAGAGCAAGTCTTGTTGAGGTCTGTAAAATCTACGCACATCCGCCACTTGTCGTTAGATTTTTTTACAAGCACCACGTTTGAGAACCATTCGTGGGTAATGGACTTCTTTGATGAATCCAACTGCTAAGGGTCAATCCACTTCTTGTCGCCACGTACTTCTCAGTGCTAAAGCTCATCTTTCTTTGTTTAATCGATCAAGTTTCTGGGTCAATGCTTAATCGGTGCTCTATGATGTCTTACTTGATTCCAAGCATGGCCTCATGACTTCAAGTGAAGACATCCTTGTGCTCTGCCAGGAGCCGTTCCAATCGTTGCCTTTCTTCCTTACTCAACCTAGTCCCGATCCTTACTGTGGCTTCGAGATGTTCCAAATCTAGGGTAATTAGTTGTAGGGGCTCATCGGTTTCGCCCTACTTCAATGCACTTTCATCTCCTATCTCTACATCGGGCGCCTTCTCCTCAGGTGAGGGTGGCAAGACTAGATTTACTGCATGTTTGTTCTTTATCAAAGATTTGGTCATCTTCACATCCTTCTCACCCTGATGGAGTTCTTGTACATAACATTCCCAGGCTAGCACCTGCTCGCCACATACTTCCATAACGCCTGCTTTTGTGGGGAACTTCATTTTCAAATGATAGGTGGATGTTATTGCCTTGACAACATTCAACGTCAGAAGACCGATTATGGCATTGTAAGCCGATCGAGTTCTTACCACAAGGAAGTCTGTCATCGTTTTTGCCGTGCATGGCCCGGATCCTACTAACACTGACAAGGTGATGGTTCCACAGGGTGTACCATCTCACCAGAAAACCCCTTTAGAAATGTTTATTAGAACTCATCATTTTATATTACAATGAAAACTCTAATTAGTTGGATAAAAAATAAAAAGCTATATTTTTACATTTAGTCTATTTTTTTTTTCCCTCTATGTTTTAAATACTAATCACTGGGTTTGCAAATCAATCCCAAGTGTATGGCAAGTTCTTTTCCTTTATCTCCTTTCTCTCTTATTTGAGACCGCACACACGAAAAACACTCTTCCTGTCTAAGGGGTGTAACGAACCGGCCAATATTTATAAGGATAATTTAATTGAGCCTAAATTACGGTTGGTAAATTATATTGGCATGCCCAATTACAATTTATTGGATAATTTTGATTAGGCTAAGGTCCTAGAAATTTATTATGATAAGTTATTGATTTTTTTATTGGACTGTTAAAGTCTAATTAATATTTATAAACAAACTGGTCCTATTTAATTGATATTCGGCCTAAAAAATTATTTAAAGCGCAAAAATGTTTCTTTTACAAGTCGTGCTCATTTCGAAATTTAATATAGCGAGGACTGCTCTAGTCTATGTGTGTGTGTGTATATATATACTGTGCGTTCATCACCTTCATCACAGAACTAGGGTTGCCGCACCAGAGCCTCAAGCGATGACCCAAGCTCCTCCACGTCTCTTCCCTCATCCACAGCACACGCCGGCCAGCCATCAACCGAGAGCCACACAGTGGAAGCAGAAGCGCTCCTCACGGCTTCTTTCTACAAGTCCACGCCCAGGTCATTCTCTGTACAAGTCCAGAAACCCACGGTTGCACCACACCAACAGCCTCTCTCTCCACCGTTGTCCAAACCACCGCGGAACACACCCCACCGAGGCACGACAAGCCCCTGTTTTAGCAACCACAAAACGGAGCAACCTCAAGCCACTGCAAGCGACGCTCAGCCACCATCATCTTCTCTCCCCTTCACGTCGCCAATCACCGGCAACCAGCGGAGGACCAACGGCGCTGCACGAGGCCTGAGGCCACTATGTAAACCACGACAGAGACAACCACGCCCCAAACCGAAACAAACCTTACACGCAGCAAGCCGTGACCTCGCCGGAAGCAACCACCTGGAGCCATCACAGAATACGCCGAAAGCCACAGAGACTGCGGGTCAACCACTTTCAGTCAGATCCTCACTGTCCGGTAAGCCCACGCCGAAATCTCTCCCATCTCTCTCGTTTCCGTCGTGCTTCTCTAACGGGCAGCACCGTTGTTTCATCCTCCATGACCACGGACATAGAAGGTCGCCTAGAGCCATCGACCTCAGTCCAGCCACCATCGCCGCTTGTTCCTGCCGTTCCTCCCTCGGTATCGCACGGTGTCGTTCCCTCGTGGTAAGCCTCAGACACCTGTTTCTCGGTCCCTTTTGTTCTCCAGAGGGTTACTCCTTTTAAATGCAAGATGGGCCTTTCGGCCTTTAGCCATTGGGCCAAACGAGTAGGCCACTCTGTCCTATAATATTTTAAGTAGACTGATTTTCACGTGGGTTTTAATGTTTAAGTTGGGCTCAGTTTTAATTCATCATTATCATTAGCTCATAAACTTTATTTTTCAGACACCTTATTTTTTCTATTGAAAATATTTAAAGATTTAAACTGTGTTATTAAGTATTAATTTTTTATATAACTACATCAGTAAGAGTTTAATTTTTATTTTGAGTACTTTAAATGTGATTTTAGTCTAACTTATGAAACGAATGCCTGTTGTTTATTTTGTCAAATTTGATAAAACGTGTTCTATTTTAGTTATAATTAGAAAATAAAGAAATATGTTAAGAATATTTATATATAGTATTTATTAGAATTATTTTACAATTGAATAATTATGTTAATTATAAGAAATTAAACTTTTTTTAAGAATTGGGGTTTCATGAATTATTTTAACAGAGTTGAATAAAGCCTAATTATTCTACTAAATTATAATTTCAAAATAAGAATATGTTTTGACTATTTAAATAGTTATACGATATTAGTATTCAATGATTTTGGTTATAAACGAAATGTTTATGAAGTTATTCTCTATTTAATTATTAAATAGAATGCCACGGCACATTTTTGTATAAAATTTAGTAAATTAGAACTATGACATGTTAGTTAGTTAGTTAGTTATATTGTTATTAAAGTCCCTTCTTTGTTAGTGAATTTTTATGTAGCACGCATGTTATGTTTATGCAAGCATGTCATGCATCATAGTACGTAATGATGTCAATTCCGCATTATGTTCTATGCAACAATTTATAATTATGTATGTACTATGTCATACATCTCACATTGCATAAGACACGCAAGCTTTTTTAGAATCAAGTGCAATATAAGATCAGATCAATTGAATATTCAAATGCATTGTATTAATGCAAATTCAAGGGTAGATGAGAAAGTCACAAACTCAAGCGTAGTCCACCGTAATATGCCAAAATACTATTCAATGCCTTCCCTTCTAGTCATGGGAGGTGAGGCTAGTGCACACAACTTTGCACAAAAGGTTAAGTTGTTGGTCAGTCATACTAGTAAATTAATTTAGATAAATCAAGATAAGTCATTTACAATATAAGCACAAGTATGAACAATCATGATTTTAATTCTCTCACACATGAAAATTTTTATGAAATCATTACGTTTATAAAGTTTACGTTGTAATAGGTTTCTTACTGAGTCTTCAAATCATTAGTTTTATTTCATGTTTTTACCCATCTAGGTGAGGATGATGATTACAATTAGGCGAGTCAGGCTTAGAAGATACAGACCAGTGAACCTTAGTGGATTCTGGTTTAAGACCATCATTCCCATTTTAGTTGGTTTGGGACTATGATTATGTTTTGGTTAAGACATGGTTTATTTTATCGACTCGTTTGTGTGATGAACAATGTTTGATTTAAGAAAAGAAGAAGGTCTTATGTCTCAAAAATTATTTTTGTCTTCATGTCATACCGTTTTATTAAACAGATGTCTTACATGTAAATATTGGTATGCAATTTGATGCGCGAACTCACTTACAAGAATACTTTTCCTTGATTTAATTATACAAGTCTCTTATCTGATTTTATTTACATAAGTACGTGACTTCTTTAATCTAAGGGAAGGTGGTGTTACATTTTCTCTCTTCCTCTCTCAGTTTCTCCCTCCCGCTTTCTCTTCTTCCTTTTCCTCAGGATTTTCGCCGCCGTCCATCATTGCTAGCTAGCCCCTGCCCAGCTGTGAGCCACCAGGAACCACCTTGGCAACACCCCGAGTCACTAGCTGCACGTGGCGCCCCTTCTCAACCGCAAACCACCACTTGCATCACACCAGCAAGCGACCCCGTCTACCTCCTCCTTGAGTAGCACCATCACAGCCACAACAATAACCATAGACAGCACCGATCGCCCACACCGTGAAGGTCATCCACCAGCCACCGTGAGCAACAGCCAGTGCAAGCCCGTCTGTACTCCACTGCTCCACGCAAAACCATGATCGAAGAACGATGAAACCAGAGTAAACGACCACCCTGATTGCCATTGCCACCGCACCCTGAGCTCGTTGTCGCCAGCCATCACCGTCAGGTAAACACAGTATATATACCGTCAGGTAAACATCTCATCTTCGGTTTCTGTCTCCTTGGGTGGCGGGAACACTGCGAGGCCATCGTGGCTGGGGTTTTCTTGCCAGCCAACGCCTATCCCGCACGGGAGATATGTTGTCTGCATTGGTGGGGTAGATTCGGGAATGCCACGGGGTGAGTTGTGCCATGTCGGCGAAAGAAATCGCCTCCAGTGGTTTCTGAGGTCTCTACCGATGGGCCTCGTGCCTAACGGCGCCCCGACTCCACCCTCAGTATTGAACGTCAAATTTACGTGCGTAGTGCCATCAATGCACCAACGTAAGGAAAGAGGACTGAAATGTAGTTTTCTACCTCAAACAAAATATTAAAAAGAATATTTGATGAAACACAACAATCAAATTGCTTTCTACCAAAATAAAAACAAACCAATCGTAGAATAATCACTCATTACCGCTTCGGTGCACAGAATTTCAGGTAAATAAATATTCATTCACCGGTACTACTGTAGCCATGATTGACCAAAATAAATATTATCCTTATTTATTTAAACAGAGCGTAATCAACGTCAAAAGCTAGCTACAAGAATTCCATAATAAACATTAATATACTTTTTCTTATATTATCTTCTGAAATTGAAACTCGTCAATCACTAAGATCCACAAATCCAATTACCCATAATAACTAGCCTTCCAAACGTAGCCGCAATTTTTGAAATTCAATCTTAACGACTGATACCACTTAAAATCAACATAGCAAACCAGCCCTTTGACATTACAGCGCGCGGGGCGATATATGCTGCTTAGGTTATTTGAACGCGTACTGGCAGGCGGCAGTACTCTTACATAGCTGCTGCTTAGGTTATTTTTATAATTAAGAGTAATGCTAATCGCAGGAAAAGTAGCGGTGATAGCAGCCGCGTCGGGGTTACAAGCTTTTACCAAGTGCTTTTCTCGTCCTTACTGCAGGCCGAACCATGTCCAAACAGTACCTGTACCAGTACCCCCACACGACGTGTTCATAAGCCACCGGGGGCCCGATACCAGAAGAAACCTTTCTGGTTTACTCTACGACCACCTTCTCCGGCTTGGGCTTAGGCCTTTCCTTGACTACCGAAACATGAAAGCCGGTGACAAGTTGTCGGAAAAGATTGATACTGCCATTCGAGATTGTAAAGTTGGTGTTGTAATTTTCTCGCCCAGTTTTTGTAAATCCTCCTATTGTCTTCATGAATTGACTCTGCTAATAGAATACAAGAAAAGGGTTATACCCATCTTTTATAATGTCAAACCGTCCCAGCTTCGGGTTGGGGACATATACAATGGAACTTGTGTTTCAGATCAGAAAGAGCTTGAGATCAGATTCAGCAGAGCACTTGAAGAAGCTAAAAATATCGTTGGACTTGACTTCAATTCATCAAGAGGGTCATTTTCTTTCTTTCTCCCTTTATCTTATATTGATTGGTATTTTCAATGATTATTTCGTATATTTTGTTATCTGGTTTGTAGAATAGAATGTCTCTAATATTGCTCTATCTTTTTTTGTTCTCTTTTCGTTTTCAGATATTGGTCAGAATTCCTACAAAGTGCTTCTGATGCCATCATAGAGCAGATCGGTCAGAGTTCCTGAAAGTGTATAAAAAATCTAGTATGGTACGTCTGTCGAAAACTCAAGTTTCTAATTAGATATCTGCGATTCTGTATCCCGGACCTTGGGAGTTCAGCAATTTTTTTTAAGTAGTTGGGGGATTGCACCCCAATCTTTAGACCCCATGGCGCTTCTCTGAACCAGGGGGTCCCTAAGAGCCGGGAGTGGTGCACTGGTGCCATTCGGCCCAACCATTGCCTCTCAGGATACGGAAAGGCAACGGTATCCGGATTATTGTTCACCCACTTCTGCCTTCTCTGCGCCCAGTGTCCTTGAAAAATTCCATGTCTGAAGCATTAGTATTTTCAAGTTTCTCTCGTTTTCTGGAAAACCAAACAGAACATATATATAGCTTCGAATCACACCTCGAAAAAGATTTGGTAGGAATTGAAGCATATATAGGGGAAGAGAAGACGTACGGGAACTGTGGATAATTAGGAGCAGATCGAAGCAGAATAATCTATTAGTATATATATGATCAATGTGTGACAATCTATTTCAATTTTCGTTTCAGAATATATATATCATGTGAAACGCAACTGGCTGCTTGTGTTGGAGATTCCCAATGGAGGAAAGACGTAAAACGCCAACGTGCCTGCTCGGCGGCTCTCTTTCATGAATAGAGGCATGCAAGGAACAGGCAGTTTCACTCACCAAACTATGTATCAATATTCACACAGGCTTTTTTATTAAATAAAATAAAAAAAAATTTTGAAAAAAGAAGAAGATTTCTATCTCAAAAAAATTATTTTTATCTTTAATTTATACCGTTTCATTAATCAAATATCTTACATTTAATATTGATATATGATTTGTATGCAAAATTACTTAAAAGAAAATTTTACCAGTTAGCTATATTTAAATAAAAAATTCTACTCAACCTCCTACTATTTACACCACAATCCACACTCCATCTTTTTTTTAATTTTTTTTTTAATTTTTTTTATCAAATATATTTTTATATGAATAGTGAATAAAAAATTATAAATAGTTTAAAAAAAATAAATTCAAAAAACATTTTAAAAAATATTAAAAAATATTAAAAAGTATGGAGTACGGAGAGGATGAATAGTAAAACCCTATTTAAATTTGATAATCTCAACTTCTGTCACTATTATTTATTATTATTTAGAAATTTGAATTCATGTAATATCATTTCCATTCACAGACTACTTCAAACCATTCAATTTAATTGCGATTCCAGTCCGGAATAGATAGGATGTATATACATTTGGATCTGTGCGCCACCGTGATCAATGACGTTCATTTGGATCTGTCCGATCGATGACGTTTGTGTAGAAATTGTCATGTCAAGTCGTTGACTGTTCGCTTCCGACAGCTAATTGTGTCTATTATATTGGTACTTTTTATTAATTAATTAATACATCGGCTAAGAAAGAGAATGGCGACAAAATAAATAACGAATATATATATATATATTTTTTTTATTTTAATGATCTGATCTGGTGACTTGTGTTGACCTCTGGGCATGTACATTTATATCTAAATGGGGACTCTTTTCTAGATACATTTCTCATTATGTCCGAGTAATTCATTTCTCATTCCAAGATCTTCTCTTTTAAGGAAATAGAAATAAGAATATATCTCCATTTTTGAGAAAGTTCAAACTCCATAAATTTTGTTAATTTGTAAAATTAGAATTGACGCATATCAACTATCGTTTAATTTTTTGAATAATTTATCTAATTTTTATTTTTAAAATATCTTCATCAATTTATAAGTAGAGTGTGATATTTTGAAAGAATGTCACTGAAACTAAATTATTCTTTCAAACCAAATAATTATTTGGATTCCAAAGTTTTTAAATTTAAACATCTTTTAAATAAAAAAATATGTTTATTTTTTTTAAAAGAAAATCCATCTTTGCGGCTGAAACATCTTTTGCATAAAAAAGAAAATATATAATCCAAAAGAAAATGAAGTCAGGCAAAACTTCTTCACAAGTACAGGAAACGTTAAAAAGTTGTCGGAAACGCTTAAAAAATTGTCGCCCACGTACGTACTTTTGTAGTTCCTCACGTGGAATTTAGCAAAATTTTCAGGGATGTCATTAATTAGCCCGAGAATCTTCGTACGCATCACACTTAAGGCATTTAATAATAACTATCACAAGAGTTCAAGCTGACGGTGACAGCAACCATTATCCCTTTGACTTTTGGAATTGCCCTTCCAAAAGCAACACATTATCCCCATTATCCCCATTATCCCTTTGACTTTTGGAAGTGTCACCGGCTCTTGGAAGTGTAATTTCAAAAGTCATATCCCAAGGGAAACACTACCTATGAAAACAGAAGAAGCAAATTCTAGAAGACTCAGGACAAGGATATGAAGCATTCGATCGATAGGGGACCAGAAACTTACGATTAATAGTTATTGTTAATCCCAATGCATTGGGAAATTTCAAAAGCTGAGAAATCACAATGCATACACAAGCATGGTATCACGATATTTTAAAATAAAAATAATATTATAAAAAAAATTTATTTATCATTATTTTTGTCATATTACATTTTTATCATCCCATGACATTAAATGATAAATTTACAGATGAACTTGATAAAATACACATACAAAAGTGGGTAAGTGGGTGGATGGGTGTGTATGTACAAATGATTAAGACATGGACTTTTGTAGGGATATCGGACGCAGAGAAGACAAAAGTGCGTGAACAATAATCCACCTTTGCCTTTTCGCGTCCTGTATCTGCGATCAGTATCTCTATTGCGGCTCGTGTACTATTGTATTATATGTTTGATTGTTCACTGGCTGGGAGAGCCAATGGCCCTTGCATGGGCCGAATGGCATCACTCACGGCTCTTATTAGGGACTTTGTAGGAACTCTGTGATGGCATCAGAAGCACTTTGTAGGAACTCTGACCAATATCTGAAAACCCAAAACAAAACAAAACAAAAAAGATGGAGCAGTATTAGAGACATTCTCTTCAACGAACCAATATTAACAAAATATATGAAATATTTGTTCAGTCATTGAAAATAAGATAAAGGGGGAAAGAATAGAAAGGGACCCTCTTGATGAATCAAAGCTAAGTCCAACGATATTTTTAGCTTCTTCAAGTGCTTTGCTGAATCTCTCAAGCTCTTTCTCTGAAACACAAGGGTCCATTGGATACGTCGTCTCCAACCAGAAGCTGGGATGGTTTGACATTATAAAAAAAGTTAGGTTGGTGGAAATTGCACATAAGATGGAAAGGGGGAAAAGAAAAAGAAAGAAGAAAATTGCAATGTCTCATTTTCCAACTTCAGTAGCCAAAGAGAACAAGCAGGGGAAGCAACTATTTTCTAAAAATGTTTTCACGAATGAAGTCTTGATAATTCACTAGATGAACTTTAATAAGAAGCCTAATCTTATACTTATAAGAACCTAACCGAGAATTACCACTTGTTATCATTCCCCACTAGAGTTTGATGTCACAGAGTCAAGAAACTTGTTCAAGCCACATATTTCTAACTTGAAGAAAAACAACATCCAACCTAATGTCATCCGATATCTCATATCAAGTTATATATAATATTAAATCATCATTTATTCTAAAAATCTAAACTGATAAAAAGAGTTAGATTGAAGTATTTATATTTTTCTTAATGATATCAATTTATAATTTCACTTTTACAGAATCTCTAAATAGACTAAGCATTTCTCTATTCTAAACATGATGCAGCAGTACTCCATCGCAACTCATGCACTACTAGTTTATAGTGTTAGTAGTATGAGACTTTTGGTCATATATGACATATCTTGCATGCATTTAGATTTTTTTTTTTTTTTAATGTTGTTTGTGATCATTTTTCTGATTTCAGAACCTATATTGGCTAGTTTTTCATGATTACAATTAAGTCTTTTTACTCCTCACATAGTCGCAACACTAATCTATGGCTACATTTAATTGAATATATTTTCAAGTACTATTTATTGTTTTACAAGAGATGACTGGAAACATATAAACATTAAAAAAGAAAAAGAAGCAGAAAAAGAGGAAATGAATACCATGTCAGTTAGGGATTTGATGGAGGTGCATGATTCTTTATTTATGAAGTTTGGCTGGAAGCTATTAACAGGGGAGTCGATGTGGGCAGATTTCTTCCGAAAAAAATATATAGGGCGGGAGCACATTTACAAGGCAATCCAGGTGAAGAAAGGATCCCGGTTTTGGAAGGGTATATCTGATGTATTACCTAAAGTGATCCTGAACTCTAAGTAGTTGGTTGGAAATGGAAATTTGAATTTTTGGATGGATAATTGGGTTGGGTGTGGTTCTTTACAGGATCTATGTCCGGTAGTAAGAAGTAATCAACTTTTGGTTGTTGAGGTTATATATGACAGGGGTCCGAAATTTGACCTCATTCGGGACTTAGTTCCAGATGAGGTTCTGCAGTTAATTCGTAATTCTGGTGTTCGGCTGAGATATAAACCAGATGTATTGATTTGGAAACATTCTTTGGGGGGTAACTTTACTACTAAGTCTGCCTGGGTGATTACTAGGAAACGAGGTCAATTATGTGAGTGGAGGAAGTGGCTATGGCAACAAAATATTCCTAAGAAGATGTCGTTTCTTTGTTGGAGGGCGAAGCGAGGTGCATTACCAACTGATGACCATATTCAGCGGCTGAACATCCCGTTAACTTCTAAATGAAACTGTTGTGCAATGCCTAAAATGGAGACAATGCATCATGTATTATGTGAGGGAACGAGAGCTCAGGAGGTATGGAGGCACTTTGCTTATCGGTGCCAAGTAAGACTACCGCAGATCAGGAATTGGAGAGGAATGATGATGTTTTGGTGGCAACGAGCATCAAAGCAATCTTAAGTTGGATGGATACATGGAGCATTACCCATTCTGATTTCTTGGGTTTTATGGAAGGAGCATTGTGCCGCTAGAATGGAGGTTATTTCTTATACGGTAGAAGCTATGATTCGATCGATTAGTTTTCTTCTCAAGGATGCCGCTTCTAATCTAAAAAATTTCCAGTATATGAGGAAGAATGATAGGTTGGTGATGGAAAGTCTGCAGATTCCGGTTGCCCTTATTCAAACGAAATGTTTAACATTTATTAAATGGGAGATGCCACAAAGGGGAAAGGTGAAGCTGAATGTTGATGGTGGGGCTTGCATGAATCCAGGAGAGGCAGGGGGTGGTGGTATCATACGAGACTCTAATGGGCAGTGTGTAGCAGGTTTTTCACAGCACTATGGTGTTGCCTCTAATATGGTAGCAGAATGTAGAGCTTTGTTAGATGGGCTTCGGCTATGTAAGCAATTGCGGATTCGAGATGTGTTAGTAGAATCAGATTCTTCGGTAGTTATGAATTGGCTCGCTTTTGGAATTTGTAGGCTTTGGTTTCTTTGGAATTTTTGGGAAGAGATAAAAGAGCTAGCTCATGAAATAAATGCTCGCTTTAGACACATTTTTCGGCAAGCAAATATGGTGGCGGATTTCTTGGCTAAGGAAGGGATGCATGGTGTTAACATGGTTTTTGTTGGTTCGGATTGTGAACAAGTTCATTTGCGTGGCTTGATTCGTATGGATCGTTTGGGGATTCCTTACATTAGAGAGAAATAAAATTTGATTTGTTTGGAAATTTTTTGTAATCATAGTTTTCCTCCGCCATATGTGAGGATTTTATAAATAAAGTCGGGGTAGGGGCCTCTCGTGGATAGGGGACCTTGACTCTTTAAAAAAAAAAAAAATTCACACTACTTCTATGTGACAAATTCCTGAAATCACAGCATGAAAAGATAAAGAATTAGCTAAGCATATTCCTTAAAATCAAAATATTGTATAGTGCTAGAGTTGTGGGGCATGTCAAGCATATTATACTTGTAAACATTGTAAGTGTGAAGCTAATGATATCAACTAGAACATAGCTTACTTCCAAGAGAGTGCAAGTAGTTAATATCATTCAGCACATATTCTCCTCCAAGAATAGATGTAGACAAGGATATGAATCTTAGTTTGACTTAATAGGAAAGTTCCCATTTTGGGATGGCACTTCTCCAAGTAACTAAACACAGATGGTGATAATTTATATTAGATTCAAGGAATCTATAAAAATATTGATATTGAAGTAAAGAAGCAAGATTGCACTAGAGAAAACTGGTGAAAGGAAATGAAACACCATGGCCAAATTTGACAATTGGCACACGAGCCTTCCCAATCACCTGAGAAATTTTATAATATTTTAGATAAAAACTAGTTCATGCTAAACAATTTTTTTTTTATATAAGTCACCTAAATTTATTTAAGATTAAAAAATGTCTTACCCCAATACAAATTAAAAAAGGTCTTACCCAAATACACGGGAAGTATACAAAAGACACACCTTCAAGCATGCAAGAAATCATGGAGAAGTAAGAACCAAAGACAATTAAAACAAAAGTGGAAATGGTAACAAAAACAAAACATGAACTTGGTTTTCAGGGTCCAAAATCTCGTCAAGAACAGGGGTGTAGCCCCTGTGTTTCTCGTTCCTTAAAATCTTCATTTTATCACTTAATGGTAGACCAAACATCCTTATGCTCTGTGCGAAAACCTCGTCCATGAATTCCTCACTTATCCCATGGTTTACAACGTAGAAAAATCTCGAATCCAAACACGCCTAGAACAAAAGAGAAAATAGCAAAAACATTGATAAAAAAACTGTAAAAAAAAAATATCAGAAATAAATGATTTCTTTTGGGAAATTGAAGGGGGACATGCACCTGTTTGAGCAACGAAACGAATTGGTGAAGGTCTGGCACATGAAGTTCTCCAATCGGATCCTCTTAATAATACCAGCATTTGACCGCTGAGGTAGAGTGAATATGGGATCGGGGAAAACCCTAGAATCACCCATGGCTGAATTAGACCCAGGTTTTCCACTACGAACCCTAACACACAACACACGGAGAGAGACAGAGTGTCGGAGAGAGGAGACTGAGTTTGGGTGGCCTGATATAAGAGTTAAGGAGAGGGTGGCCTTCGAGGTGAGGTGGTGGTGGCGTGGTGGGAATGGTGGCGACGGGCTGTGCGCGGCGGCATGGGTTATATGCGGCGGAGGGATTGGAGAGAGAGAAAGAGAGGGGGGAGAGGGGAATGTATGGAGGGAAATGGATGGAAGGCGGGGTTTTAAATTTTATTAGTTTTTTGCGGCGAGTTATAATTGCTGCAAATAATATTTTAAGGGCGGCCAAACCTTTACGGCGACAATAAAAATCGCTGGAAATAGTTTTTTTCAGCGATTTTGAAAGTTAAAAAATCGCTGCAAAAAACCAGTTTCGTAATTACAGCGATTAGCGAATCGCTAAAACAAGTTTTTAATATGCCAGCAAATTTTTCGTCTCAAAAAATGAAAAATCATTGCAAAAGACTAATTTAGTATTTGCGGCGAATATAACTGTCACAAAAAGTAGAAAAATCGTCGCATAAGACCAGTTTCAAAATTTTATGCAGAAATCATGTGACGATGTAAAAATTGCCGCAATTAAAGGTTTTTTGTGGTGATTTTATTTCCAACAGACATAAAATTACCGCAAAAAGTCTTATTTCTTGTAGTAGATGTCTGTGGACTAAAGTTTGGGTACTACCCTATTTTCATGTTGACTTAAAACCCAATGCTAATACAATGTAAAATCGAACCAAATAGTAGTTGAAGACATTCAAAAAGATCCAAATAGCATTCATTCAACCAAACTAATATGCACAACTACATGTTTGTATCTATGTATTTCATCCAGTAGACCCATGCCAACGCTAATACAATGTAAAATCAACAATTTGAGCATAATTTTTTTTCTTAGAACTTTTACCAAACACTTTTTGTGTATTGCATTTTCTGAGACTTCCAATCAATTTCTCCTCTTTCTTCTTCACCAGTTTATATTAACACTTACAATCAAGAAGCTATCTAACACAACATCGCCCAACCATTGAGAATTTATTGTGAATTTTGTATTGAGAATTTTCTTTTTAAACTGTGAAATACCGTAAACCAAAAGTTATAGACTAAACTGAGAAAGCTGTATGACAAAATCAAGAAGCAAAAAAAAATACTAGTAAATAAGAAAAAATTTGAAAAGCAGTTTCTTTTAGGGTTGGAGATCTCACAGTTTTCTTTGGAAATCGATTTTCCTCCTTGCCACCGTCTGGGTCAAGCTTCGTCAGGGGGTTGAGTTGCTAAGATGCCGACGAGATGAGTGTGGGGTCGAGTTCCGTGGTGGAGTCGAGTTCCATCGTGGGGTCGAGCAAGATGTTTTCATTTGGGAATGGGATGGAGGGGAGGGAGGGGGGAAGTAGAAGAAGTGAATGACAGCTTCTTTTGGTGTCTCATTAGGTGCAGGCAAATCCAAAGTAAGTAAAATAAATTGCATGCATGGCGCCTAATTATTGAAGGGTTGTTTATTAAAGAATAGCAAATTGACTACTTGCAAGGTATTCTCTAAATTTTGAGACCACATTATCAAATATTGCCCCATTTGTAGCAAATGCACGTGGAAGATTGGGAAAACCCGGAGAAGGTTTGATGTGCTACAGACGAAACAGTGTCAGGTCCTTTAATTCTTTTATTTTAAATGATTTGTATCGTTTATAGGAATGGGGAAGCCTCTGGCTAGTCTCTAAACGACCCGCCCGAGACTTGAGTCAATAATTATTTATTTTATTTTATTTTATTTTTAAGAAGACTTGAGTCAAATATACTTCGAATGTTATATCTGATCTAGGTGTGAGCTGGCTGTTAGCCACCTACTTACCTGTATCTGATCAAGTTAAAGTTTGTAACCATTTTTTTTTATATATGAAATCATGATTCGAGTACAATGGTCGGATCTGATGATCTATTTACATATATGGCAATATTATAGTGAAAACTCGCCCAATTAAAAAAAAAATTAAAGTCATGCAAATTAAACTCATCGCATATGATCAATATATATATATATATATATATCACTACAAGAAATCCGGCTTTTTGCGTCACCACCAATAGACGCAAAAGAGCCCAAATAGTGACGCAAATTATTATTTGCATCCATTCATCATCGACGCAAAGGAGACGATAATACTCGCTCCCCAAATCACTTTCGCGTCGATTATGAATAATGTGGCAAAAAGATCTTATTTGTGTCATAATATGTGGACGCAAAAAATAGATTGTTTTATCGCAAATGTTAATGGATACAGTGAAAAAACTATCAATTTGCGACGACGTTATGGTGTCGTAAAAACATACAGCCGCAAATCATTTCTTATTCTCGGCAGCTAAAATCGACGCAAAAATATGAAATATAGTGACGCAAATGATGATTTCCACCCTCATCTCAAAATCACTTTTGAGTCCAATGTCAATAATGTCACAAATATGGCAACTATTTGCGTCATAATATTACGACGCAAAATTAGATTTTTTTTAGTCACAAATGATTTTGGATACAGTTACAAAACTACCTTATTTGCGACAATGTTATGGTGTCGTAAAAACTTATAGCCGCAAATCAATACTTATTACTGGCACATGTATGTGGTAGCAAAAGGACATGCAGCCGCAAATCACTTCTGATTCTCGACAGCTCAAATCGACGCAAAAATGTCAAATATAGTGATGCAAATGATATTTCTACCCACGTCTCAAAATCACTTTTGAGTCCAATGTCAATAATGTCAGGAATATGCTAACTTTAGCGTCACACATTCTTTGGACGGTAATGATGGTTCAAAATGGACGCAAAAATATGTTTATGCGCAGTATATTTTGGACACTAAAATTATGTCTTTTAGCCGCAAATAAATTATTAGCGAGATATCATATTTAAATTTCTGGTCGTTGATAAATATATATGCTTGAAATGTTTACTGCAGAAGGGAACTTTAATAATCCATAAAATAGATTAAATAGAAATTAATGTTTCCCTTGAATTTATACGAAAAATTCAATTAATTAACCTGAAATGATTTTTTTTAAAAGATTTTCAAATAAAAAATCATTCCAGTTACATGTAAACATGTTTACATATAAACACAAGAGTCCAATTATCAATCATTACATCCTATTGGCCTGCCAAGTGAAAAAACCAAAATATTTACACAGTTTCCATATGAACTAGAAATATATAACTGCTTTCACTTAGAGTTCATCTCATCTATATATGCATAGAAAGCTATATTTTGAGTAGTGCTTTTTTCCCTTAGTGCTCATGATGAGTCAACTAAAGTATAGACATATATTACATATAATGTGTCTATACAATATAACTCAAGCAACTTCTTACACACAAGTTTACTACTATATATTTGGCAGACAACCTCAATGTGTGCTATGCACACTACATGTGCGGCAGACTCTAAGAACTTCATACAATGTTCTTGATGGAACCACGTTCAGATTTTGCCCAAGAACCTTGGTTCTAATGTCTTCTCAATCATCCATCAGCTTTGTAATTGATAGAATAACATTTTTCTGCATACATGATTTTTTCTTACAATTAAATAAATTGAGAAATATTAAGAAGACATTAAAAGACTAGTAATCACAAACGTATCATGTGTGCACTATGAAGCCAAAGAGAAAAATAAAAATAAAAAAGGTAAAAAAACACACGACAAAAGAATATAATCACTTTGATGCCCCTGTACGTGACCTACAGGGCATGCATTGTTCTTTGGTTTGTGTTACAAAATGGAGATCTAAAATGGCATGACTTTTCAGGGCCAATTGAAACATTAGAAACATAAAAGACTTGGCCGTAGATGTTACATGATGCATGCCAAATTGAATGCTACATGAAGCTAATAGGAAAAGCATAAGAATGTTACAAATTTTAAATTAAGGCTCTAACGGTATATATATTATATATATAATAAATTGAGTACTTTTTTTTCCTTTTTGCGTAAAAAGAAACTATATATGAATTATAGGATACACATGATGCAAGGGATCAGTTCAAACTTCAAATGGTATTGCTTTCGTTTAGAGCCTCAAACCTAATCCATTATTACATGCTTTTTCTAAATGAAAGAAAACGTATGTTATACAGCTTCAAGCTTGATTACATTACATGCTAAAGTAATGCATGAAATTTGCTTAGCTATGATGGAAAAGGCTCTTGTTAAAGAAGCAATTAAAGGGACCGAAGGTAACTTTTTTGTACCATCACAAGAGCAAATGACTAAGCTACTAAATCTTCAAGTAATGTTATAATAAACAGCCAACAGTACATATATATAGAAAGAGTAGTTAGAACTCAAAGTAGTATTCAATAATAAATAGCCAGCAGTACATATATACTATTTTTAATTCCAACCAGCCCAAAATATTATATTTTCAACAAACTCATTAGATCTGAATAGGTACCTGTTTATCTTGAGTGGCCCCACAACTTTCAAAAGGCATGTAGCTGCCCAACCAGTATGCCAAATGCTGTCTTCAAAAACTGCCTATTACAACCACATTTGTCTGTCTACACATTCTGAATCACAAAATTCAGTTTATCCACCAATCATCTTTCAAAATCTTGAGACAAACCCATCCATGACCAAAACAAAGCCACTAACATAATATATCTACCCAACCACCAAAATATTGCCATATGTTGTCTCCCAAAATTCAAAAAACCCAAAAATTGGGACATAACCAAAGTTAGGCAGCAAACTGAGTCTCCCTTGGAGACTCTCCTTGCGATTGCTGCTGTGACATTGAATGCGCCATGAATTTTTCAAACTCAGCTTGTTTTAACAGAATTCCTTGAACATTTGCTTTTAGTGCTTCAAGTTGGTTCTTATAAAACTGAGCATCTTGTGACAATGCACTACTTGCATTTTCACCATTTCCAGATGTTCCTGATGTTTCTAACACAACTGTCCCCCCCAAATCCCTTGCATATCCAGGTGATTTGCCCATCACCTCCCTAAAGACAACTGCTGCTGCCTCCTTAGTTTGAGTTTCCGGTTCCATTGCACTCAGCTTCTCCACCATTTGGTTCTTTCACAATAATCAAAGATAATGTTTTAATCACCAGTCATTATACAAAACTAGTACAAATCTGGGCTAACTCAGTTAATTAATTAGAATCCAATATAACGACTAAGGAGGCAATTTGTTTAATGTTTACTCACATAGAGATCTTCAGTCACGTTTGTCACGAACTTTCCCTTCTTCCACGACCATCGGCTCTCTTTATAAAAATCAACCAGATTTTTCACACTCTCCTTCTACAACAGCCAATAATAATAAATAAAAAACCATAGGACCAACTAATAAATTTCTGAATATGTACCAACCCATGTAATTATTAGAAGTTAATTTCATTAATTAATTGGAATATGCACACAATTAATACCTTCTCTTCGAGTAATCGAACGAAAGACTTCCTTCCTGCTGTATGGTTAGTACGTAGTTGTTCCCTATTCAACTTATTTTTCAATGACAATGCCTGGTCCAAAATATCATTAATAGCACATGGTTAAACCAAAGTGGCAAAGTTTATTCCAATGACAAACTACGGTATATAGTGAATTGCATTAATTGTATTTAGAAAGACATTGAAAACTAAAACTTCTAAATAAGACAAGATGGCTTTACCTTGAATTCTTTACTCCCCCATTTAATGCATAATTTTCTCCAAACCGCTTCATCCACCAACTCAGTTCCTCTTGCTAATGCCATTTTATGACTTCCATAACTTTTGTATATTTGATGCAACTCGTAGTGGAAAGAGTTAAATCTCCTCCGTAGTTGATAGGTAACTGCCTTCCGATGGTTTTTTTTATCCCATTGTAGGACAAAATTGGCCTAAACACAATAGAAATATACATCAATTAGCCAAATTACTTTCTACATGAATAACACATTAAAACCTTGGACTGCATGATTAATTCATTCCTTACGCGGATGCGACTACACAGCTCCTCTTTTTCCACTTCGGGCACATCATTCCAACGTTCGTAACTCATGTCAGCATACTGCTTCACTATCCATGACACTCTTCCACTAAATATACTTGCATTCTCGCATGATACCTTAGTGTCTCCATCCTTGATCATCAAACTAATCGGTCCAAGCTTTCGCAACATGTCAAACTTGGCACCCTTTGCCCGTCCACGACCCTTAGTCTTACTCGCAGATTCTAAAATTCTCATTTCAGAAAATATCATGCCAATACTATATATGCCAGCCATAAACAAAAAATAACCATGTAGCACGTTGTCATCAATGGAGAAAAATAATCTCCACGGCGGTTTGTCTATTCGCATCGTACGTATATTCTCATTTCAAGAAAAATCATGTTAATTCTATATATGACAGCCATAGACAAAATATAATTTTGGATGTTTTATTTGTTTTGCTATCATGCATAATTAAAGGACATGTCAATCTACCTGTACATTCCATCCGATCCGGAAACTCGGTTTCAAGTACCACGTCTGGTGGTTGGGTGGAGTCATCCGACAAGGAAGGGCTATCGTCTCTTAGTCTAGGTCCATGTGTTGGTTGTGATTGCTCATCTTCTATAACCCTCCTGTGCGCAGAGCCCTAAAGCCTCCCCCTCGTCCACGAACTCCGCCTCTTCTACTTCTCATCATTAATGTGATATGTGAATCAAGTTTTCCCCCAAGTTAGATATGCTGCATTCATACAATCATGTCAAATGTATCTGAAAAACCTGAATAATTTTTTAGATAAACATGCTTATCATGCAAGCAACAACTTTTATTTAGCTTCTACCATTTTTATTGTACTTTGTGTGATAATTATGCTATATTGCTAGGTTGAAGTATACAGAATATCTAGGCCAAAATATATTGCCATCATCATGTTGCAATAAAAGAAGATGATTCGCGCTGTTTCAAAATATAAAGAGTTAATATCATGGTTGTTTACAAATTAAAACTAAAACCTTTGCCTAAGTTGCAATAAAAGAAGATGATTCAAACTATTTCAAAGTATAAAGAGTTAATATTATGTTTGATTAGAAATTAAAAACTAAAACCTTTGCCTAAGTTGCAATAAAAGAAGATGATTCGAACTATTTCAGTATGAGTTAATATTATGTTTGATTAGAAATTAAAAACTAAAACCTTTACCTAAGTTGCATGTACATGAAAAACTCATATGCCTAACCACCATGTCTGATATGGAAAAAAAGAAATACGAGCAAACCACAATGTTAGATATGGAAATACATGGAAAAATCATGTAGGAAAATCAGCTAGGAAAAACTAGAACCTTTGCCCGACTAGGCAATATTATGGACTACTAAATCTTATATATGCTTAAAAATCATACAGGAAACTACCATCCCTATTATGTCCCAAACCCCATCAACACATTTCCAGCAACAAACAATCAATATGCTCCTGACTTCATGGTTTTCTCCTAGTAAAGCAACCCACATGGTTTTTCTTGTGCTGGAAAAATCCCTCACATGCATCTAGTTGGCATGCAGTAATTATAAAAAAACTGATACTGAAATCCTATTGGATAGAGAAGGATATATAATATGAAAGAAACATAAACAAATCCAAAAAATACAGTATTTTTCGTTGCCGAACGTGAAGTCTGCCGGCCGCACCACACTTCCTGCAAGTAGAGGACTGTCGCGCGGTGTATTAGAGCTAGATAAACCACTTCCTGCAAGCAGAGGACTGTTGAGCGGTGTATTAGAGCTGGATAAATCACTTCCTGCAAGCTTCCTAAAATGTAGGTGCGGTTCCCAATTTTCTTTTTGTAATTTTCACTTCAGTCCCTGCTGATCCGGTCCAGCTGTTTTCCCCCCACGCGAAAATGGGTCTTCCCGCCTCTGTCAATTCTTTTCCCTCCACGCAGATGACTACACCTATTACACCAGAATGTATTGCTTTAATTATTTACGGTAGTCAAAACATGGCTTTGACTAAAACTCTTGAATATTAAATGAAAGAGACTCATCATAGACTTTGTAATTTGGGGATTTCTTGACACGTATGTCAAGCAAGACAAGCATGCATTTACTTATTCTAATTTATTGACACGTTTTTTAATTTTTTTAATTGAGCAAATTAGTTATTAATCTTATTTTCTATAAATAAGTTTACCATACATGTTGCTTGTGTTATTCATAAATCTACCATGTTGTTGCCAATGCACAAATTATTTATCAAGTAGTGAAAATATTAAAAAGTAAATTAAGGTAAATGTTAAATTTTGATGACTTTTTTTGTGCTTTTGCACTACTTATTTTTCTAATTGTGAAAATGAAACTATTCAATGCTATTTTTATTTTATTTTTTTGAGAAAAAACATATTGCATTCATTAATAATGGACATTACAAACTAGACCTGAAATATATTTGAGTCTCGCCAGTGGCAGGTGTTGATCACTGGTCTTCCCACTCCGTCTGTGGAGTTGGTTAGGGAGTTTTACTCCAACATTCATGCCATCTCTGTTGATGACTCTTTTGAGGTGAGTCTCCAGAACATCTCATTCGGGGTGACTCCAGTCATGTTAGCAGATCTGCTAAATGCCCCGCGTGAGTTATATCTTGAGTATCCATATACACGGATATCTCCTCCTAGTCCGCCTGATATTGCTGAATGTCTAGTTGGTCGGACTTCTGCTTGGGATGGTAAGTCACCACTTTTGAGGGTGAGATTTTCTCCTGAATATCTCATTCTCAATAAGATAGTCTTCACAAATTTGTATCCTACTGGTCATCAGAGTGATGTGGGTCTTGACCATGCCACTCTTTTATATGCTCTGATTAATGGTGTCACCATTGATCTTGGGAGCCTTTTTTGCCGAGTCATTCTTGAGGCATTTCAGTCCCCTAAAGTACGGACTGGATTACCCTTTGCCAGCCTCATCACTTGTTTGGCCCTCTCCCAATCAGTTGCATTACTTCTCAATGAGCCTAAAGTTCCTCTAAAGGCTCTCATTGGTCGGAGGACCATGTAGTTGAGTCGTGCTCACACCACCTCGCACCCACTGGTAGTTGAGCACCCACCTGCACCCTCCTCACAGCCATCCAGCTCACAGCCTTCTACATCGGCATCAGCACTAGCACCAGCACCTGATACGACCGAGTCCAGCCTTCAGTAGATCCTTGAATACCTTGCCCGACTTGATGCCCGATTTGATGCCCGATTTGATAGCCTCGATGCTAAGGTTAATAACCTGCAGCAACTTGTTACTCAGCGCTTCAACGATATTGAGGAGCATCTCGATGAGGATGATGAAGGTGGCAGTCAGACTGATGATTGAGACCCTTGGCCCTTTGTGACAAAAAGGGAGAGTAGCATAGAGACAAGGGGAGGAAATGTTAATGTTAGAAGCATTTTTTTTAAGCATTTTTTTTTGTTGAGCAGCAGCTTTTATTTTTGTGTCTCCAAGTGGTGTTTGTAGAAGAGCAGCTTCTGTTTTTTTATTATCACATGCTGCTTGTGCTGCTGTTATTTGACTAACTGATTTCAATGTTTGATTAATTGCATTAAATATTAAGGTTAAAACTTTTTAATATGGCGCTGAGATACCATGAGTTGGCAGATCAGCGCAAAGGCAGGAATTGATTGTGATATGTTCCTCATTGGGGCCGTTTTGAGTGCGTTTCAGTCTTTTGGCCATAACTTTGGCTACGGGTGTCGGAATCGCACATAAGACCCCAATTCGGAAAGCTCCTTTCGACGCGCACGCTGTCCACATGAGCATGGCTCCATGTGCCTTTTTTTCGACCTCAAATTCTGCTGTTTTCCCCTCCGAATCACTAGTTTTAGTTATTTTTTACTATTTATGGTAATTTTTCGCTTGTCAGTTAGGAAGTCGTTTTAAATCCAATTTGGGCTAGATATTTTGCAGATTGCTTATTTTATTTTGAATTTCAATTTAGAGTGATTTTCGAGATTTTGCTATTTTTGGCAAAATTCGGATAAACACGATTTTTGGCAAAACCGCTCGACGGTCGCTCGACTCGGCGCTCGAGCGAATTCAGGCAGAGTGAACCGCTCGACGATCGCTCGACTCGGCGCTCAAGCGAATTCAGGCAGAGTTAACCGCTCGACGGTCGCTCGACTCGGCGCTCGAGCGAATTCAGGCAGAGTGAACCGCTCGACGGTCGCTCGACTCGGCGCTCGAGCGAATTCAGGCAGAGTGAACCGCTCGACGGTCGCTCGACTCTGCGCTCGAGCGAATTCAGGCAGAGTAAACCGCTCGACGTTCGCTCGACTTGGAGCTCGAGCGAAATCAGGCAGAGTTAACCGCTCGACGTTCGCTCGACTCGGCGCGCGAGCGAAATCAGGCAGAGTGAACCGCTCGATAGTCGCTCGACTCGGAGCTCGAGCGAAGTTCTAAGAAAACTCAGAACTCAGTGTTTTAGGCTAGGTGAATGACAGGGGCTATAAATAGTGCATTTTAGATGATGTCTTACACCCGGAGTGGTTTTAGAATTTGAAAACGTTCTTCAAATTAGTTTCCAGTACTTCGTGAATGTTTACTCACCGTGTTAATTATTTGTGTTATTTTGATGAATTGATGAATTGCTTGTTTATCTCTTTGTAAAGAAGACAACAAAAAATGGACTACACCTATTCACCCCCTCTAGGTGTAGGTTGTGGAAGAACCACTGCTTTTTCATGAGACTCAAGCAAGAATTTGTAATTGACAACCAATTGACATTTATAAATTGTCATGATTTGGATAACCATTCTTGGACTAATGCGCAAAATCTGAAAATGATTGTATTTAAATATTTTTAAAAATGTTCATGATTTCTAGAGAAGCAATAGCTATATTCAACCATTGACATAACACCATGCATGGGACGGCTTTTGTGTGAAAATGCTATAATGTTCCATATTAATCGCACCAATTTCCAATATTTCACACAATAGAGATCATTTGGTGTAGCAATCTAAATACAAACCTCTGAAATACCTCTAATAGAACATATAAATTACAATATTCCATCTCTTAGTAATAAACCCTTCAATACAAAATATAGACTTCTGAAATACAAGCAGTACATAATATCAAGTATAAAATGCTGCTGGTATAAACTCTTCAAACCAGAATTTGGAAATATTATAGTTAAAATACAACAAAGGCATTGTATGATAGCATCACACAAGGTTAGCATTCAATAGATCAAAAACTTCCATGGAATTGATTACATTCCCGCACAACCTACCACTCCATGACTCAGTTTACCCCAACGTGGTGCTGGCCGGCCATTTGTAATCAACAAAAGAAAATGGCAAACGTCTACCAGTATAATGCAGAACCTCCATTGTTGTAGGGCACAGTATGAGACATCCTGTTGTAAAATTTAATTGATTAGTCTCATTTCTTCTTTTCATCTTCAAAAGCAGGATAATTGCATAAACCATTCCCCTTTAATTTCTTTGTTAGGCTTAGAAACATAATAAAAGGGTGTATCATGCTTTGGGAATTTCATAGATCAGAAATAAATTATCAAGAATCTACTCCCAAAAGATATTTATTCGATAACATAAATGGAAGTAATAATATTGTGCAGTGGGAACACCATTCATTATACTGAATATGGAAGTAAAGATATTCGATTTTTAGGAAAGAAAAGGACAGCATACTTGAGGTTTCAGTCAAATGTCACATTTGAGAAAATCTCCTAACTACAATGTTATAAATTCAAACATCTAATAAGAGGCACATGTTCAAGTATGCGTAATACATGCTAAAATACTTGGGATATTTCAAGAGTGTGGTGTACAACTTGGATGCATAATCAACCTGAAGCAAAAAAAACCCAAAAAAAAAAAAAAAAAAACTGCATCGATACCTTAAACATCCTCGGTCTCTACATCAGTGTCTCCAAGTGGGTCTTCATCATCAGTGGAAGCAATGGACATGGTATCAGAGCTGTCATCTGTAGAATCCTGCAAGATGTCATTGATAAATTCCCGGTCGTCAAGAATGTCATTATTTCCTATTGTTAATTCAGTAGTAGGAACAGTTTGTGGAAGAACATCTGGCCGTAGCAATGAGGACTGAAGGCCATTCTCGTCGAACTCGACATCTCTATAAATGTCAGAAGACTGCTCTTCCTGATATACATCACCCTCGCTAGAATCATCTCCGTCATCATTTAATTCCAACTGGGGGATATCATAGACATTTCTATATGTGATCTTCTGCACAACGTGCCAAGACCCACGTAAGTTTGTGTCTTTGAGGTAAAAAACTTGTGATGCTTGACAAGCCAGTATAAAGGGATCATCCTTATACCAAGTTCGGGACATATTGACACTTGTAACATGCTCACTAACATGTATCCCTCGAATGGTATCACCAACATCAAACCAATCGCAACTAAACAACCAGACACGTCGCCATCCCATGTACCGCAACTCTAATATGTCATTGAGAACACCATAGAAATCTACCATAGTTGATTGGTGTTCACTTGTAACTAGCACACCGCTATTTTGTGTTCTACGGTTTATTTCACGATGCTTTGTATGAAATCTTATACCGTTCATTATACAACCAGCATATGATGCCACCCAAGGGTCAGGACCAGAAGCTATTGCATAAAGATCATCAGATACTTGGTCAGGGTCCCCAGCACGAAGCGCTTGAATCTAAAACATTAACCAAAAGATGAGATGAAAATATGCCAATGAGTATGAGACAGATAGACAAAAAATAATCTTGGGTAGATATAATATCATCTTACACGTTTTTTGAACCACGAAGGAAATTCAGTTTCATGCCTCCTTTCTATGTTAGTTAGGCTTTGGTCTTTTAGAATGTTGTAGTGCTCCCTACAGGAAAAAATAATAAAATGATTTTGTTAAAAGCCATTTAAGCACAATATTCCATAAGTGCATTAATGCACATATGCAATATTCCATAAGACATCAAAGATTAGTGAATATGGTTGAAGGTTCTTACTCCAAGTATTGCTCAATTTCTGTGCAATTATTGAGGACATACCATCTGGCAGTCTTAAATAGTTTCTTCTCTAGTTGTGTAGGAATTGAAGTCCCCAATGGGCGCACTTTCTGTGAAAAAACTGAGAAGGAAGCTACTTCGACTGTTTGAACACCAATATCAATGTTTCGATCCTCATTGATGAACCTAGTTGGTACATCATGCAGATACATAGAGGCAAATGTCAAGCATTCTACATGAATATATGCCTCCGCAATGGATCCTTCTGGGCGGGATTTGTTTTTTACGTACCGCTTAAATTTGCCCAAGTGCCTCTCAAATGGATACATCCACCTGTATTGAACCGGTCCTGCTACACCCAACTCACGGGGTAAATGGACAGCTAGGTGGACCATTACGTCAAAGAAGTTTGGTGGAAATATCTGTTCCATCTTGCAAAGAATGAGGACAATGTCAGTCTCAAGACGCTTCACTATATCTTTCTTACACGTACGTGCACATAATTCCCTAAAGAAAGTGCTAAGTTCCATTAATGCCAAACGTATATCATGTCTTAAGTATCCACCGATTACTGCTGGTAGTAGCCTTTGCATGAAGATGTGGGCATCATGACTTTTCATACCAGATATTTTACAATCACTAACATTAACACATCTAGAAATATTAGATGCAAAACCATCAGGGAATTTAACTCCACTCAACCATGCACAAAACTCTTTCCGCTCATTTCCATGTAGCATGAAATAGGCATGAGGGATTACAACTCGATCCCCATTTTCTTTCAAATGTAACTCTTTTCTTATACCCAGTTCGGCTAAGTCCCGTCGAGCATTGATATTATCTTTTGTTTTACCTTGGATATTCATCAATGTACCCAACACATTGTCAAAAATGTTCTTTTCAATGTGCATCACATCGAGATTATGCCCAAGTTTCAGAGATGCCCAATATGGCAATTCAAAGAAGATACTCTGTTTTGTCCAATTTAACTCCTCAGGGGTGCGTTTTCTCCTTTTAGAACCTTTGCCAAAATGCACTTGACCCATGTTATTTAATTGATGCATTATATCTTCTCCAGACAACTGTCTAGGTGGCATCCGGTGATCTTCTTTGCCATTAAAAATCGTCTTCTTTTTTCTCCATATGTGACCTGAAGGTAGGAAGCGACGATGACCCATGTAACAATGCTTTCGACCATGTCGCAACCACATGCTATCTGTATCCAGGTTGCAACAAGGACATGCCAACTTTCCCTTGGTGCTCCACCCAGAAAGATTACCATATGCGGGAAAATCATTAATGGTCCACAGTAAAGCTGCATGCAATCGGAATCTTTGGCCAACCATCGCATCATATGTATCTACTCCATTTTTCCACAAATCAATTAGTTCGTCAATTAAAGGGCGTAAGTAAACATCAATTTCATTCCCAGGTGATTTAGGCCCAGGAATTAATGTAGACAACATGAAGAAAGGGTCTTTCATACATAACCATGGAGGCAAGTTATATGGAACCAGAATCACTGGCCATATGCTGTATGGTTTACTCATATTATTGAATGGGTTGAATCCATCACTAGCAAGACCGAGTCTGACATTGCGGGCATCTTCAGCAAACCAACGATGCTCTCTATCAAATGTGGTCCACACCTCAGAATCCGCAGGATTCCTCAAAGTGTTTTCATCCCCCACCCTTTGTGATTGATGCCATCTCATGGATACTGCAGTTTTCTTGGACATAAATAATCTCTGCAACCTTGGCTTAAGTGGAAAATACCGCATAACCTTTTGGGGCACTGGTTGTTGCTTAGGTGTGGTAGACAACCACCTAGATGCCTTGCACTTAGGGCACTCTTGCTTGTTAGAATTTTCCTTCCAATATAATATGCAATCATTTGGACATGCATGTATTTTTATGTATCTAAATCCGAGGCTTCGCTCCAATGATCGTGCCTTATCGAAAGAGTCTGGCAAGAGTGATTGGGGAAAAGCAGTTTTCAATAGTTTAAGCAACATGTCAAAGGACTTTATACTCCACCCACCAATTGTTTTAATGTGGAGCAACTTCACAATGAATGATAGTTTAGAAAATGTTGTGCAGCCATCGTAAAGTGGACGACGAGCATCTTCCAACAGTTTCTCAAAACTGGTTGGTTCGGGTTCAACGGAGGAGGGACCCACTATATGTACAGCCATGTCTTCATCAACACCAACAGTGGTAGCAGCATGAATGTCACCTAACATATCTTCTATGTCATCGATGTAAGAATCATCAACATTATCATTATCATTATCATCGTCACTATTAATGTTCATGTGTTCTGCCTCCCCATGAAATATCCAATGAGTGTAATTTTGATCTATCCCAGTGATAAATAGATGTCGTTCGACCTCACTTATAGGCACGAACACCATATTACGACATCTACGACATGGACACTTGACACGATTGTTTCCATGAGCATGAGCTCGAGCCATTGTTAGAAACTGTCTAACCCCTTCGGCATATTCCCTTGACCTAAACCTATCGGTGACATTCATCCAACTTTTGTCCATCTGTAAAAAATGAGACATGATCATAAATTGGAATCATGTCATCTAGTATTAACTTGTAAACAAAATCCATCACACTAATTCCAACTCTATACCATGTTTCTTCACTCACCTTTTAGTTCTTGATCATTAAGGAGGCTTAGACAGTTGAAAAGGCTTAGATTGTAACGTTCAAGATTTAGTCGAGAAGATAGACAGACAAAATTCCTCAATTCGCACACATCGACTCTGGAATAGATCAATACTCACAGATTATTCTTATACAAATATAAACTTGGATGCTAGGAAATCAGTTTCAAACGCAAAAAATAATGATAGCCAAGTGTAAAATAAAAACTTAGATAAAAGTAAAATGGACAGCCCAACTGTTTGTAATCTACTTACTAAAAAAGAAAAACCAAAATGGATCCAACTAACTTCATCATTTCTCCAACTTGCAAAGCAGATCATGGTGAAAGCAAAATGTAAACTCATACTTAATTCTTAATAGCATGTTCTGTTTTACCTCACCAAAAATGGGAAAAACAAAGACATGATTTAATCATAGAGTGTAGGTAAAGCTAGGGAAATCAATTCTAGCAATGAAACCAAAAGTATTAAGGATCACAATTCTCTACCTCAAAAGATGATACCTCAAAGGAGGATTCTAACAAACTCGACTCCAAGGCAGTGGCAGCAGGTCGGGCATAACAAATTTCACATGAAAGAATATTACAGAAGAATCTAGAAGGATCGTACTGTATAACAAGATTGATGAGGTGTATGGCATAGATTCATCAAGTGTTTGTAATGGTTGGTTGTAAATGCTATAAATACTAGGAATCAATGTATGACTGTAATGAGGGAAATAGAGGCCACATGGATATGTGAGTGAAATAAATATATCTCTAACAAGCATTTCAGCAAACACCTTATGAGCACTTGTATTTTCTTTCTTCATTAAAAAGAGAAAGGAACTGAAATCATGAATTGCATGGGCCTACCTGTAATCATTTCAATATGTTTGTGATCAATAATCTTCAGAACCATTGTCTGTGATCCTTCTCCTCAAACTAAAACCAACGATGGAATGACTTGGGGTAAATATTGGAATGATGTGAAGATCTTCCACAAAATTGATTGAAATGACTTCACTAGAAATTTAGTATGATAGACGTTCGTTTGGTTCAGCAGATTTGGGGCAAAGAAAAAATTTGGAAAAAATTTTGGGAGATTTGATGTTAACGAGGGTGTAAAAACTATCAAAGAGGAGTCTTCCTGGGCAGCGAGGGCATAAAATAAACTACAAACTTTTTGCGTCAAGTAAAAATGATGCAAAAGGACAAAATTTGGACGCAAAAAAAAAATGAAACGGTTCGTTTTCCTAGATCTATTTTTGCGATGAAATTTTGCGATAACTTTAACTTGGACCCGAAAATATCATGTATTACCGTCAATTATGCATGGACGGAAATAATATAGTCGCAAAAACCCTATAATCCTATTACGTCTAACTAAATAGTCGCAAAAGATAAATATATCGTCGCAAAATGTTAGCAATGGTTCTTTTTTTCCAAAATACCTTTAGCGAAGGAAACTAGCGACCAAACAAACTTGGACACAAAAAATATTTTATAGCGTCGATTTA
The DNA here is from genome assembly GCA_029856935.1 of Cyclocarya paliurus. Lineage (NCBI taxonomy): Eukaryota > Viridiplantae > Streptophyta > Magnoliopsida > Fagales > Juglandaceae > Cyclocarya > Cyclocarya paliurus. The sequence continues at coordinate 11,710,057 of CM056954.1, read as the reverse complement.
CCTAGGGACGGAAATTAATTGGTCGCAAAAAACCAATATTCTTGTAGTGTATATATATATATAAACACCGACACTTTTTCTTAATCTTCTCAAATTAAAACACAATCACTAAGACCCACAAATCAAACCCATAATAACGAAGCCTTCCACCAATTGGAGCAACAACAATAAGGAAATCAACTATATATTACTTTAAAAAAAAAAACCCCTAAATCTACAACTCTATTTTAAATTGAGGTTATTTTATAATTTACAAGTTCATGATCATGAGGAGATATATACTCTTGATATCTCAAAGGTCAAAGAAAAATGCTACTTTTACCGATAGTAACTTTCAGAGATTTTTTTATTCAGTAATTAAAAAAATATTTTTTAATAATATTATGAATTTTTTTAAAATATTTAAAAATGTTAAAAATATATATTAAAAAAATGATCCTATAAAACTATAACAAGGGTAGCTCCAGCGGGAGTTACCGGTGGCCGTAGAGCCAACCAAGGCAAAAACATCCTCTTCTTGATAAACGTAGTAATAATAGTAATAATTAAATAATAATATACCCTGCTTCATCAAAATAAGTAATGAAAATAGACCCATAGGGTGGTCCTCCAAATCAACTTGGTCAAATCAACTGCATTCAGATTTAATATATACTCTTCTGCGTCACGTCTCAAGGCCAAAAAATTGATTCGTTTCTTGGTAACCGTAAAATAATAATAATAATAATTAAAAAAAAATAAAACAGAACGAAGTGACCAGAATAGAGCAGGTGATGATCGGCATCCCGCTTCAGCTGACGCGTTTGTATATTTATTTGTTGAACGCACCAGCAATTACAAAGAATTTGGAATTCCATTAACAGATTCTTGAACTATCTAGCTAGCCATGACGCATTTTCAAGCTTTGACCAAGAGCTTTGCTCGTGCCTGCTGCAGGAATTACCATGTCCAAACAATGTTACCACACCCGCATGACCAGGTGTTCATAAACCACAGGGGGCCTGATACCAGAAGAAACATTTCTGGTTTACTCTACGACCACCTTCACCTGCTTGGGCTTAGGCCTTTCCTCGACTACCGAACCATGAAAGCCGGTGAGAAGTTGCCGGAAATGATTAATACTGCCATTCGACATTGTAAAGTTGGTGTTGTAGTGTTTTCGCCCAGATATTGTGAGTCCTTGTATTGTCTCCATGAATTGGCTCTTCTAATGGAATACAAGAAAAGAGTTGTACCCATCTTTTATACTGTCAAACCGTCCCGGCTTCGGGTTGGGGATATATACAATGGAACTGGCCGCCGTGTTTCAGAGAAAGACCATGAGAGATTTAGCAGAGCACTTGAAGAAGCTAAAAATATTGTTGGACTTCGTTTTGATTCATCAAGAGGGTCTGTTTCTAATTTTTCTTCCTTTTTCTTATTTTGAATGCTCATTTCAATGACTGAACAAATAGTTCATATATATATCGAGACTTATTTTTTGTTTTCTGGTTCGTAGAATAGAATGTATCTAATTTTGTTCGGTCTTTTGTTTTTTCGATTTTCAGATATTGGTCAGAGTTCATACGAAGTGCTTCTGATGCCATCATAGAGTAGATTGATAAGAGTGATCCTGAAAGTGTTTCAGAAATCTAGTCTGGTACTTTCGTCGAAAACTCAAGTTTGTGATTATCTCTCCACAGTCCCCAGCCGTAACCTTTATCCAACCCCCAACAATCAGGGATATATATATATATAGATACACACACACACACACACACATCCGCCCACCCCCACGCTTGTATGTATATCATGTATATACACTTTAATGTGTCTTAACAATATTAAGCCCATACTTTGTTCTCCTCTTCTAGCTCTTCCTATATGCTTCCTCAGGAGTGATTCGAAGGTATTATTGCCTGTGATCTTTTGCCATTTTCCCTCCACTATATGCTTCCTATATACGTTTCTTTATGTTAGTTGCAGTCTCACAAAGCTGGTCATGTTTAGTGAATGATATGTTCCTTTAATTGTCCTCATTCAAATGTGCTAGACCATTATATATATCATGTTGAGACAGTCTAATAATATTCCTTCATGCGGGCTTCTCATACATATCTTTAGTTATCTTTGGACCTTCATTTTCTCGCCCCTAGCTTATGTTTTTACCCAACATATCAATATATTAATGTGTGATAATTTATTTAAATGTTTATTTCAGTATACATATTGTGATGCCACCAGCGCCTGCTTGTGTTTGAGATACTTAAAGAATCGAATAAAGACGTAAAACTAACGTGCATTCTAGCTAGCCTATTCGTCGATTCTCTTTCAAGGGAACTGGATATGTCACGACAACACATTTGGTTTTTAGTGACAGTTGGGAATTTGTGACAGTCCCTAAACCGAGATTTTTTTTACGTTCCAACGAATGAGAAAATTACGTTCGAACGTCACACATATGTTCGGACATGTGGTTACGTACGCGCGAACGTGAAATTTTTTGGCGCAAATGTTCGAACCTTAGTAATTAACGTCCGAACATTAAATTTTTTGGCCCAAACGTTCGAACTTTAGTAAGTAACGTCTGAACGTTACTTGTAAATTTAAATTAAATATGTTCTAATTTTAAATTTATGTGGTTTTTATATTGCATAATTTGAATACAAGTCTAAGAAATTGACTTGTATACATTTATATTTACACAATTTGTAAAATATAATTATATATTTATATATATTTTAAATATTTATGTTTATATATATATAGTTTATATATATAAATATATACATATTTAAATATATACATATGTTTATGTATATTTGAAGTGCAGTAATTTAGTATTGAAGTTGAAAAATATAACATTAAAGAAGATTGAGAATTGTAATTAAAAAATCATAGATATATTAAATAATATTGTTCCTTACAAATATTAAAAACAAAATACATAAAATATGATAAAAGTACTTAAACAACACTGAGATAATATCGCCGTCCGGGAAAGTCGTAGCAGCCCGTACCTCCTTAGTCAAGGTATCAACCTTATCGTTGAGGATATGTACACGGTGTGACATCTCGGCGATAGACGCCTCTAGAGGCCCGAGCCGTTCATTGATCTTACGATCGATATGCGCAGTCAGCTGCGAGATCACTGCATCAACCCAAGCAGGCCGCACATATCCCGCAGATGTACTGGTCGGCTGCTGACCATTACTCCCCACACTGGGCTAGGGCTGCGTCGGAGGAACTAGATCCGCTACAGGGGGTGGCCGACGTCCCCTTGCCTGTCCAATGCTACGTCGTTGAGTGGTCATGTCAAGGGCGCTCATCTGATCTTTGGCCAGCTCTAAAGGCTGGGTTGGCACTCCCCGAGCAAGTAGTAGCCGGCTGAGTAGGACACCGTATGGGAGGTTGTCCGTGGAGATGATGCTCGCCTCGTAACGGATCCTGTCAAAGATGAGCAAGGGCAAATCTATGGCATCTCCACATGCCACCCGTATAAAAAACTGTGCCCGAGTCTGACTAAATGTGGTCTTATGTGCCACAGGATCCACGTTTGTTGCAGCTATAAGATGCAACATGCGGAAGAATGGTAGCAAATGATTTTGGTGGAAGGAGTTCGGCCTCTCGAGCTGCATGCGGTCTCTCCAGGTGAGGATGTAGAAATCCTATTCTTGGTCGTCATCCGTAGCCGAAGGGTCAGTACCCTTGGCATCTGACTGGTCTGTATCTCTGGCTGATGATGCATCAAGTGAGCTAGTAGATGATGCAGAAGTGCCTACATCTGCCTCAGTCGATGTCTGAACTCCTCAACAAATCCCGAGGTGGTCAGCGATGACATCGGCTGAAAACTCAAATGTCACACCACGTACAATCACGGTGTGAGAGGATGCGTCCTGAGGCATGGAGCACATTTCCATGTATAACTCCTGAACTATAGAGGGATATGCCTTACCCCTCAATGTGCAGATATTTCCCCAGCCTTTACTGAAGAAGACATCTCTCAGGTTGGTATGCTCCCATTTGAGCTCGTCGAACTCATTGATCAGGGCCTCTCGCTCGACCATAACAGTACGAGACCCGATCCGAGCAGTGTCTTGAGTGGCTCCTTACCTCCCTCATTTCCTGGAATGCAAAGGATGAGTCATCTCCTAAAAATAGAAAATGAAACAAAATTAATTGTACTATTGATGCATATTTGTCTTAATATTAAACTGATTTGCATTAACGTTCGAACACAGAAAATATACATCCAAACGTTACGATGAAACGGTCGGAAGTTTATTACTAACGTTTGAATGTTTAACTAAACGTCCGAATATAGAACGTATCATAAATTTAATTGTTATACGTTCGAACGTTATAAATATATGTTCGGACGCAAAATTGTTAAAAATATTTAAAAAATTAAAAAAATTACGAACGTTCAATTATACTATCTAACGTAAATTTAGTAACGTCTGGATGTATAAAATATAAGTCCGGACGTGGAAGGCCACAAAATTGAAATAGCATACGTTCAAACGTATTGGTGTAACGTTTGAACGTTACGAGATGGAATGACTGAGTCAACTCAGCCATTCTCAAAAGCTCCAAATCTTATTTCTACTGGGCTAAATGCCGAAAGGTCACCATAGAAATGAAGTATACACTTCAAGGAACATTTCTACGGTGACCTTTTAACCAATGGTAACCCATGGTAGCCGAAAAATCGAGTTAAAAATCTGGCCACCATGGGTTTCAGTTTTAATACAGATCAATCGAAATCGTTCAATAAAATATATACTTTTAGATAAAATAGAGATGCATACCTTTTAGTGACGGTTGTAGCGGAGTTTGACGGCTGCGGCGACGGAGGAGTGGCGGTGTCGAAACGGAGGAAAACGGAAAAATGAGTTTCGGGCTTTCGGTTTTGGATTTATATACATATAACATTCGAACATTATATTTATTAACGTTCCAACATTTCAAATACATTGTAATGTTAATAAATATAACGTTCGAACATTATCTGTATTAACGTTCCAACGTGGAATGAAATGTTGGAACATTAATAAATATAATGTTCCATATATATTTTCTAGTAACGTTCCATTTTAGTGTAAATCTAATTTTAAACTTTTATTAATGATTTTTGTTTAATGATATAACCATATTGTAAGTATAATATATTATATAACATTAATATAACATTAATATATTCTAACTATAATATATTCTATAACTATAATTGGACAATAGTAACTATATGAATGTTTTAGACTATATAGTAACTATTTATATGTTTTAAATATAGTATATAGTAACTATATTATATTATATTATATAACATTAATATATAATAGTAACTATTTATATGTTTTAAATAGACTATATTAGTAACTATAATATCTTATATAACATTAATATATTATAGTAACTATTTATATGTTCTAAATAGACTATATAGTAACTATATTATATTATATAACATTAATATATAATAGTAACTATTTATATGTTCTAAATAGTTAATAATATATTATATAACATTAATATATAATAGTAACTATTTATATGTTCTATCCAAGTCTATTACTTGATTGATCCAATGAAAAGTGTTGATGAAGATAGTGGAGATATAACTTAGCGAGTAGTACAGAAATTTGTCCCTCGAAATATATATGAAGCAGGAACGAGTGCGGATTATGAGAATAGTGGAGATGAAGATAACACTCCGATAATAGAGGCCTACCAAGAAGATGGAGAGGGTATTAACTTGTTTGTTGACCTCGGTGCACTCGAGTTACTCCCCTTGTGTAGAGATGACGTCCCACCCGCCCTTCTCGACCCGTCCATATTAAATGATCATTCAATTCAAGTTAGTGAAAGAGAAGAGTCAGAAGGAGAAGATGAAGCAGAATCCAAGGAGGAGGTGGATAAGGAGGACGAAGAAGAGGTTGATGATGACGACAAAGATGCTATTGAGGGAGATTCTGAAACAAGTATGGAAAATACATCCGAATATGAAGAATAAAAGTATTAAATATTTTATTCATATAGGTGACTATAAAATATTTAACTTTTCAATAATTTTTTCTAATTAATTTTCTTTATCATATTAATCATGCCGCAAGGATGCCGCCAAAACTACAACGAAGAAATTTGCCCCCTTCGCCTAGTCCAAGTCCCGAACCTATTGAGTACTCCCCACCCAAGTGTTTCCCTCCTAAACATCAAGTGCACACGCAAGAGAACGACAATCAGTCGACACCTACCAGTAAGAAAATAACAACATAGTTAATTATATATCAATAATTTTATCTCAATAAATATATATAATTATATTATATCTAATAGTTGATGCATCCGCTCCTCACGGTCGTGGTTATACACGTGGCATTTCTCTTGAGAAATGCCGAAGGTATGGAAAACTCAAGGTCAGCATTCCTGATAATTCCACTGGAGGCGTGGATGATAGTGCAGCAGCACTTTCCTCATATATTGGTACAGTTGTTCGAGCTTATGCTCCATTTTATGTGTGATCATGGCGAGATGTTTCGCTCGAGATTAAGGAGCATATTCGGAGCCGTGTGCTGGTGAGTTTACGTTGAGAGTACATTTGTTGTATACTAGATTAGTATATTATATTTTTGACGTAATTCGCTTATTAGGATGAATTCGACCTCGACTTTGGCCGTAGCGAGGATTTGAGAACTGTGAATAGGTTGATGGCTATAGTATTCTGACGTCACAAGGGATGATGTCATGACCACTTCAAGAAGTTTGAGACGGCTGAAGAGGCTGTGCAATCACCTTTTCAGCAGATAAAGTTAGACGATTGGAGAAAGTATTGTGATCTCTTCGCAACTTCAGATTATCAGGTATTCTAGATTAATAATATCTAATGATTATTTATATAAATATTTGGGCTATATATTTTATGTATATATATATCAATTAACATTCTTAATTAATTTTGTAGCATTTAATTTCTATGAATGCTAATAATAGATTCTCTTTGACTGTCCACCATCATGCTGGTTCAAGATCATTCCACCATCTTGTTGAGAAAATGGTAATTAATAATATTATAAAATATATTTATTTATTTAACTATTTTTATTTAAGTACTAATATTATCTTTTTAAAATTGCTAATGTGGTTTTGTTAGAAACGGGATGATCTAGAAAATTTTTTCCTCATTCATGTCTATGTTGCTGCTCATACTAATGAGAATAGTGAGTGGATGGATCCTGTCACTGCAGATAATTATGTAAGCATTGTTATTTTTGTTAAATAAATAATGCTACATGTGAAAAATTTATTTTTTATTTCTTTTAATACGTTACTTATTGTGTATTTTCTTTGACATGTCAGGAAAAAATGTTGGAGATACAGTCAGTTTCTGGGGAATCCTCTTTGAGTGACATAGACATATTCACACAAGTGCTCGGGCCCAACTCTAGTATGACAAGAGGTTTGGGATGATCTTTCAAGCATTCTAGTTCATCCTCTTTATCCTCTTCGACTTCACAAATTAATAATCTTACTAAAGATTTGGAAGCCACACGATGCGAGAATGAGTATATGAAGTCGAGGCAGCAAGAGTTGGAGTCCCTCTTAGAGCGACAATCTCATTTAAAGACGCGTTTACAAGACCAACAGAGAGACCAGGAAGAAAGAATGCGCAATGAAGTTCAACAGCAAGTGCAACGGGAGATGATGGTGCAAATGGAGCGTGTTATGTCATTGCAACAAAAACGGGGTGGGCGAAGAAAGAAGAAATGAATTCTCTCACTTTAATTCGTGTATATAACTTTACTATCTAATTTTAGAACTTTTTAAGACATTGTTAGTTGTAGAATATTTATGGTGTGTAATATGATACAATTAGTATGTTTCTTAATTTCTTAATTTTATGAAATTAGTGTATTTTTTATCTGTATGTTCGAATGTAAAAAAAAAATGTTCCAACAAGATCTCACGTTCGAACAAATGTTCGAATGTAAATACACGATATTTGTTCGAACGTAAATACACGATTTGACGATTAACGTTCGATGAAACCTCCGAACGTACCATGTTCGTTCGAACACTTCTTCTTAAACATTCGAACATACGTCCGAATGTTATCCTCATTACGTTTGGATGGTGTTCCCATGACGTTCGAACAAAAATTTGAACGTATAAATGTCCGAACTTAAATATGATACATTTGAACTATAATCAATCAACGAATGTCAACTTATGACATTCGAACGTAAATTGCTCGGGTTGGCGTTCAGACGTAAAAATTTACATCCGAACGTTACTTTCTGTGACAGTTTTCAATCGTCACAAAAAAATATAACGTTCGAACGGAACAACTCCAACCGTCACTAAATGTATTCAGTGACGCACATTAGGTGATGGTTTCAAACTGTCACCAAATGTCTTTAGTGACGTTTCTTTGATTTTTGGTGACGGTTTTCTCTGTCACAAAAGGCAAATTATGTTGTAGTGTGTTTTATTGTTCTTTCATTAATATTGTAAGTTAAGACTTCAATTATGCATCTAAGTTGGATCATCGTGATCGATGACGTGAAAAAAATGTTTCGTGGATTTTCAAAATGAAGTCATCATGCATGTTTAGTCGTTAATTGGCTGTTCTCTTTCAGAAACCTCGTATCTAGCCACTGTATATATACGTACTAAGTGGTGCTAATTTGTGTTGACCTCATGGACATGTATATACAAGAACACTTCATATATATATATATATAATATTATGATGACGAAAGGAGTGAAGGCAGTGCGAGGACTTCCGAGTCCCATCAAGAATGTCCAGTTTTTGTCTTGTTTGGTTGAACGAAAACACTACTATGCCTCCTTAAAATGACCGCTCAATGCAATTGTTTTTTCTTTTTTTTAATGATGAAGAAAGTGATTTTAAGTGTATTGATGTATTTTTTTTATTTTTTAAATATATTTAATTGCATTAAAAATGTGTATATATATATATAAAAAAAAAATGAAGTTAAAAACACAAAAGCAGTAACACTGAGCGATGCTACTCAAGCGGCAGAGTAGCACCGCTCCTGGTTGAAACTATTTAAGATTATTATTAATTTGTCCAGCTCGCTTGCTTCTTGCTTCCGATAAGTTAATTTGGATAGTGAGATGAACATTTTTAATTTTAGATGAAAGTTTAAAATATTATTTTTTAATAATATTATTATTTTTCAATTTGAAAAAATTGAATTGGAATTTGAAAATATTAAATTGTTTATTATATTTTGTGTAGAAATCTGAAAAAGTTGTGATGATGAGATTATATAAGATGAGATGAGAATTTTGTATCTGATACCACTTGCCAAACCTGTCCCAAAAAGTTTTGTAGGTGAATTTTTTTTTTGTTCCAAAAGAAGACTTTTAGGGATGAAATCTGGCTAACCCGTTTGAATGAAATTTTTTTTTTAGGGATGAAACAATTTCATCACAAAATGATATTCGAACAGTCGGTAGCTGTTCGAATGTTCCAATTTATTTCGAATGAAGTGACTTTATTTGATCATCCTTGAAATAATTACGAATGATTAGTCTAAATACAAACTAATTATAAATTATATAATTATTTAATAAAATTGTTTTCTAATTTTTATTACCAAGTACAATTTTTTATGTGATCTTTCTAACTATTAATATATAATATGTATAAACAAACCTGCATTGAAAGTAGATACCAACAATATTTAACTTATATTTATAACAATTTTAAATCAAGAACTGTCGACAGACCAATAATAAAAAAAGATAAGTAAATTAATTAATGTACACTATGAGAAGGTTTAGTGAAACCACCACACTTTGAGTTGGTGAGTCTATTGTATTATATAGTTGTATTTACACATCTATGTATGGAAATTACATGTAGAGATTGATTACAAATAAATGAGAGAAATCAAGTAAATAAATGGAAAGAATAATGCTACACTAATCACGGGTCAATGAAGACTAAAATAGGAAAGCCTTATGTTAAGGCATAGGATCTTCATCCTCAACACACTATCGTCAACAGGCACTGACTCACCCATTATCAAATAATCATTTAGTACCATTAGGGCACAATATCACTAGGAAAAAGCAAAATGGACAGAGCCGGCCGCCCACATGCAGTACATGCATGACAAGCTAGCTAGGAGTAGTCAGACATAAACGAAACAATTCTTATATTCGAATATTTTAAGTATTTCAGAACATAAAAGGAAATCATATATGTTCCTGGCTAATATTATGCTTGTTGCTTGAATCCTTATTATATAATTAGTCGTATATTTATATTGAAATTATATAAAGATCAGACTGACAAAATTAAGTCAAAACGTACTACTTATTTGTCAAAATTTTTAAAAACAATTATAAGATACAATAAGAATTATATATATAATCTATTTTTCAATCCGAAGGACTTTATAAACATTTGAACGACCTGCACGGCCAGCGCCATTTAGTCGACCGAAGCATGACTGAGAAGGTTTAGTGAAACCACCACACTTTGAGTTGGTGAGTCTATTGTATTATATAGTTGTATTTACACATCTATGTATGGAAATTACATGTAGAGATTGATTACAAATAAATGAGAGAAATCAAGTAAATAAATGGAAAGAATAATGCTACACTAATCACGGGTCAATGAAGACTAAAATAGGAAAGCCTTATGTTAAGGCATAGGATCTTCATCCTCAACACCCCCCCGCAAGCTGAGCGTCGGATTAGAATTAACGTGAAGCTTGGAGCGGAAGAATTCAAAAAGAGGACGAGGAACACTTTTGGTGAAGATGTCGGCAACCTGTAGATCAGTGGGCACATACTGCATGTGGAGTTTGCCAGCGACAACGAGTTCTCGAAGGAAATGATAGTCTAATTCAACATGCTTGGCCCGCTTATGCGAAACGGGATTGGAGCTCAAAAAATCTGCACTTTTGTTGTCGCATAAGAGAAGAGGCTGCTGTGAAATAGGAACCTGGAGGTCATGAAGAAGGTGTGTAAGCCAAACAAGTTCAGCAGCAGTGTGCGCAAGGGCACGATACTCAGATTCACAGCTGGAACGGGATACAGTAGGTTGCTTCTTAGCACTCCAAGAGACCAGATTGTCACCAAGATAAATAGAGTAACCAGATGTAGAGCGACGAGTATCAGGACAGCCTGCCCAGTCGGCATCAGAGTAGGCAACTAGAGCACCAGGAGCAACAGAGGAACGAAATGTAAGGCCAAAATGAAGAGTGCCTTTAACATAGCGAAGAATACGCTTAACAGCAAGAAAATGATCTTCAGTGGGAGCATGCAGAAACTGGCTAACAGAGTTGACAGCATGAGCAATATCAGGGCGCGTGATGGTCAAATATTGGAGAGCACCAACGAGGGACCTATAAAGAGTGGGGTCCGTAAATAGATGACCATCGGCAGACAAATGCTGAGAAACAACCATGGGAGTATGCACCGGTTTGCTGTCAAGTAATTGGGCGCGAGTAAGGATATCCCGTGCATATTTCAGCTGACTGATAAAAAGACCATCTGCAGTTGGTGAAGCTTCAAGACCAAGAAAGTAACTGAGAGAACCCAAATCTTTGGTGGCAAACTCAGAATTAAGCTTACAAGTAAAGCTGTTAAGAAGAGATGAATTGTTGCCAGTAACAATAATGTCATCAACATAAAGAAGCAAATAGATAATGTCAGATTGCTTATTGAAGACAAATAGAGAAGGGTCAGCACGACTGCACGAGAAACCAAGCTGGATGAGAAAAGTGCTGAACCGCTGGAACCAGGCACGAGGAGCTTGCTTGAGACCGTAGAGGGCCTTCTTCAACTGACAAACATGATTAGGAAAATGAGGATCAATGTACCCAGGGGGTTGTTCCATATAAACATTTTCAGTGAGAGTACCATTAAGAAATGCATTCTTGACATCAAGTTGACGGAGAGGCCATTTGTTGGTCACAGCAAGAGAAAGCACAACACGGACAGTAGTAGCCTTGATAACAGGACTAAAAGTATCAGTGTAGTCAAGACCAGGTACCTGTGTATAGCCCTTGGCTACAAGACAAGCTTTGAGGCGCTCAATGGATCCATCAGGTAGATATTTGGTCCGAAATACCCATTTGGAGCCCACAATGTTGGTGTTGGCCGGACGAGGAACCAAAATCCAGGTACGATTATTCTGCAAGGCTTGTACTTCTTCATCCATGGCAGCAAGCCAAGCAGGATTCTTAGCAGCAGATTTGAATCCTTTAGGCTCAGTAGAAACAAGAAGAGCAGAAAGAAGTCCAGAGGATGCCAAGACACCAAGGTTGGCCGGATGGCGAGTTTTGAAAATACCAGCTTTAGCTCGTGTGAGCATAGGATGAGAACCCAACGGAAGTGCAGAGGTAGGAGCAGGAGAGGCAGCCCGTGTCTCAGTAGGCGGTGAGCAAGAAGCCGAGGGTGGTGAAGAGGGACCTGCAAAGGAATCAGTGACCTGCAAAGACTCATCCACGGGGTCAGTACAGATAGCACACGGGGTGGATCCGGACGGAGTAATGTGCGGAGAATGGTGAGCAGGGGAAGAGGGAGGGGGGTCTGTTTGGAGAAGGCTGGGTTCCAAAAATTTTGAAAATTGGAGAGAGGAAAGGGGTTGAGCCTGAGAGGTATTGATGAATGGGAAATGATGTTCATCAAATTGAGCATGACGGGTGATATATAACCTAGAGGTGACGGGATCAAGGCAACGAAACCCTTTATGAGAGGGACTGTAACCCAAAAAAATGCAGGGAATACTGCGAGGAGAAAATTTGTTAGGCATATAGTCACGCAAACAAGGATAAACACGACAACCAAAAGGATGAAAATTTTCATAATTTGGAGAGGAACCATATAAGAGCTCAAACGGGGACTTACCTCCAAGAAGTGGTGTGGGCAAACGATTGATGATGTAGGCCGCAGTGCTGAAAGCGTCAACCCAGAAGCGAGGTGAAAGGTGAGAGTGAAAAAGGAGGGCAAGACCGGTTTCAGTGACGTGGCGGTGTTTGCGTTCGGCGCGACCATTTTGGGCGGGTGTATACGGACAAGATACTTGATGATGAATGCCGGAAGTACGAAGGTGAGCTTGAAAGCAAGTGCTAGTAAATTCACCCCCGCCATCACTTTGGAAAACTTTGATATGAGTAGAATATTGATTTTCCACAAATTTTTGAAATTGAGTGAAAACATCATAAAAGTCCGATTTGAATTTCAAAGGATAAAGCCAAGTAAACCGCGAATAATCATCAATAAAAATAACGTAATAGATAAATCCCAAATTTGATTTTACGGGGGAAGGGCCCCATATATCGCAATGAATGAGATCTAGCACATGGGACGATCTATGTTCGTTACGGGAAAAAGGCAAACGATGACTTTTCGCAAGTTGACAAGTAGTACACAAAGTTGGAGAGGGCAATAAGGAAGTAAGATAAAGATGTCCTTGTTTATTCAAAGAAGAAATAATATAATGATTCACATGTCCTAGGCGAGCATGCCATAAATCATAGGAAGCATGTAAAGATTTATTCTTAAGGACAGAAATAAAAGCAGAGTTGCCACGTTCCAACACATATAAGCCTCCATCTCTCTTACCGGTTGCCACCACCCTTCTTGTTTGACGGTTCTGAATAGTGAAAAAATTATTAGTAAATGTAACGGACAAAGGAAAATCAGAAGTTAATTTACTAATAGAAAGGAGATTTTTGGTGAGATGAGGAACAACCAAGACATCTAATAAATGAATATTCTGAGCGGGAGAAATGATACCAGTATGTGTAATAGGTAAGGAGGCACCATTTCCCACAATTACTGAGTCCTTACCCGTATACTGAGTGGACTGATCCAAAAGGGATGGGTCATTGGACATGTGGGCCGAAGCCCCTGTGTCCAAGAACCAATCAGAGGACTCGGTTCCATTAAGGGAGCAGGAACTGGTGAAAGCTTCAGCAAGGTGAGCGTTGGGCTCGATGGGTTCGCTGCGTGCATACCGTTGGTGACAACGATCGGCATAGTGACCATCTCGACGGCAGATTTGGCAGTGAGGAGGGCGGCGCCCTTGACCAGAAGCAGAGCGGCCTCGATTTCCAGAGGAATTTTCGAAGTTACGGCCACGACCATTGGTTCGGCCATGGGAATTTCGGGAAGGGTGGGGCTGATTCGAGCGACCGGGGCCACGATTTACAGCAGTGAAAGCTGCGGCTTGAGGTGCAGTGGACTCAAGGGACTTCTGAAAGAGTTCAAAGCTCTCAGCTTTGGAAACAAGATCTGCAAAACAGGGGAGAGGAGTGAGAGCCATTTGCGCGGTGGAGAAGCTCGAGAAGTCGGTGCCGAGACCACGGAGGAACCAGTGCACCTTATCGGTGCCATCAACCGGACGTCCAATAGCATGAAGTTGATCACAGATAGTCTTGAAAGCTCGGGCATAGGCAGTAACAGATCTGGTACCGCGCTTCATCAGTTGGAGATCGTCTTTAAGGCGAATTTCACGGGCCTTCGATCGATGACTAAAAGTATTTTCCAAGGCGAGCCAGACCTCGCGTGAGGTGGAGAGGCCAAAAACCTCGGACATGGCCTCCTCGGTGAGGGAAGAAAGGAGGAGACTGAGTAGGCGTTGATCAGCAGCCTTCCACACCAAGTGTTTGTCATTTGGTTTGTCAGAATCGGCAGGTTCAAATCTGGGTGGCGGCACAATTGTTCCATCAACGTAGCCGATTAATTCTTGGCTCTCAAGAAGAGGAAGCAATTGACTCTTCCATAGGAGATAGTTGGTGGAAGAGAGTTTGATGGTGACCATGTGAATTAAAGTGGTGAAGGGAAGAAGGGTGGGGGAGGTTTCGGTAGCCATGGGGAGGATGCAAGGATCGGGAAATGGATGTTAATCCAGAGAGGCTCGTGATACCATGAGAAGGTTTAGTGAAACCACCACACTTTGAGTTGGTGAGTCTATTGTATTATATAGTTGTATTTACACATCTATGTATGGAAATTACATGTAGAGATTGATTACAAATAAATGAGAGAAATCAAGTAAATAAATGGAAAGAATAATGCTACACTAATCACGGGTCAATGAAGACTAAAATAGGAAAGCCTTATGTTAAGGCATAGGATCTTCATCCTCAACAATGACAACACAGATCAGATCATCATCTTTCGCATTTTTCAATTTTTCTCTTTTTATCGCATGCACCATCCGTTTCCGGACCCAATATAATTAAATAGATTTGTTTCATTCTCAAAAAAGAAAAAAATAAAAAAAATTCAATATTATAATTAAATAGATAATTTGTTTCATTCTATGGTCCCTGCAAAATGTACAGAACCATGTTTCGCGGCCCCGACCATGGAGATTAGTGAATTAGATCAATTCTATACCTTAATTTATGAGTCTAATCTGACAAAAGCATGCAATATTGGAAGGCATACCAAGCAAGCCCTGATCCCTAGTCTGATCTGTATTTTTAAGTTTTTTGTCTAAAACTAATTAAGAATCTTATGTCCGTATTTTTATACAGCAATCACATGGTTCAAGTTTTCAGGGATTATGTATATACGATGTGTGGTTTTTAAGGTATATTCATGATATCGTCAGGATACGTACGTACGACGTGCCCTTTCATCTGATGCCCAATTAATTGTTTTTTCATATGATTCTGAATTCTTTCATGATTGTTTGCAGTACTTGTGATACGATTGGTTTTTTTACGATCGACTGTATTTAATTAGCTGAAGCCTACTCGTGCATATATGATTTCATGAAATATATATGTGTCACGAGTGCAACGGGCAAGGCCTGAAGAGGTGGATGGAAGGAATGGGCGTGAACTGTAGAAGAGGCATAACAGAATTAACAGAAGGAATTATAGAATTAATGGGAATGAGGACTTAATGAAACGGCGCGTATTGATCTTTATAAAGAATAAGTGAAACGGCACGTTTTGCTCATTTGTTGTATTCATGCTTTGCGTTTCAGTTGTTGTATTCATGTTGCGTTTAATTCTTTATAGTTTGCGTTTTGAATATTATAATAATTCACTGTTTCTTTTCTTCACGTCTGTTGCTATAAAAGCAGAAGTGAAGCTTGTAACTTGGCATCGAACAAGTAATTGAGTTAGGTCATTTGTTGGAGGTTGGGAATCCCTTGAAGATTCTCCGCAAGGTTCATCATGGAATCTTGATCAATCTTGTGTTGCTCTTCTCTCGTGTGAAGTGTTGGCATTCTCTGTGTGCATTTGTGTGTGTGATTAACAGTGAGGTTCCAGTTTAACCTTTACAATATGTAATAGTTTTCTTTGAATTTCATAATTTACTTCCTATTATTTCTCATATGAATTTGGATGATTAGTCTACCTTAATTGTAAAGGATGTGTCTCACCAGCCATCTGCAACCGTTCACCTACATGATCAAAAGATGTGCTGACGTGGTATGCCTGGGGGAACTCCGATACTTAAGTCAGTAAGTGAAACATAATAATCTAGAATCCAAAAAACAGATCGATCCCCCACTATGGGGGTTACTTGGTATATATAGACCTCGACGTGATGCTTATTGGGTTCAGAATTTATCGGTATATGTTATCCTATTACTGAATTGATCATGTATCTGCATGAAATCACGATCTTCCAATGAAAGGTGGTGTGTGGTGTGTTTGACTTTGATGGGCTTTGGACTCTCTAGTTCCTTTCGGTTAACCAAGAGCCTTTTGTATTGGGCTCTCTTTACATTTGGGCTTTTAATTCATAATGGGCCCTTAACTAAAATAGGCCCTCAGCTACCCCGCTAATTCTCTTCGCCGAACGGCGTTGGGAATTCATGTTGAGAAATCTTGCTGCCTTATAAGTGTTGTGAACCTCGTTATGGGCCCATTCCCCTTTTCTTTTCTTCCCCCCTTTTTTTTTCTTTCTTTGAAAAACAAATGGCCGTCCGGGACAGGCCAAATCCATTATTAAGTTCCCACTGATCTTTCATATTCCTCCTTTTATGCCGTTTTACTTTTCCAAGAATCGAGGAGCCCCCCATGATTTCCTGCTGACATGGCAAAAGGGGAGGGGGTTTTTGTGTGACAGTTACTCTCTAGCTTTTAGTGTCAGGTTATAATGTTCTAGGTCTGCTGGAGTTTCATCTTCGCCTACCTTTAAATACCCTTTCTATTTTTCCTTCATCCTTCTCTTTGCTCATTCTCCTCCTTGTGCCTCTCTTGCCCGTACTCCCTTTCTTGTTCTTGTTTCTTGCCATTTTGTTTTCTTCATCTTCTTGTGTATTTTAGTTTCAATGGCTGAACAAGGTACTACCTCCATACAACCTTACGACGTCCCGAAGGGTACGACCTTTGATGGACATGGATGGCATTCATGCCTCTGAGAAAAGCATCTTCCTGCGATTCGGGAGGAATATCACATCCCTAAAGATGCAGTGATGGAAGTACTTCCATTGGGGTGCTGCGATGATGAGGGTTTCGCAGGTAAGGTTACTTTGACCGTATCCGTGATGACCCATGGATTGAGACTTCCTTTCTGTTGCCCCCTTCGTGATATCTTGGATTTACTCAATATTGCTCCTGCCTAGCTCCATCCCTTTACATTGAGGGCTTACCTCTATGTATGCATTGTCTTCCGTATGGTCTTGGAGTCTCTTAGGAATGTTTACCCTAACCTGACCGCCAGGGAGTTTTTGGCCTTTTACTATGTGAGGTCTGTTTCCAAGGGCAATATTGTTGATTTTCACAAGAAGGATAATGGGCAGACTTTGGCCCAATTTGAGGGTCGGTATTCTAATGCTAAAACTTGGAATACCAAGTTTTTCATTATTCCTGGCACGGGCTGGGACTTTCCTGCCCTAGAGGTCTCATTTCGAGAATTTCCAGTTAAGGCAATCTGGCACCCTATTCCTGATGAGAAGAGTCTATGGGCAACCATGCTGCCTTTGTCGCGTCGTGAATTGTCCCTAATTGAGATCATACGCTCTTGGGCTGTGGCCCACCCTGAAGATTTGTGGACTAATTCCTTGTTGACACCCGATTATATTGATCAATTTTTTATGTCCCCCAACCACTCCCATGCTTAGGGGCATTTGTTCATAATTTTCGATGTAATCTCTGCTCATTTACGAAAACCCTCTAAGAAAAACAATGGGGATAGTCGTTCTAAGACAAGGAAGAAAGAGAAGAAGAAGAAAAGATCAGAGAAAAAAGAAGGCGAGGAGAAAAGGGAAGTTAGGAGCAAGAAGAAGAACGATGATACGAGCCAGAGAAAAAGGGCTTGTTCTGAAGGTTCTCCTTTCCCACCGCCTCCACACAAGAAAACCTTGGCGTCCTCGGAAGGTGCTGGGGCCTAGACTCCCACGTTGCCAGAAACTTTGGCACCTTTGGAGGGGGCCCAAATTCATACACCTATGCGACTGTTGGAGGAAACTACCATCCCCTCCGGGGATGGTCAATCTCAACCGCCTACCCCACCAGTCACCGCTGCGCTTCTGTCACCTTATGGCTCCTCTGTGAGGCCATGCTCCTATAGCCTTCGAGATGCTCAAAGTTTGGCCAGTATGGCCCTTTTTTATTTGGCGGCCACCTTCAAGGTTGAGCCCCTACCAAGGGGCCCACTGGCGGCCACTCTTATACTTGAATTTCCTATTGTTGAAGGTCAGATGAGGGAGGGCGAGTTGGATGCTGAAGTTGTGGCCGCCCTTGATTTGGATGCTATTATGAGCGCAGAGGTTCACGAAGACTTGGGCATCAGAGATGCCGAGCGGGTTGGCGATGTTAGGCATACGCCTCCTCGCCGTGAAGACGTTTGTATTGAGGTCGAAGCACCACATCTTGCCCCAGAGACCCCGCCAGCCATAGTCCCTGGGGGAAGTACCCCTTCGCAGGTTGGTAGCGGCGAAAGCCTTTCTTTTTCCCCCCCTTTGTAACCCATCCTTTAGGGGGGAAACCAGCTCCCTTCATGAAGAGGAATGGGACAAATTTTTGCCAGAAGACACTCGTTTGATCGACTCTAACTTTGCCTATACCAAGCCCCTCCTTCCAACTATACACCTTGGAAGTCCGCCAGTGAGGGGGCCGAATTTAAATCTAAGACTAGCAGAAGCTCCCTTGCTTGGGGTTGGTGGGGATGCCAGTGGCAGCGCCTCTTCTACCTCTGTCGACACCCAAATTGAAGCCTTTGCCAGGATGGCAAACTATTTAAAGGACTGGTTTTCCAAGGTACCATGAGACTTGTTTCCTTCCCCCATTTTTTTTGTGCTATCACGTAGTTCCTTACTTGGGTTGTTTTATCTTCTTATTTTTTTGTAGGGTGTTAATGATCTAGCGGTGTGGATTGTTGTGGATTGCGCAAGCTTAGAAGAGGAGGTTAAGCAGCGGTAGAAGTTGTGCCGCACGGCCAAGCGTGCTTCTGAGAAGTGGCAGGCAGATAGGGCTGAGCTAGACTCCTTGTTGGAGCAGAAGAAGGAGCTTGAGATATTGCTGGAGCAGTCAGAGGGTTATTTCCATTCACTTCAAGATGACTGGGAGATTTGTGAGGAGGAAATTCTCCAGGTTCATAAAGCTCTGCTCTTGGCCTAAGCGGTGAAAGCTAAGGATGACTTTGCCCTAAAGCTCCTCCAATCCAAAAGGGATTTGGCAAGGTCCCAACTCTTTGAGGCACATAAAGATTTTGAAGCCGATTTGACCCGCGAAGAACTGGTTTTTTCACAGTGGCAAGGTCATGAGTTACTTCAACAGTTGCAGCCTCCTAGGAGAAAGCTCACCTTACTGCTCTTAAGCTTTCTGAGGCGAAAGGGTCTTTGGTAGAGCTCCAAGAGTGTCATTAGAAGTACAAAGGCGATCGTAAGGACTCAGACAAGGACCTTAGGAAAGCAAATCCGCTTGCCGTTGCCAAGGACCAACAGTTGTCCCAGAAAAAGGAAAAGCTTGCTACTGCCCGAGCTGAGGTTGAACGCCTTCTGGGTTAGTTAGCTTGTGTTCCTTCTGCTAGGGATTGCGCCTCTGCTTACAGTTATGGTGTTGGCATTTTATGGCTCAGGTCCCACCTTTTGATTGACCCTGCCATTAACCTTGCGGTGTTAGATCGGGGCTTATTCATTCCTGAAAAAAATAATTGCCATCGAACTGATACGTTTGGGCTGAATGAGATGCCTGACGCTTTTATAGGCGTACCCTCACTACCGCCCCCTGATGATGCTCCTTGACCCCTTTATCTTTCCTTTGGAATTTTTGTACCTTTTGCTTTCGTTGTATTATATATTTCTTTGTAAATAAAGGACTTTTTTTTTGTTTAAAACTTGTAATGGTGCATGTCTGCTAAGTTCCTTACTACATGTCTTTTGTCTTGAGCTTTCTATTTATTAAGGTTGCTTGCTTCTTTTGTCTTTTGTCTTTGGTCTGATGACCTCTGCGCCCTTTTACATGGTAGCACAAACTGCTAATTTTTTGTATTTAAGGGTGGCGTGGTCTGATGACCTCCGCGCCTTTTTGTATGGCACCACAAGCTGCTAAGGATTGTTTTTGGTATTTAGGAGTGGCATGGTCTGATGACCTCTATGCCTTTTTATATGGCACCACAAGCTGCTAAGGTTTGTTTTTAGTGTTTAGGGGTTGCGTGGTCTGATGACCTCCGCGCCCTTTTGCATGGCACCACAAGCTGCTAAGGCTTGCTTTTGGTGTGTAGAGGTGGCGTGGTCTGATGACTTTTGTACCCTTTTACATTGCACCACAAGCTGTTAAGGGTTGTTTTTGGTGTTGAGGAGTGGCGTGATTTGATGACCTCCCTGCCTTTTTGTATGGCACCACAAGTTGCTAAAACTTGCTTTTGGTGTTTAGGGGTGGCATGGTTTGATGACCTTCGCGTTCTTTTACATGGCACCACAAGCTGCTAAGACTTGTTTTTAATGTTTAAGGGTGGCGTGGTCTGATGACCTCCACATCTTTTTGTATGGCACCATAAACTGCTAAAGCTTGCTTTTGGTGTTTAGCAATGGCGTGGTCTGATGACCTCCGTGCTCTTTTACATGGTACCACAAGCTGCTAAGACTTGGTTTTGGTGTTTAGGGGTGGCGTGGTCCGATGACCTCCACGCCCTTTTTGCATGGTACCACAAACTGCTAAGACTTGCTTTTGGTGTTTAGGGGTGGCGTGGTCTGATGACCTCCGCGCCCATTTTGCATGGCACTACAAGCTGCTAAAACTTGCTTTTGGTATTTGCCTTGGTAGTGCTTATGTCTCACTGAGGATTCATCGAAAAAAGACACAAAAATTTGCAAATATTGTCAGGGTAATGCAAATACTTCCATAATCATAAATATAAATGTAGTAACGTGGATATAGAAAAAAACCAAATTTAACAAAAATGGAAATACTATAAATGCTACTGGGAAAATTTCTTCAAATGCTCTACGTTCCATGGACGGGGCAGTTCCTTGCCCTGAATATCTTTCGGTCGGTACGATCCAGGCCTGTTGTTGGTAATCACCAGATAAGGCCTTTTCCATCGAGGGCCCATTTTTCCTTCGCCTTTGGTAGTCACCCTGGTTTTCTTCAAGACTAGGTCTCCTACTTTAAAGGTCCTGGGCCTTACTCTTTTGTTGAAATAATGCTTGGCTTTAGCTTTTTCCTGCAACATTCTGGTTTCCGCCATTTCCCTTTCTTCCTCTAAGAAATCGAGGTATTTCTCCATCTTCTTGTCATTTTGGGTGGCCAAGAAATAACTCGTTCTGTAGCTTGGGAGCCTTACCTCGACTAGGGCTACTGCTTCACAACCATACACCAATATGAATGGGGATTCCCCTGTTGGAGTTTTTATCGATGTTTTAAATGCCCAAAACACCTCGGGAAGCTCCACCGCCCATTCTCCCTTTTTCTCTGTGACCCTTTTCTTTAGGATTGAGAGTAATGCCTTATTTGTTGCTTTTGCTTGACCGTTAGCTTGGGGGTGACCTGGTGAGGAGTACTTCACCTTAATCTTTAACTCCGTACACCATTCTCTGAAATGGTCGGAGTCGAACTAATGCCCATTGTCTATCACTATGCTTTAAGGAATCTCGAACCTGCAAACGATGTTTTTTCATAGCAATTTTGTTACGGACTTGCTTGTTATGGATGCTAGTGGTTCTGCCTCCGCCCATTTCGTGAAGTAATCCACAATCATGAATTTTACGCCGCCTTTTCCCAGCAGGAAAGGTCCAACTAGGTCCATGCCTCATTGGATAAAAGGCCAGGGCGTGGTCATGGACATTAACTCCTTTGGAGGGGCGTGTGGTACTAGAGCATACACCTGACATTCAGTGCACATTCTACTGAATTTTTTAGCATCCCTCAACGCGTTGGGCCAGTAGTATCCTGCTCTTACCGCCTTTATTGCCAAAGTTTTCCCACCTAAATGGTTTCCACATATTCCTTCATATATTTCTGCCAAGACATATTGTGCCTCTTGTGTGGAAATGCATTGTAGTAATGGAGTGGAGAAGCCCCTTTTATAAAGGACTCCATCAATCAGCAGGAACCTTGCTGCCTTCCTTCTTATCCTCCTTGCCTCCTCCTTTGCATCAGGTAGCTTTCCTTCATCTAGGTATTCAACCACCTTGTTGGGTCTGGGATGCTGGAACTTAGGGTGCTTACTTCTGCCCCAATGGCTAGGACCACGATGACTCTTCATTCAACTTGCCATGTGAGAGGTGCCTCTTCCATTCCTAACGCTGTTTGTGCCAACTTGTTCGCCACCTCGTTGTCCGCCCTTGGTATCCGAGTTATATTGAAATATGGGAAGAGGTTGCTTGCTTCCCAAACTCGCTCTAAATACTTTTTGAACTTTTCCCCCTTTATCGTTTATAGTCCCAAAACCTAATTCACAACTATCTTTGAGTCTGATTTAGCCTCTATTTTGGTTGCTCCTATCTTGGCGGCAATAGAAAATCCTGCCACGAGTGCCTCATATTCGGCTTCGTTGTTCATGACTTTGAAAGTCAGGGTTGCCATATAGTACTGTTTTTGGCCATCGGGGCTTATCAAATGTATTCCCAGGCCTTCGCCCGCCCAGCAAGATGAGCCATCTATGAAAAGTGCCCATGACTTTCCTACTGGAGCTATCGTGTCTTCTTAAGGGAAGCCTAAGAACTCCGCCACAAAATCTGCTAGTGCCTGCCCTTTAACTACTCTTTTAGGCTCGTACTCTAAATCAAACTCGCTTAGTTCCATCGACCATTCTATCAACCTTCTGGTGCTATCTGGTTTCCTTAAAGTTTTCGCTAATGGGGCTTCCGTAAGTACTTTAATTGTATGGGTTTGGAAGTACAGGCGGAGCTTTTTGGCCGCTGTTATCAAGGGAAAGGCTAGGATCTCAATCCGAGGGTACCTTACTTCTACTCCTTTGAGAGCCCGGCTTACGTACACAGGATGTTGGGCAGTTCCCTCCTTTTTCACTAGGACAGCGGACACAACATGTGGGAAAACTGCAAGGTATGCACAAAGCACATCGCCTTTCTTTGGCTGCCTTAGGAGAGGTGGACTGGCCAGGTGTTGCGTCAACTTCTTGAAAGCCTCATCACACTCTTCATTCCAAGGATGCACCTTGCACATCACCCAAAAAGAAAAGGGAGACATTTATTTGTCAACCGGGCTATGAACATGCCTAGAGAGGCTACTCTGCCTGCCAACCGTTGAGTTTGTTTAGATTTCTTGGCGGTTTCATGTTGAGTATGGTTGTTATCTTCTCTGGAGAGGTCTCGATTCCTCTTTCCGATATGATGAATCCCAAGAGTTTTCCCGATTCGACCTCAAAAGCGCACTTGGTAGGGTTCAATCTCATTTTGTAGTGGCATAAAATCCCGAATGCCATCCACAGGTCGTCGAGATGCTAGGCGCATTCCTTACTTTTTATCAATAGGTTATCCATATAAACCTCCATAGATTTCCCAATCTGTTCTTTAAACATCCGATTAACCAACCTCTGATAGGTTGCTCTTGCAATTTTCAACCCAAATGGCATGACTTGGTAGCAATATAGCCCACGGTCTGTTATAAATGAAGTTTTCTCCTCGTTTGACACGTGCATCCGTATTTGGTTATATCTTGAGCAAGCATCCATGAAGCTTAACATACGGTGCCCTACCATTGCACCTACAATTACGTCGATGTGCGGTAAAGGGAAACTATCTTTTGGACGAGCTTTATTTAGATTGGTGAAATCTACACAATCCTCCACTTTCCAATTGCCATCTTTACCATGATCACGTTGGACATCCGCTCTTGATAATGAGCTTCCTTAATAAAATCGGCAGCAAGCAAACTGTCTACCTCCTCATTAATGGTAGCATACTTCTCTGCACTGAATGACTAGCTTTTCTAGCGCACTACCTTGTGTGTGGGGTCCATGCCCAAGCGTTGTTCAATGATGTCTTTATCTATTATGGGCATTTCCTCCTTGCTCCATGCAAAGACATCCCTATGTTCGATCAACAGTTGCTTCAGGGCTTCTCTGTCGATCCCGATGCTTGTGGTAGTCCCAGAGCGGTCTGCATGCAATGTTACGAGCTCCAATGGTTCGTTGACTTTAGCATGTTGCTGATTCTGCTCGTTCCTGACTTCCACATCCTCCTCAAAAGTTATCTCCATAGATGGAGGAAGAGGGGGTGCTTGTGCCTTGTTTTGTTCCGTTATCATATAAACTTCACTTCGACTCTTTCTTAACTCTTGCACATAGCATTTTTGTGACAAAACTTGCTCGCGTCATGGCTCCCCTACCCCATTATCGGTTGGAAATTTCATCTTGAGATGGTACGTGGATGTTACTGCCCTGAGATGGTAGAGCGTCGGCCTCCCCAGTATGGCGTTGTAACAAGAGGGGGCTTTCACAAACAGGAAATTGGTCATGGTGGTCGCCGTTCGTACTCTAGACTTGGTAGTTATCAGAAGGGTGATAGCTCCAACGAGCTGGATCGTGTCTCCAGAGAAGCCTTTCAATTGTGTTGGAGAGGGTCTCAGTCTACTGGCATCGATGCCCATTTTGACGAATTCCTCCCAAAATAGTATATCGGCTAAACTTCCGTTGTCGATCAGTACCAGCTTGGTCGTGTAATTGGCTATCACAAGGGTGATTACCAAAGCATCATCATGCGGGTAAAGTATTCCTTCCCGATCCGATTCCCCATAAGATATTACCACCCGATCGCCACTAAGCTTTTGTAGCTTGGGAGCTCTATCCGCCACATACACCTCTTCATATTTGGCATTTCGTGCATATGCCTTCTTGCTAGATATGGATACACTGCCTCCTGCAAACCCACCTGCTATTGTCTAAATTTCTCCTATGGGCACCCTGTCCTTGTCGCCCCTTGTTGGCACCCTATTCCCATCGTTTTGGCGGCCACTTGCTCGGCACCGTTAGTCAGGACTGCTACTCCTCCTATTTTCTTGTTTGGTTTCCTGGCCCCTTCTAGGTTTTGAACGTTCTGCAATCATTCATTCCAATTCCCCTATTCTTGCCAGCTCAACCACTCTTTTCTTCATAGTTGTGCAGTCTTCGATCTAGTGGGACCTAGTGCCAAAAACTTGACTCACTCAAAAATGAGCAGCACAAAGGCTATGCCAAGTGCAGGAGCATGTCGTGTAATAATTAGGAATAAATTCCTAAATCGTCTCCTCAGGAAAAGTGCTTAAAAATCAAACTCGTGTAAAATGGTAGAAATAGTTATAATGAGAGAATAAAAATAAAAGTGATGATATGTACAATGAATGTGGGAGTGTAATGGAAATGAAAATTTACTAGTCATAGACTATATTCATGTTTGTTGGTTTTGAGTGGATGATGATAGGTAAGAAATTAAAATGCAAGACAGTAAATTAAAATTGCTGAAAATTAAATAACTGAAATATAAAGGGACAATGAAATTTAAATGACATAAAAGTAAATTACAAAAATTAAAGGTGCAAGAAAATTAAATGACAGTAATTTAAATTGCAGGAAATTAAATGACAGTAATTTAAATTGCAAGAATGTAAAATTGTGAAAAAATTAAATGACATTAATTTAAATTGCAGGAAATTAAAAGTGCGAGGAAATTAAATGACATAAATTCGAAATTAAATAAGAATAGGAATTGTAAGGAATAAACTTGATGTTTGGAAATGGAGACTGCGTTCTCCAACCCAAAAATCTGAACTTCCAATTAAAATAAACTCTCAAAAATAAAATGGACTCTCAACATTTATCAAAGAGAACTAAAAATTTACTCACTAAACAAACTCAAAAATGGAAATGAAGACTTACAAAAATAAAGTTGACTGAGCCATAAACTAAAACGGACTAAAACTGATGAATGAATTACACGTAACTAAAAACTGAACAAAAAATAAAGACTGACTACAAACTCACTGACTGTTTTATTCTGAGAACTCTAGATTCTCACTCTAACATCTAACTCTTACTTAACACTAAAATCTATTCTAACTCTCCTCCCTTCTCCGTCCATTTCCAGACTTCAAAAGCTTCTGCATTGAATACACC
Organism: Cyclocarya paliurus; assembly: GCA_029856935.1. NCBI lineage: Eukaryota > Viridiplantae > Streptophyta > Magnoliopsida > Fagales > Juglandaceae > Cyclocarya > Cyclocarya paliurus. The sequence continues at coordinate 11,683,561 of CM056954.1, read as the reverse complement.
CGTACTGTCCATGTCCCCATGTCCCCTGCTTTTTAGACTTCGTTCGTGAGTTCATTTCCTTTCCAGCATTTATTTTTTTATTTTTTTTCTTCTTCTTGTTTTGTTTTCAGCCTAGTTTCGTTCGTGAGTTCATCATCATTTTCTCTCCTTCTTTCTCATTTATTTCCGCCCAGCCTCTCTTTTTTTTTCTCTCCTTCTTTCTTGTTTTCTTCTGCCCAGCCTCTCTCTTTCTTTCTTTTTTTCTTTTGCTTTTTCTTCATCCCGTTGCCGCGTCTTCTTTCTACCTCTGGCATGCTGCAACGTTTACTGAGAGAGAGAAATGAAACCGAGAGGTAGAGAGAGCAGCTGACTTGCAGTGGTGGCCTTGTGGTTCTCGGCAGTGTTATGGAGGTGCTGCGTAGGAGAAGGTTACGGTATGCATGGGGGCTTCGGTCGTGGCGCTGGGCTTCATTGGGCAGTGGAGACTTGATCTTCGGCGTCGTCTGTTGCTGCTGGAAGTGGAGGTGCGGCCGTGGAGTGGTGCTGCCGTGTTGGACGTGAAGGGCAGCGCTGTACGTGCATGGCTGAAGTGGAGCTACCGAAGGTCGTTTAGTTGGCTGGATAGAGGTGCTTAGGGTGGTGGATGAAGTAGAGCTGCAGCAGGTGGAGGAGCTTGGTGGCGTCGATCGGTGGCGTGGAGGAGCTGCCAAACGCATGCTTGAAGACAGTTCTGGAGGTTGAAGACGACGGAAATGACGTGTCGTTTTTGTCCGTAGACAAAACGACATATCGTTTAGCAAAGGACGGCATTCCATTACAGAGTAAACGACAAGTCGTTTTCGTCTATTGACAAAACGACCTGTTGTTTTAGTAGACGACAATTTTGAATTCCTGTGAAAAACGACAGGTCTTTTTTCCTAGCAGGGAAAACGACATGTCGTTTAGAAGACCTGTAAATGAAAAAAATATAAAAATAAAAATAAAAATAAAACTTAAACAAACGAAATAAATAATAAATAATTAAAGAAAATAAAACTAGACAAAGAAAATAAATAAATAAAAATAAAATTAGACAAAAGATAAAAAAAAAAATATTAAAATTGTATTGTGCATAGAGAGAATATTATCAAACTAAATCACAAGTTATAAAATTAAGCATAAATTATACTTTTAATCAATTTAAATCATAACTTGGATTTATGCCTCTTAATCAATTTTTCCATCTAAAACCAATAATAAAATAATAAAACAATTAAAAATATGTTGGTTTTAAATGTATAAAATATGCAATAATGCAACTCAATCAGGTAGCTTGACAAGCCAATATGAATGGATCATCTTCGTGCCATTTAGATGCAGTATTGACACTCATAAAGTGATTATCCCTATGTATCAAACGTTGTCCACCGCCTACGTCCCACCAATCACATTTAAAGATATATGTTACAGACCCACCTAGATATTTCAATCCGATAATATCACATAAGACACCATAATAGTCAATATCATCTGGTCCATGACTTCCCTCGACCAACACACCACAGTTTTTGAGTCTTTCTATTATATTCACAGTCCAGAATATGAATTCTATAACCTTTAACCATGCATGCAGTGTATCGAAGTGCTCTATTAGAGGGAGCATGGGCCAATGCATACAATTCAGGAGAAACTGATCTAGGATCATGAGCACGTTGTTCCAAAATCTATCAATTGAAATAATATATACGTATTAAAAGTTATCCAGAGTTAAAAGTTTAAAAATCTAACATATATGTAATTTTAGTTCATACACGTTGTTTAAACCATCCAGGAAATTCTTCCTCATGTCTTGCTCCTATATTCTCTACGCCTTCCATCCTAAGTTTGTCCATGTGCTCACTGTATATAAGTGCAAAAGAATATTATTTTGAGCACAAAAGTTATAATTAAACTTTTTTAAATAGAATTTTTTGAAGCATGCAACAACATACCTGAGATAGTCATCAATCTCCCAGCAATTATTTAACACGTACCAACGAACTTTACCCAACTCTCCATCAATTAAATCATAACCCGTTTGTGCACCCAAGGGTCGTACATTCTGGGAAAACACTGATAGCTTACGAGGAGGCGGAGCAGCAAGATCAAAATCTCGCTCTTGACGAGTAAATCTTGTCTCAAAACCATGAAGATATAGAGAGTAAAACGTTAACCATTTATCGTGTATATAGGCCTCTGCTATTGAATCCTCAGCTCTGGCTTTATTCCTAACAGTGCGCTTTAGTTGATCCAAATATCTTTCAATTGGATACATCCAACAGAACTGTACTGGTCCACCTAACAATACCTCTTGGGGTAAGTGTATTTCTAAATGGACCATGACATCAAAAAATGATGGTGGAAAGATCTACTCAAATTTACAGAGTATAGTAGCAATGTCTTATTCCATCTTCTGCAACATATCTTGATTTACTACTCGAGCGCACGTATCCTTAAAAAACATACATAGTTTAGTTATGACGACACTTACATTAGATGTTAGCTTCCCACGAATTTCCACCGGTAATAACTTCTGCAAAAATACGTGATAGTATATACACTATTGATTGAGCTGCATTATTGCATATTTTATACATTTAAAATCAATATATTTTTAATTATTTTATTATTTTATCATTGATTTTAGATGAAAAAATTGATTAAGAGGCATAAATCCAAGTTGTGATTTAAATTGATTAAAAGCATAATTTATGCTTGATTTTAATACTTGTGATTTAATTGTGTAATTATTCTTCCATGCACAACACACATTTAATATTTTATTCTTCATTTTTTTTTCTTCTTCTGGTTTTGTTTTATTTTATTTATGTTTTGATTTTATTTATTTATTTTTGTTGTTGTTGTTGTTTGTCTATTTTTATTTGTTTTTGTTTTTCATACCCTTCCTAAACGACATGTCGTTTTGGTCATCTTCATCCTCAACACGTCCATGCATGTGATACCCCGTATTTTAGTGTATTTTAATTGAATGATTATTTTAATTAATTTAAATAGTGGTTCTCTTGTTTTAAAATTATGCGAGTTTTGATATATTATTTATAATATTTTTAAGTTGTAAAAATTGGTTTAGATATGCTTTCTTAATATTAATTACTGTTTAACATTTAAATTGATCTTTAATTTAAATCAGTTTGTTTATGGGTTTTAAAATTATTATTGTTGATGGATTTTACTATTATTTTATTTAAGCTTTTCACTGCGTTTGAATTATTCTATTTAACTTATTATTTTAAAATCATTTTCGTTGGATCATTTTTGGGACCCAAGTTGTGAGGACTGGACCTCATTTCTTTCCTTTTTTTTTTTCCTCCACTTCCCTTGCTTTCTCCTACATGACCCCCGTCCCCTCCCTCTCATCTTCGTCCATTTTTCCCTCCACCCACAGCGTCGCCGTGCGCCATCGTTTGGCGACACCGCCCCTCTACCTCGCATCCCCTCTGGCCGGTGACCACACCCTACCAATTTCAGCCCCTATTGTGCAGCCGTTGACCCGCACGCACGGCTTGAAGCTGCGGCATTCCTTGCGTTCCTGCGCAGCCGTCGCACCACCTCCAGTCACCATTTCTTCACCACATCTTCCTCATCCTTCCAGCTACCTAATGGACACATCCCCAACTCCGATCCGTCACCGGTGAAGCTCCACCATCTACATTTCTAATTTGACCGTTTCAGCCTCCAAATGCCTCTTACGCCGCCACCCACGGCCCACCACCACAACCATTAGCTTCACCGGCATCTCTAAGCCTTATCCTTGTAATATCAAGTCTTCGTTTTATTCCGTTCAAAATTCACTATTTTTGACTTATGACCACAGTGCATTTTGCACTACTCAGTTGCTGTTTTGCCGCTTCTAACTCATCCGTGATCCTCCAAAAATTATAATATACCGCTATAAGTATTTTTCCAAATAACTTTTAAGATTTAAATGTATTTTTGCACTAACACTCATTTACTGTAAATTGATTGGTTGTGCCGGACTAAGTTCTAGGAGTAAGGGGGTCGGTTGGATTGGAGGATGGAGATATTTGTGTGATTGGTTATATTGGAATTTGGTTGGTTGTTGGATATTGATGTTGTGTCATGTACATTGCATATTTGCACGCATGTTCATGTCTGTAAATGAAAACTGGATTTTTGCATAATTGCATACATGTTCATGTGTATATTTGAAAACTAGATTTTCATGTGAGAAAAAAGAAAAGAGACTGCAGGGATGGTGGTAAGTAGGGATGGTGGTATAGTCCCGTCTGCGATTCCAGCCTACCTTGCACCCGATAGGGATGGTGGTATAGTCCCGTCTGTGATTCCCGCCTACGGTGCACGTGATAGGGATGGTGGTAAGCAGGGATAGTGGTTTAGTCCTGCCTGTGATTCCCGCCTATGGTGCATTTGGTAGGGATGGTGGTAAGCAGGGATTGTGGTATAGTCCCGCCTATGATTCCTGCCTACGGTGCATTCGGTAGGGATGGTGGTAAGCAGGGATGGTAGTAGCGTCCCGCCTGTGATTCCCGCCTACAGTGTTCGTGAAAGGTTTTTATGTGAATCATTTTTTGGAAAAATGATGGATTATTGTTTTAGGCTTTCTCTGGAAAAATGGTAGAAAATGTTTTAATGGAAATGTTTTGGGCCAAAAATGGAATTTTGGCGTGTGTTTGAAAAATATTCATTTTTGAGAAAAATAATGTTTTGAGGCTATGGCATATTTCATCATATGCGTGCATGGTTAGTTGCATCAATGTGTTTTTATCTTAGGGTTGTTTGGATTATAACTTACCTGCGATACCTTTTAATGGTATCGCAGATTTTGATGATGATGATGCAGATGCTGAGCCTAAGGATTTGGCTCCGTTGGAGGAGTGATCTGGGATCACTTGTATTTGTATTTTTAGCTCTTGTATTATTTTTAGGACACTGGTTTTTGTTTTTAAATACTTTGTATTTGGATATTTGTATTAAACAAATTCTGGTACTTAATTGACTTTTTTATATTATCCGCTACGTATTTGTTGTGCACTTTTTTAAATGTTACACACACGTGAGTACTTATTGTTGGGATACGTGACCCATGTTGTCATCATCCCGACATCACGATTCTGGCGTTGCCGTATGTGGGAGTCGGGGCGTCACAATGCATGCACCAGTCGAAGCCCCACGTCCGAAGCCATCGTGCACCTCCACCTCCAAGCAGCTGCTACCACTAAACCTCCATAAACCACAGTGAACCACGTTGCACCGTTCGGCAGAACCACTCCACGCACACAGCCACCATATGCAGCACTTCCATTCACGGCCAAAAGCCCAGCTAGCACCTCCAAGCTCAACCACGATCGTCTTCCTACGCATTGCACCATTGTCATGCACAGCTTCGAGTGACAGCAACAGTCATGCACATCCCTCCAGCCTCCATGCACCTCCACGTGAAAACTGGTAGCAAGCATACTCTGTTTTCACTTCTGAAAACAGAGGAAGTTATTTCTTGCCCCTCAGAACCTCCATTGCACATCTGCTACCACCGAGAGCCACGACACACGACCTCCACCTTCTGCAACTCAGCCTCCTTCCTACATAGCACTTCCATCACAACCACCATACCCAGCCACAATCTGAAGCCCCCAAGCATGCTGCATGATGTTCTCCCTGCTAGCTTGCCACTACTCAACCAAGAAACTGTGGCAAACAGATACATCACTGGAGGTAGAGCATGTGACACTGGGCAAGAAATAACGAAACACTTGGACGTAAACAAAGAAAACAAAATGAACTGGGTGATGGACACAAGAAATTTTTTTTTATAGAACTCACACACTAATGTGGACAGCTTTCTGTAATAATTGGGTGGGAAACAGAAGAAAAAGGAGCTAGCAGAAGACACGGCTTGGTGGAAGAATAAGTGCATGCCGCATGAGTTGGGAGAGAAACACATGCTCATGGATACCAAAAGAGGAAGAAATTAAATATGAATGTTGGCTGAGACTTTTGGCTGGGTGCACAAGAGGAATAAAGAAATAAAGAAGGACACGAGACACGAAAATGAAAAGAAATGAGGCTAGACGTGAATCATGTGGATTTTCCGCAATGGAAGAATTGAGAGTGGATTACACGAAGACAAAGCCCCATTCTTTTCAGTTCTATATAAAAGGCATTTGGAATTCAAGAGAGACACATTACTTCAGATAGTTTTTATTGGGGCTTAGAGACTTACAATTCGATTTTTCTTGATAGAATTTTGCTGTTCTTGTTCAAATGGACAGCTAAGTCCTTAAGTAAAGTTAGGGATGAACTTGCACAATTGACGGTGTTTTTAATTTTTGATTCATATAATTGTTCTTTATTAATGCAAAATCTTGTTTATCATTCACTAATTATCAATGGTATTTTCTTATCTCCAAATAATCTAGGATTGATTCCTTTCATAGATTTAGTCATGTTTTTTCTATAGAATAGTTAAGATCCTTGATTATGTTTGGATTAATTCGTTGTCTTTATTGATTTAATTCTTTGCTCCAGTATTGCCCACTAGGTATATTGTCGTCGCTGGGTTTTATCAATAAGGATGATAATTCACAAAGTTTTAAAGAGTAATGAATGATTTATCAAAGAGTTATCTTTCGATTAAAGTGGTTTGTAGTTCTATATTTTCCAATTGGGGATTTTGGAGATAAATCTCCAATTGTGTAATTTATTGAATCAAGAATAAATAGAAATACCCGATTTGTGCAAGAAATTCCTGATGCTTTGCTATTTGTAATTTGAGTGATCCCTATTTTTATTCTTGTAATTTTAGTTGCTAAATCGCATCAAAACCAATTCTTTCTTATTGATCATTAAATATTTTCCTTTAGTTTTTTTTATTCTTTGTTGTGTTTTCTTTAATCTGTCTCCCTGAGCAATCGATATACCAAAGCTATGCTACAACTACCGCGTTATTCTTTGGGCGTAATCAACTATATACACTAGAATGTGCAATACATATGATATAATCTTAAACTGTCCGCATTGGACAATTCAGAAATTAGTGGACACCTAAATGTACACTAATTTCTGAACGGGTCTAAGGTTAGATATGCAATGTCACACAATATCTATAAAAAAACACGTCTTGAATTAACAATGTTCAAGACATAATGGTGTTATATTGTTGAACTAGAGAGAGATGGAAGACTATGTTCACAACTTTCTTATCATTACACAAAGAAGGGGAATAATCTTGAAGAAATGTCTAAATTTTAATAAAATTGCTTGACTGTTAAAGTCTCTCTGGCCTTGACAACTCTCAAGGCCAGAGAGACTAACAGTCAATCAATTTGAAAGACATTTCTTCGAGATCATTTTTCCTCATTATATAACTTTAATTGTTATTATACTTAAAATTATCAGTTTAAATTGTTATCATATAATTTATTCCAACTAATTTATACTTAGTTATTTATTAAGTTGATTTATTTTATTTTGATAATATACTTAAAATTATTATTTTAAATTGTTATTATACAATTTATTCCAACTAATTGATACGTAGTTATTTATTAATCCCAATTTATTTTAAGTTGTTATTATACTTAAAATTATCATTTTAAGTTATTATTATACAATTTATTCCAATTAATTGATAATTATTTATTTATTAAGTTGATTTATTTTAATTTGTTAATATACTTAAAATTATTATTTTAAGTTATCATTATACAATTTATTCCAACTAATTGATACGTAGTTATTTATTACTCCCAATTTATTTTAATTTGTTATTATACTTAAAATTATCATTTTAAGTTATTATACTTAGTATTCGCACAACAATATTTCTAAACTTATTAATTTTTCAATAAACACCATAAACTCACAAAATATTCACAAAATTCATAAACAATAATCATGATATTTCAAATCTATATCACAACATTTTCACAATATTTCGACAACAATGTTTCTAAACATATTGATTCATCAATAAACACCATAAACTTACCAAATATAAATATACTTAATAAACAATAATTACAATATTTCAAATCCATATCATAACATTTTCACAATATTCTCACAACAAAATTATATAAATATAACAATAGTCCCATAACAATGTTTCTAAACATATTAATTCATCAATAAACGTCATAAACTCACTAAATACAAATATACTTAATAAACAATAAACTTAGTTATTTCAAAAATATATCACAACATTTTCACAATATTCCCAGAACAATATTTCTAAACATATTAATTCTTTATTAAACACCATAAACTCACAAAATTCATAAGCATATATAACTAAAGTTTAGAAATATACGTAACACTTTTTAATATCCTCTTACAAATGATAAGCTTTCAATTTGTCAAAACAACTACCTCCTTCAAAAAAACAACAATACTAACTTGTTAGAGACATATATATATAAAAGAAACACAAGAGAAATATCATGAAATTGCAAAAAATGAAAAAAATGATTTTTCCTTACCAAAATAGTTCCAAAATTCTAGCCCTCAATAATCACCCTCTCTCACAATAACACTCTCTCTCAGTCTAACCCTCTCTCTCTCTAACCCTCTCACAATAACACTCTTTTTCACTCTAACCCACTCTAAGCAGAAATGATTGTGCTTCCTCCCGTGCGAGTTTTTATGTAAAAAAAATTTCATTTCAATTGATGTTCGAACGTTTAATTTTTATGTTTATACGCTAATTTTAGCCAGTCAAATTTTCACCATTCAAGTTTGAACATTAAGCTTCAATTTTTGGACGTGAATGCTTAGCGCAGAAGACGATAATCGAGCAGGAGATTTTTCCCAACAATTTTTGTACGTTCGAACATATAGGATTTAACGTTCAAACGATACAATTGAGCGGGAAATTTTTTGCTCACATTTTTCCATATTCGAACATACATAATTCACGTTAGACCGTAAATATAACTAGATTATTAATAGTTAAAAATAAAAATAATCTAGTATATATATATATCATATATTATATAACATATTCATAATTACTATTATATATTATAGTTGCATAATATATTATATACACTGAATAGTAGTATATATAATATATCACTACAAGGAGAGGTTCGTCGATATTAAAGTCTCACTTATAATATATATATATATATATATATATATATATATATATATATTAGAGCATACACTATATATATACTGTGATAGCATAATACTTTAAATAGAAACATAATATATAGTGATAGACATTTGGCTATAATTAATAAAACTAACAACAACCTCTATATAATATATATATTATATATATAAGTACATCTCCTTGTTCTCATAATAAAGAACAAGGAGATTGTTCAACAATAGTTATGAAAGATGGAACAGACAACTTCATTAATATCCTTGATAGAATTAGAAAGAGGAGTCCCTAGGCTAATTATCAATTGCACGAAGGTTACATAAAGTATTTCACAATAACATATACTAAACTTATATTATAAAATAATATTAGATATAGTATGTTATATGTTATAGTATACATTATAATATATAACATATATTAATAAAATAATATATTATTAATATATTTTGAAAAATTAATCAAGAAATAGTTTAACAATGACTTAGTAGGTTCGAACGTCTTATTTCTCACGTTCAAACGTTTCATTCCAAGTTGGAACGTTAGAATAACGTTTGAAAGTTATATTTTTCATGTTCCGACGTTTCCTTAAATGTTGGAACATTACTAGGAATAACATTCGAACGTTAAATGTATATAAGTCCAAAATGGAATGTCTGAAACGTCATTTTCTCCGTTTTCTTCTAACCCCGTTTGTTCACTGCCACCGCCGTCACTAAAAGATAGACATCTCTTTTTAAAATATTAGATGTATTTTATACATAGATTTAGGATGAGTTTTGTTTAAAATCGAAACCCATGGTGGCGGGATTTTCAACTCCATTTTTCGGCCACCACGGGTTGCGATTTGCCAAAAAGTCATCGTAGAAAAATTTCTTAAAGTGTATACTTCATTTCTACGGTGGCATTTCGACATTTAGTTGGTATGTATGATGATTTTGGAGCTTTCGAGAATGGCCGAGTCAACTTAGCAATTCTGTGTCATTACATTCGAATGTTATACCAATACGTTCGAACTTATATCCAAAATTCCGAATGTGTATGTATTATGTTCAAAAGTAGAACAATTAAATTTATTATATGTTATACATTCAGACGTTTCGTTTTAAGTTTGAACGAAATATTTTTACTTGCGAACGTAAAATATATATGTTTGAATGTTTTATCGAAACGTTCGAATGTATGTTTCTCTATGTTCAAACGTTTATGTTCGAGGAGTTCAGACATCGACAGAGGCTGACTCTCCAGCCTTACTTCGCACATCTACATCTACTCACGGTAGACTCGATACAGATGAGGCACTTCTGCATCATCTATTGGTCCATTTGATCCATCATTAGCCAGAGATGCAAACCTATCAGAGGCCGAGAGTGCTGGTCCTTCGGCTACAGATGATGACCGAGATGAGAATTTTTACATCATCACCGGGAGAGACCGCATGCAGATCGAGAGGTCGAACGCCTTCCACCAAAACCATATACTACCGTTCTTCCGCATGTAACATCTTATTGTTGTAACAAACGTAGATCTTATGGCACATAAGACCACATTTAGTCGACTTTGGGCACAATTTTTTATACGAGTGGCACATGGAGATCCCATAGATTTGACATAGCACATATTTGAGAGGATCCGTTACAAGGTGAGCATCGTCTCTACGAACAACCTCCCATACGGTGTCCTGATCAGCCAGCTATTATTTGCTCAGTGAGTGCCAACCCAGTCGGAGGAGCGAGTCAAAAATCAGATGAGTGCCCTCGACATGACTACGCATCGACGTAGCATTAGGCAGGCAAGGGGACGTCAGCCACCCTCTGTACAGGATCTAGTTCCTGCGACACAGCTCGAGCTTGGTGTGGGGAGTAGTGGTCAGTAGTCGGTGACTACATCTGCAGGGGATGTGTGGCCTACTTGGGTTGATGCGCTGATCTCACAGCTGACTGCGCATGTCGATTGAAAGATCGATCAATCGCTCGGGGCTGTAAAGGCGTATGTTGTCGAGATAGCCCACTGTGTAGGCATCCTCAATGACAAGGTTGATACCTTGACTGAGGAGATACGGGCTATGAATTTCCAGAACAACACTATCATCTGAGTGTTGTTTACATACTTTTATCATATTATGTATTTTACTTTTAATATTTGTAGGGAACAATATTATTTAATATATATATGGTTTTTTAATTTCAATTCTCAATCTTCTTTAATGTTATATTTTCCAACTTTAATACTAAATCATTGCACTTCAAATATACATAAATATATATTTATATATGTATATATATAGAAATATATTTATAATTATATATCACTGCACTTCAATTCTCATCCGCCTTTAGTGACGGTTTCAAAAAATCATCACAGAAAAGGCTTTTTAGTGACGGTTTGGGGACTGTCACAAATTCACAATCGTCCTAAAAAGCAATTGTGTTGTAGTGAGAAATGTGATTGCCTTGATGTTAAACCCATGTGTCACTTGTGTGTACGTATCTTTGTGGTACGACGTAGCTTGTTACGTAGTTGCAGATTTGCTAAGATCAGGACCTTCTAACATCGTATATCATATGATCAATGTGCGACAATCTATTTCAAAGCTCATATATAATTTCAGTGATAAATATTAAGTGAAGCTATCTGCTACTTTTGTTAATGGAGATTCCTAGAGGAGGAAAGATGTAAAACACCAGCATACGTGCATGCCTGTCCGTCGGTTCTCTTTCATGGGAGCTAGCGCTGGATATAATATACGTTAATTTATTATTTTGTCAATATTTATAAATGTAAGAACTTAAGACTTAAATTATTTATCAAAATTTGGATCATTGTGATCGATGTCGCGCGTTGACGTGCAGTTTTGTGGATCTTCAAAATTAAGTCATGTAATTAAGACGTGTTGACCATTCTCTTTCAACATAATTGGTACTTTGTAGGAGCTAATTTTTTTTAGAATAATGTTATTCATCATCTCAATTCTTATCATCCTCTCATCATCATATGATGTGGCATTAGATGATAGCTTGAAGATTATTTATTATATTTTACTTGTGAACCTAGCTATCATCTAATGTCACGCCATGGAATGATGAGAAAAGGGATGACAAATAGCTTTTTTATTTTTTTTAATCATTCATGACCTCATGGGCATCTACATACAAAATCACTTGATTATGATAGGAAAGTGTTAAGATCGAGATCATCAATATGATACAAATTAAAAATTAAAGCTAGCTATCTCTTCTTATTAACTAATTAATCATTTGGGACAAGTAATATATGGTGATTTCACATGATATCATAATAGAGATTCTGAATTCAAAGTCTAACTCCCCATTTTAGCAATTTAATTGAATATTAGACGTGTTGTACTAATTAAATATACCTAACATGAAGGAGTGATTGAGGAAGCATCTAATAGGTAGTGAGTGAGGACATCCTATCGAGTCCCTTAATTCGATAGGCCCACCATCAATTAGAATGTCTATATATATATATATATATATATATGTATATACACACACACTAGGTTGAAAGCAACGTGCAAAGCAAATTTGCCTAGTTCGGTGAAATAGATCATTATTTAAAGATAATAAAACTTTTTTACAAAAAATTATAAATAAAGTATAAAAATTACATGTTTGTATACATAAGAAAGTAAAAAGATTAGCTCAAAATACACTATAGTTTAATACAAGTTGGAGTAGAGTAACATAGACAAATGAGATAAGATAAAATTTTCATCGATTCCTAATCTAATTGCAATTAGCTTAGCTAATTGATAGGATCCTATTACATATAAAAGGAAAAAAAAAAAGACTTTGCTATAGTAAAGGAATCAAAGAAAGGAGAAGGGCAAACTTACTTGCATATAAATGAGAAGCCAAGATAATAAAACAAAATATTACAATAATCAGACAACACAAACATGATAATAATACAAAATTTGTCTTGAGAAAAAGACTTTTTTTTTATAAGTCTTTTGAAAAAGACTTGAAGAAGAAAGGAAGAGACCCTGCGTGAAGGGGAAGATTGCGGACCAGCAAAGTAGGAGCAGGGGGGTGATTGTCTTTTTAGGACCTGCATTAAAACATATACTAAATTAACGTTTTGTCCTTTGTATAGGCATATTGTAACACCCCATATTTTAGTGTATTTTTAATGAATGATTATTTTAATAATTTAAAAATTGGTTCTCTTGTTTTAAAATTATGGAAGTTTTGAAATATTATTTTATAATATTTTAAGTTGTGAAAATTAATTTTTATGTGTTTTCTTAATATTATTTACTATTTTGCATTTAAAGTGATCTTTAATTTAAATTGGTTTGTTTTTTGATTTTAAAATTATTATTGTTTTAATTATGCATTTCACTACGTTTGGATTATTTTATTTAGCTAGTAGCTTTAAAATCTTTTTTGTTGGATCACTTTTGTGACCCAAGATGTGAGGGTTGAACCTCATTTCTTTTCCCTCCTTTTTCTTTTTCTTCTTTTCTTTCTTCTCTTCTTTTTCCTTCGGCTATTTCCCGTGTAGCCTTTCTCTCTCCCGTTTCTTTCTCTCTCCCTGTGCGAACCGGCCACTTCGACCCAGCCGTCGCCACCGGCCAACGTGGTTGTCACTGCCCGGCCGAATTGATTCCCCACCGACAGGCGACCATTCCCCTCAAATCTCAGACCACCCCTCGCATGCGTTAACCTCCATGAGCAGTGCGAAGCCGTGGCCTTCCTCCTCCCGTTCCGTCGCCGTCCGGCCACCATTTCTTCACCACATCATCATCGGCCCTCTAGCAACCCAATGGACCCAACCCTGACCCCGATCAGTCACCGGTGAAGCCGAACTAAACACATCTCTGATTTAAGCTTTTTGGCCTTCCGCCGCCGTTTCGGCCGCCACCCACGGCCAACCGTCACTTCCACTAGCTTCACCACCTTTCATAGGCCCTACCCTACCGTTCCTTAACTTTCGTTTGACCCCGTGTGAATTTGGGTATACTGTGTATTTCGGCCACAGTGTTTTTACACTGTGGAGTTGCGGTTTTGGTGCTTCCAGCTCCTCCGTGATCCTCCTAAATTTATTTATTGAGGTTATGTCTGGTTCATTGCATATTGCACACATGTTCATGTTTGTAAATTGAAAACTGGATTTTTTGTGTAATTGCATTCATGATCATGTGGATATTTTGAAAACTGAATTTTCATGTGTGGACTGGATTTGTGGGTGCATGTGTATCACGACCCCAAGCCGAGATGGGACATTATCTCGGTGGAGCTCCTTTGGTCATTCGGGAGTGGAATATACTGAGTGACGTCCCTTGGGTTGTCGCTGGGCGACAACGGGATCAGATGAGTTACATGCCGACTCTGTGCCCCTTCTACTTGCAGGGGTTAGAGGATGGCCTGGCCACGAACGAACTGGGTGTGGAACTGGGCATCGCTCGTTATGCAGCAAGGACGTGCGGATGGTCCATAGGGGAGACCATGGTGCATATGGATTAATGGATAATTGAAATGGCTGTTTTCTGGAAAAATATCGTGAGTTGGATATAATTTTTATGTGTCATTTTTTGGGAAAATGATGATTATGTTTTGGGCCATTTTCTGAAAAAATAGTGGAAATGTTTTGATGGAAATATTTTGGGCCAAATGGGATTTTTGGTGTGTGTTGGATTTCATGCATCTTGCATCATATGCATGCATGGTTAGTTGCTTTAATGTATTTTTATCTCAGGATTGGTTGGGTTATAACTTACCTGTGGTACCATCTAATGGTACTGCAGATTATGTTGATATTGATGCAGATGCCGAGCCTGAGGATTTGGCTCTGCCGGAGGAGTGATCTGGGATCACTCGTGTTATGTTATTTTCAGCTCTTGTTTTTCTTTTGGGACATTTAGTTTATGTTTTTAAACGTTTTGTATTTGGATATTTGTATTAAACTAAAATTCTGATACTAGTTGACTTATTTATTATCCGCTACGTATTTTATTGTGCACTGTTTATTTGTTGCACACACTTGACACTTGTCTTTGGGATGCATGACCGTGTTGTCATCATCCTGACGTCACGATTCCCGAGACTTTTTTGTACGTGGGAGTCGGGGCGTCACACATATACTATATTAAGATCACTTAAGTTGCAAATAAGAAAATACTTATCTAAAGAGAATATAGTCAACAAAATCTAATGTTCTATTTATGTTAATAATTTACTTGCCAAAAAAATAATATATATTTTTGTGTTGTTCCATTATATATATTGGCAAGTACGATAAGATATTGCCATAGATAACCTAAATAACATATTAACATGAGAGGAATACCTTTAGTGTGTCAATAAGCTATTCCACAGTGGCTGTTTGCTCAGGACTCAAATAAAACCTGAGAGAAGTGGAGCATTAGAAATAAGACAGACATGAATTGCATGTTTGAAGTTTATAAAACAGCCTATACTCAAAAGAATGAAATCAACAAGAGAAATTCAAAGAATCATTAGAATTCACACCAAAAAAAGAAACTAAGTAAATAAAATTTGAGTCAGTGTTTTAAACACAGAAAGAACAAGAACAATAAATAAATAAATAAATAAACAAAATTCGAAGCTCGATTCTTGCAAGCATGAACCAGACCATTGTATCTGAGGGAAAGGGGGAAAAACAAACAGTGGGTATATTTAGCATAGTAGTCATGACATCATGGTAAACACAGGAGTAGCACTGGTCTTGCCATTTGTGTGATGGGTCAAGAGGTGAAAGTGTGAAATGCTGCTGGGGTAGATCTCAGTTCTATAAAAAGTGAAAGAAAATGGTTGTATCTATATTGTCCTAATTCCTAAATTTATAGTGACAATGAAACCCCCTAAATCAAGCTTTGTTGAATATAAAAACATATTACAGGAAATCATAGGCAAATATTGCACCTAATACCTTTATCATCAACCTTTCCTGCTAAATATTAAACTTTTCAAAACATAGAAGAGCAATCAGATATTCCAAAACAGGTTATAATCTTATAGAGTTAGGTTCATTCTCTTAACTATCCAACTACAAACATCGAAACAATCAATTTACAAAAACACATGAAAGTTCTGAATTATGGCATGTAACTTTGAGTCCCACACACATATTGTACAAACCACTTGAATGAAAAATGAGACTTGTCCAGTAACAAAAAGAAGTGGGGTAAAGAGAGATTTACTCACACATAGAACCTGCAATACAATATAAGCGACAAAAATTGTTGTATCAAGCGAATCTCACCCTCAAGAGCAAAGAGCCTATAGAGGATGCCATTGCCTGCATAACATCAACAGAGGAAATGGCTGCCATCAAAGATTCAATATTTGCCTGAAAAGTAAAGAGCTAAAAGGGCACCAATTATGCCACAGAGATTTGAAGCTGGAAAACAAACTTTTAGATGGAAGCATCTTTAACAAAATATACAATTCCAACAAAATATATAAAAGAAAAATGACATAACAATTTCTCAAAATATAAAAACCAACCAAATATATATAAAAAAAATAACATAGCAACTTCTTTTAGTCCAATGAGAAAGAAAATTAGAAAGCATCTTTTTTTTTTTTCATACATAGAAGAATATCTACCACGACAGACAACCTCAAAGCAACATAAACTTCAAACCAAATAGTCCAAATCTCCTACAAAATGTAATAACTATCTGTTAATTTAAAAAATAAGAACATAAACATATTATAGAACACCAATTATTGTCCAATGTTTTAGCCGTGCGTGGAGAGGAAGGAAAAGGGGCTGAGTAGGGGGCTGGGTCACAACGGAGGGGAGTCGATCCACTACCTATAATCACAGAGACATTAATTATGAGAATACCAGAAAATGAGGATCGATGACTCCTTTCTATAGTTGGATGGAACACAAATACTTCAAAGTTGTATTAGCCACCACCACCTCTCCTTTCTCCCTCACTTGAATTGCCACCATCACCTCTCCTTTCTCCCCCACTTGAATTGCTGACTCACATGTCTTCGATCATTTATATATCAAAATAGTGGGTGCTCAATTAAATCTAACTTGTTAAACAACTAGCTAGCATTAATGGCATGTATGCATATAGTTCTAGATCACTACGAAATTGTTGTGCAAATTTGTGCAAATTCATGAAATACTTGGATCGAATTGTTCAAATATTTTATCAGACAAAGAGATAAGTTTCTTTCACCCTTCAAAAATACTCACCATTTGGTACGGTGGAGTCGCTACCACAACACGGAGGCCAGACGTTGCTGAGAGTTGAGAGAGATGAAGAGAGAAACGGAGAGGGAGATTTTGTTGGAGAGAGATCTATAGAAAGGAGCTTATCGGCATGAGGCAGCCACCTGCTGGTGGCACTGGAAATCGCCTAGGTTGTGATCGAGATGAGAGAAACAGAGGGAGAGAACGGCGTTGTGGTTGGGTCTCACCGCTTCAATGGTTTGCGGGGTTGCGTCTGGTGGCACTGCTGGTGTGGGTGGCTAAGTTGGTGGTTGGAGGCGACGCATGATGTTGCTAGTGGTGGAAAGGAGAGAAATCAAGGAGTGAGAGAGCTATGGGATGAGGGGGCTTGCATCTGGTGGTTGGAGGTGACGCATGGCGTCGCTAGGGGCTGTTGTGCACCGTGGCTATTGACGACAGCAAGGGCTGCTAGTTGAAGAGAGAGAGAGAGAGAGAGAGAGAGAGAGAGCATGTTAGGTTGAGAGAGAACTCAGAGGAGAGAGGGAATTGTGAATGTGAGGGGGATTTGTGTATGCTCTCAAACTACACTCAGTGGAGAAAACATGAAGTGAAAAAAAGGGAAAAAGAAGTAAGTAAAAAAAAATTGTACTGACATAAACACTCGACGAACACAGAGATCATTGACACGAGAAATTTCCTTCCCCATAATTAAAATGATGCACTGACACTTACCAGAGAAAAAGAAGTAAATAAAAAAAATTTACACTGGCACAAGCACTCGGATACATAAAATCACTGACACAACCCATCCCCTTTCCCATAATTAATATAATACACTAACACTGACTTACTGGCTCATTGCCACAAATCGAAAATAAATAAATTAAAATACATTTATATCCTTATATAAACGGGCTCAAAAGAATAAAGAAAGAAGTAAACATATGACACACAGATGGCACATGGAAAAACAAGAAAGTAACTGTTCAGTACTGTTTACGCGAGATAGGCTCTTATATAATAGAATATATATATATATATATATATATATATATATATATATATATATATATAATTTATATATGTCATTGATTGTTTTGGTTGAAACGCTTTAAGTTGTCTCAATTGGATCTGAAGGTCCCTGAAATACGCGAACTTTCCATGCATGCATGCATGCTTGATTTTGTTTCTTTCCCCTTGAAAAATTTGATGTGATCAATATATAAATGTTAGGATTTTGTCTTGTTGGTTCCATCGATTGCTACCTAGCTAGCTGTTAATTAACTCAAATTTGAACAAATCATACCAGACGACGCAAGGCTTGAGAACCAAAGAACAAGGTTTCTAGAAATCAAAAGTTATGATGATTTTGGTAAATAGATAAAACTATATTCATGAAAATGAAAAGTTGCATAGGAAGATGGTGGGTAAAATATATAGGAGAAAAATACGTCAGGATAAGCATCAGAAACGAATTCATGAAAATCTTAGTCGACAAACAAAGGAAGAAGAGGAAAAAATAGGGAAATTCGAAAGAAAACAATGGCCTTTTTGAGAAATAATGTATTCCCAACTATAGAGAGTCGGTTATGCAAATAATGTAAAATCAATAAGGTTCAAAACGTAAATACACAAGTAAAACGAAGGATAAAATTGGCAGAAAAGTGTTAGAAGACAGCTGGTTGACTCAAAAGTGGGGGCAAAATCAGTACAAATATTAGAACGGAGGGACAGAAATGGGAAACAAATACAAAATGAAGGACAAAATTGGTAGAAAAGTGTTAAATGACAGCTACATCCTTATTCACACTTATATATATAGTAGATATAATTATTTACTAAAATATAAAATGACAAATAATATTACTAGGACAAACGTTTTTGGTACACCATGAGAACCATAGCTAGGTTTTATAGCTAATTCGCATAATTACTTAGAGATTAGAGACAAAGAATTAATAAATACTCAAATCGTTACCACATATTGATTGATTAATTTCGTCTATTCAAAACTTAAAATAAATAACAAAAAAAGAAGAAATAAAGCAAAGGGTAAAGGTTTGTGCTCAGAGGGGGAAAAGGGATCGATAAAGGCTATGAAGATTGATCAGTGGAAACTGAAAGAAAAGGGTACGTAGGGCTCAAAAAGTCGCTGCAAATACCTTTTTTCTGACGCAAAAACGTGTTTTCTCACAAAGTTTTACTTGCCAACGTGATCTTGTGGTAAAAGGTTTGTTGTTTTCCATGATCAGCTTTCGTGTCATTATACAGGGGTGGCTCAATACAAATTGAGGTCTAAGGAAAAATTTAAGTGACTCATTTGTAATTATAATGCAATAAAATATAAATTATTATATGAAATATTTTCAATAAAATGAGATTTTATTTAAAATCTTTAAATACAATTTTTGTGAATTTATATTTACAATAACAACTTAAAATGAGATCTTAATACAGATTTTGTGCCTCAATTTAGCAAGTTCTTAAAAAGAATGTTTAAAATATAAATAGTTATTGTATTACTTGTAAAAAAACTCATTGTATTAAATATTAAATTTAGTATTATGGGCCATTACACACATTGAAAACTATAAAAATTATTTAAAATTTTATTTAATGAAACAGTTTTTTTCTTTAAAACTTTTTTTTTTGAAAAAACCTCATTTTTATTTTTGAGGCCTTATATAAGGTGGGGGCTTAGGCAATGGCCTAAATGGCCTTGTCATTAGCTAATTATTTGCCACCATAGTATATCTTGGGAAACAAATTCGTGGAAAAATACCATATTTGTTGTAATCGATCCTCAATTACTTGACCTCTAGGAAGTGAGAGGCGCTAGTCCAACACTTCCTTCAGTGTTACATTCTGGGTAGTTGTTGTCGTCGATGATGATGATGATAATAAGGAGATGAAACTACCCGGATGCCTTCCCATCATCACTTCCAATGTTACCATCCCAAAGCTGTATACATCACACTTCTCATTTGATTCCAATATCTAAGCAAGTTCTATGAAGAAAATATCAGCACATCTACATATGTTATATACTTTGATCATAAAAGAAGATTTTAATTCTCTATATGTAGAAATTTGAACATGGTTGATACAAGTAATTATGGTCATTTCCATTTGAAAGCTTACCTAGAGCTGAATACCCAACGGTGCCTGCATATGACGTCCAATTGGATGAGTTAGGCTTCAAAATCCTGGTTGTGCCGAAGTTGGAGATGTGAGCCTCATATTCCAAATCCAACAGAATGTTGTTACTTGATATATCTCGATGATGATATATCTCTATGAAAAATTTGAGGTGAGCAGTCATGGTGCAGGTAGGACAAAGCTTTGGCAACACCTCTTACCACGTTAACCCACTTGATCCAATCTAACTGCATTGCTTTCACCTCACTACTTGTAATCTTTCCCAAGCTTCCCCCATCTAAGTACTCATACACAAAGTATGAGTATCTTGCATGTGACATCCAGTATTCTAGTGTATTTTAATTGAATGGGTATTTTAATTAATTTAAATATTGGTTCTCTTATTTTAAAATTATTGGAGTTCTCATTGGTTTATTTTTATGATTTTTAAGTTGTGAAAATTATTTTGATATGCTTTCTTAATATTAATTATTTTTTTTGCATTTAAATTGCTCTTTAATTTAAATTAATTTTTTTTTGGGTTTTAAAATTATTGTTGTTGAATTTTATTATTATTTTATTTAAGCTATTCACTACGTTTTAATTATTTTATTAAAATTACTATTTTGAAATTATTTTCGTTGGATCAATTTTGTGACCCAAATTGTGAGGATTAGATCTCATTTCATTCCCTCACTTTTTCTTTTCCTTCTTTATTTTTCTCCTTATTTCCTCTGTTCTCCCAGCCCATGCGCGCGACACCCCTCCCTCTCTTCTCATTCATTTCTTCTTCCTCCCACAGCGCCGTTGTGCGTAGCCCATTGCCAACACCGCCCCTCTCCTTCTCTTTCCCTCGGCTGGCGACCTCACCCTTCCGTTTTCGTCTCCTCTCTCATTGCCGTTAACCCCCATGCATGGCCTTTAGCCATGGCACCTATTGTTTTCCAGCGTCGCCGTCGCACCACCATCGGCCACCAACTTTTCACCACTTCACTGGCGACCTCCCAGCAACCCAAACCACCCACCTCAACTTCGATCCGCCATTGGTGAAGCTCTCCCATCATGATTTCTGATTTGGGTATTTTGGAATCCAACCGCCACCTACGCCGCCATCCATGGCCAAAGACCACCACCATTAGCTTCATCAACAACTCTAAGTCATTCCCTAGCAATCCCAAGTCTTAGTTTGTCCCCATTCGAAATTGGGTTCTTTGAGACCCATAGCCTTAGTGGATTTTGCACTGTTCTGTTGATGTGTTGCCACTTCTAGCACCTTCGTGATCCTTTGAAAATTATATTATAACATTGTAAGTATTTTCTCAAATAACTTTTGAGATTTAAATGTATTTTTGCACTAACTCATATTTACTGTAACTAGTTGGTTGTGTCAGACTAAGTTCAACGAGTAAGGGGGTCGGTTGGATTGGAGGAGGGAGTTGTGTGATTGAATTATGCAGAGATTTGATGGTGGTTGGATATTTGTGTTGTGTTTTGTACTTTGCATAATTGTACACATGTTCATGTTTGTAAATAAAAACTGAATTTTCGCATAATTGCATATATGTTCATGTGTATATTTGAATACTGGGTTTTCATGTAAGAAATGGTTTTGAGTGCGTGTGTATCATGACCCCAAGCTAAGATGGGGCATTATCTCGATGGAGCTCCTCTGCTCACTCTGGAGCAGAATATACAGAGTGACATCACCTGGGTTGTCTCTGGGTGACAAAGGGATCGGACGGGATGATAACGCTCTTGTGCCCACTCCGTGGCCCCTTGCTGGGGGGGTTAGAGGATGTTTGGCCACGAACGTGCTGGGTGCAGAACTGTGCATCGCTTGTTACAAAATCACTCGCACGGTTGTTACCTATGGTGTGACAAAGGGAGCCAGGGTGTGCGGATGATCCATAGGGGAGATCATGGTGCATAGGATAAAATTGGATAATGAGCTATTTTCTGGAAAAATGACATGTATTGAAAAAATGATTTTGTGTGAATCATTTTCTAGGAAAATGATAGATTATTGTTTTGGGGCCATTTTCAGAAAAAATTGTGGAAAATACTTTAGAAGGTTGTTTTGGGCCAAAATGAGATTGTGGCGTGCATTGGAAAATATTCATTTTCAAGGAAAATGATATTTTTGGGTTTAATGCATATTTTATCATATGCATGCATAATGGTTGGTCGCATTAATATATTTTTATCTCGTGGATTGTTTGGAGTATTACTTACCTATGGTACCATTTTATGGTATTGTAGATTTTGATGTAAATGAGTATGACGAGCTTGAGGGATCGGCTCCGCGGAGAGAGTGACATGTGGTCGCTTTTGGATTATGGGAATTGTTTCCCTTTTTGTCTCTGTATTTGAATTTTTATTTTATTTCACTGATAATTTTATAACTTTTTTAAAGGCAATTTATTTTGGATATTTGTATTAAAAAATTCTAGTACTTAGTTGACTTATTTAATTTAACCGCTGCATTTTTGTTGTGCACTTTTTGCATGGTGCACACATTTGAGTACTTATCATTGGGATGTGTGACCTGTGTTGTCATCATCTCGATGTCACGATTCTTGCGTTTCTGTACATGGGAGTTGGGGCATCACATTGCATGTGAACAAAAACCATAAAGCTTTACAATATTCATGTGTCTTGCTTATGTTAAATCAGTAGTCTCACTTGTAAAGGCTCGGTTGGCCACTTTTCCATCCTTATATTGGTGAAGTCTCTTCACTGCAAAAACTTGACCCGTTGGCACCTCTGCTTTATAAACATTTGCAGATTCTCCCTTTCCAATGCAATATTGTGGGTTGAATTTTTTTGTCGCTTCAATGATGCTTTGATATGCCATTTTCCCATCATAGCTCCAAATTTCAAACAGAGTTTCATTTTCTGCATCCCTTGGCTCATGATCTGGCTTTCTCATATTCTGGAAGCAAGCATAGTAGATTGCTGCAATAATATAAAAAAGAAACAAAGTGCCAAATAGAATAACAATGATCAAAATAACAACTCGAAGGCTTATCTTTCCATTAGGTCTTTTGCTTGACAACGAGGGGCAAGCCTTCAGAGCAATGTCGTTGCCGCATAGACCTCTATTATGTTCTAGAGCTCTCATTGGCACCTTTATGAAAGCTTTATTGACAGGTTGAGGACCCTCCAATCTATTATATGATATATCCACCCATGTCAAGCTTAACATTTCACTAAAAGTTGATGGTATCAAGGCAGACAGATAGTTGTGGGAGAGGTTTAATAATTCTAAGTAGTGTAAATGTCCAAGCTCTCATGGAAGCTCTCCTTTGAGCAAGTTTTAGCTAAGATCAAGATACATGAGAGAGCGTATACTGCCAATCTGGGGGGTAATACTTTCCCAAAATCCATTCATGCTCAAATCCAAGTCCAAGAGTTTTTAGCACTGTGCTAATTGCTTGGGTATTGATCCACTTGAATTGTTAGTTGCTAGGTTGAGTTGAGGAAGCCCGGATAGTCTTCCAATTTCCTTTGGAATACTGCTTAAAACTCTATTTTCATTCAGTTTAAGAGTGAATAGTAACTTCAAAGCCCCCAATTCCTTTGGAATCTTTCCTACGAACTGATTTCAGGACAGGTTAAGATATCCAAGTCGACTTGCTTTATAAAGATCAACTAGGATACCTGAAATTCTATTGTCTGAGATCTTCAAGCTTTTTAAGTTTTTGATTTGCCCCCAGTTGATCAACTGCTTACCATACAACTTGTTATGACTCAGATGGATGTAAACCAGATGTGGGCATATGCCAAAATATTCTGATATATCACCTTTTAGTTGATATATTTGGACCTGAAACCTGATTAAGTTGGAACAGTTTCCTAAACTTTTTGGAATGGGACCAACGAAGTTGTTTCCACTAGCGGCGAAGTGTTCCAGTAACCCATTAGCACATATGTTTTGTGGTAAATAACTAGACAAGTTGTTCTCGGCCACTAGAAAACCAAGCAGAGATGTAAGATTATTCATTTCTCTAGGAATGAAGCCACTGAGTTTATTCATAAAGAGATATGAGCTAGAAAAGGATGTAAGTTTTTTGAGTTCTGGTGGAAATGGCCAGATAAATGATTCACACACAACATCAACTTTATAAGGTTGTTAAAGTTCCCTAGTACTGGAGGGATGTTTCCTGAAAATTGATTGACTGAAAGATCCAATATAGTGAGCTTGGTCAAGTTTCCTACTTCCAGATATGGCTTCTATCTCCATCGAAACGAGTTGCTGCAAAAAACTGTATGTACTAACGCAAGATCAAGGCGCCACCCACAATTTTGTTTTTTTAACGAAAGATATTTATATCAAAGCCACTTTCGAGCAGTCCAGTTGTTTTTACTAGAAAAGCAGCCCTCATATTATGAGTTGCCACATAAGATATCACACCAAATAGAGAATAGATCCACCCACAGCGAATCACAAACTTTGGTAACCAGAGCCCCTCCCTTCTATCTCACTTCGATTCCAAACTCACCACCGCACACCGAAGTGGATTTGTTCTTTCAAGTGTTGTGCATCATTGTTGTTTTTCTCTTCTTCCGATTCGAATTTCGCATGCATCCCACGAAACCCAACTTCCTCCTAGCTTTTTTCTTTCCAAGAATTGTTAAAAAAGGTTTACCGCAAGTTGTTACCAAAGTTCTTCACTTCCTGGGGAGTCGTCTATCATTTCCTTTCGGGTTCCCAAAGAAACTATGTCTGCTCTTTGAGGTTTTGCTGTGAAACTGCTCGAAAATGGAGGAATGGTCTTGGGTGTCCGCCTCAAGAAAAATTATGCATAGCTCAATTCGTAAAATTTACCCGGCTTCCAAAAAGAAAAAGAAAAGAAGAAGACTATATTTTGGAAATGAAGTTAACATCCTTTTTATCCTATTTTTTGGGGGGCTTCAAAAAAGCAAAGGTTTCATTTTCAGAACTTCTTTTTTCCTTTCGAAGCTCCTTGAAGAGTCTCTGGCCACATATCTTTGATTTTAATGCTTCAGAAGGGGGATTGCTTATTAATTACCTACTAACTGGCAACTGCCGTGGGCTCCGGCGATTACAATAATTTTGTTAACTGCCTTGTTGGTTCGTGTGTTTTCTCTCAATTTCGGCTATTTGCTGTGATTTGAGGGTCTGTTTTCTTGTCTTAGGTGCAAGATTTTTACTTTCAGAGATCTACTTTGCCGATTTGTTGGATTGATGGAGGACGATTTCGCCGATAAGTGGAAGAGATTTTCTCTATCTGAAGTTGAGCAATCTAACGTTTGTATTCAAGATTCTTCACAGGAGTCCATTGTTGATTATAAAGATTATTGCCTCATTTTGAGTTTACTCTCCCTTAAATTCTTCAAGAAGGAGGTTTTTAAGCCAATAATGTGCACTGTCTAGAACCCAGTGAAAAGGGTTAAATTCTTTGATTTGGAAGATAATGTTTTTCTTGCTTAGTTTACTAATACAAGCGATAAGGAAAAGGTTTTTCCTAATAGTCCATGGTCTTTTGATAAGAAATTCGTTCTGCTTATGGACTATGTTGGTGATGTACAAGCATCATGTATTAAAATGAATTTCGCTTCCTGCTAGACTAGATTATATGATTTGCCATTAATGGGGATGAATTTTGATATAGTACATAATGTTGGGGAGTCGATTGGCTGTGTGGAAGACATTAATTTTTCTGGACAATCTCCAAGGTGGGGAATTTTTTTTAGGGTTCGAATTCGGATTGATGTTAGACTACCTTTGCCCCATGTTAAAAGACTATGCTTGAGGAATGGTGAGGTGCTCTAGGACCATCTGAAATATGAGCGACTACCAAATTTTTGCTACTGTTGTGGGAAATCTGGCCATTCTGATAGAGATTCTGATTTATGGTTGTCTAGGAGGATTTTATTTGAGAAGGATGGGTTTCCCTATGGAGCATGGCTGTGTGCGGAAGGGGGTATCACTTTTGCTGGACAACGTAAATCCTTTTCAGGAGAGGTATCTCGGGCAGTGACTAAGGAAAATACAAAAATGGATATTAGTATGGGTGATGTTGATCCAATGCAAAAGATTATTAATGAGGAATCAAGAGTAATGGAGCCCAATGTTGGTGGTTTGAAGAAGATGGTGCAGAGGAATACAGGTGCTACTGATGGTATCTGTTGCGAAAGGTTGAAGATGACTGACGTGGGCCTTTCACATGATGGTGGGCCATCTGTTTAAGGTGTGAAGAGTGTAGATGTTGAGGGTCATATTGGATAGTTTGAAGGCCCACTCAAGCCCAAAGGTGTGGTACCCCGTATTTACATGCAATTTAAGTAAGTAAATTATTTAATTAATTAAGATTATGGGCTTTCTTATTTTAACTTTTAGATGATTTACATGGTATTATTTTAAGATTTTTAACTGTTTATTTAATGTGTTTTCTTGTTATTAATTATTCTTCATTATTTAAATTGCTCTTTATTTTAAATTAGTTTTTTTTATTTAATTGGTTTATTTTTATTTAGTCACTGTGTTTAAATTAGTTTTATTTAAATTACCATTTTGAAATTATTTTCGTTAAATCATTTTGTGACCTAAGTTGTGAGAACTAGACCTCATTTCTTTCCCTCACTTTTTCTCTTTTCTCTTTTTCTTTCTCTCTCTGTTTCTTTTCTTTCTTTTCTTTTTCCCTTGCTTTTCTTTCTTCCTCCCGCACGCACGAGCTCCTCCTCTATCTCCTTCGTTCGATTCTTCATCAACCTCTAGCGCCGTCGTGTGCAGTCCATTACCAACATCACCCTTCCCATTTTCTTCCACTCCGGCCGGCAACCTCTCTCCTCCATTTTCATCTCTTCTCTCACCGTCGTTTGTCCCTAATCACTGCTTCAGCAGCATGGCCTTTAAGCTCCAGCGCTGCCATCACACCACGATCGGCCACCAGCTTTTCACCACAACACCGGCGGCCTCCTAGCTACCTAACCGACCCTTCCTCAACCCTGATCCACCACCGGTGAAGCTCCCCCGTCTTGATTTTCAATTTGAGTGTTTTGGCTGTCAACCGCCACTCACAGCCAAAGACCACCACCATTAGTTTCACCAACACCCTTAAACCTTTCCCTAATAATCTTAAGTCTTCGTTTGACCTTGTTAAAAATCTACCATTTTGAGACCCACGGCCATAGTGCATTTTGCACTGTTTGGTTGTTGTGCCGCCACTTCTACAATCTCTGTGATCCTTCAAAAAGTATATTATAGCGCTGTAAGTATTTTCCCAAAGAACGTTTGAGATTTGAATGTATTCTAAACAAACTCATATTTACTATGAACTAGTTGGTTGTGCCAGACTGAGTCCGAGGAGTAAGGGGGTCGGTTGGATTAGGGGATGGAGTTGTTGTGTGTTTGGATATGCGAGGATTTATTGACTGTTGGATATTTGTGTTGTGCCTTGTACATTGCATATTTGCATACATGTTCATGTTTGTAAATGAAAACTGGGTTTTCGTATAATTGCATACATGTTCATGTATATATTTAAAAACTGAATTTTCATGTGAGAAAAAGGAAAAGAGATTGTAGGGATGGTGGTATAGTCCCGCCTATGATTCCCGCCTATAGTGTCTGATAAATGGTGAATTATGTTGGGTCATTTTCTGAAAAAATGGCAGATTTTATTAATGGCGTGTTTTGGGCCAAAATGAGATTTTGGCTTGCATTGGAAAATATTCATTTTTAGAAAAAATGATGTTTTGGGTCTAATGCATATTTAATCATATGCATGCATAATTGTTGGTTGCATTAATGCATTTTTATCTCATGGGTTGTTTGGATTATTACTTACCTGCGGTACCATTTTATGGTACTGTAGATCTTGATGCATATGAGGATGAAGAGTCTATGAGATCGGCTCCGCAGAAGGAGTGACATATGGTCGCTTTTTGGATAATGAGAATTGTTTCCCTTTTTGTCTATGTATTTGACTTTTTACTTCATTTCACGAATAACTGTATAATTTTTAGTAATACTTTTATTTTGGTAGTTTTGTATTTAAAATTCTGGTACTTAGTTGACTTATTTAATTTATCCACTGCATTTTTGTTGTACACTTTTTTCATGTTGCACACACTTGAGCACTTATCGTTGGGATGTGTGACCCGTGTTGTCATCATCCAGACGTCATGATTCCTGTGTTTTTGTACGTAGGAGTCAGGGTGTCACAAAAGATATACGGGATGTGAAGAAACACAGGTTTATAGAGTTTGGGCCATCTGCTTCAGGTCTAGAGCTTATAGACGTTTAGGAGTTGTTTGGACTATTTGAAGGCCCGCGGGTTGTGAAGGAACATGAGGGCTTTGAGTTCCTCTTTGCTGCTAACACTTGTGTAGGAAATTCAGAGGAAATTGACGCAACGACTTCAAAGGCTAAGGCTTTCACAACTAATGTGAAGAAAAAGGGGAGAGCATGACGGCGGGGGGCTATTGTATCTACCTGGCACTCAGGTAAGTCTCCATCGATTTTACCTTTTAAACACAATGGTGATTTGGGGTGTGTGCTTGGGGTATCCATTGGTGATTTCAAGAGGATGAAATCCTCTGATGCAAACCGTATGGATAGTTTTCAAGCAATATTGGCAGAGGCTATGATTAAGCCCCGCTGATAACCATGAAGTTCCTTAGTTGGAACTCTCGTGGGCTTGGGAACCCACGTGGAGTTTGTGTTCTTCGTGATTTGATCCGAAGAGAAGATCCCAATTTGGTCTTCATTATGGAGACCAAATCTGTTGCCGCCTCAATGGAACAGTTGAAATTTACTCTAGGGGTTCTCAGGCATTTTGACAGTGGATTGTTCAGTGCATAGTGTAGGGTTGGTTTTATTTTGGAAGGGTGATGTGGATTTAACTCTAATGTCCTACTCTAAACATCATTTTGATGCTTGGGTAAGGGATAGTATCATGGGTTTAAGAAGTCACATTACTACCGTGTATGGGCATCTTGATGCTAGTAAGGGAAAATCTATTTGGAATTTGATGAAAAGTCTATTGGTGGAGACTTCCACTCCTTGGTTGTGCTTTGGTGATTTTAATGAGATCATCTCTAATTCTGAAAAAAGAGGGGGAAGGGTAAGTCCGAGTAGTCAGATGCATGGTTTTCGTGATGCATTAGATTTTTGTGGTTTGAAAGGGATTGACTCTCAAGGTCCATTCTTTACATGGTCTAATTTATGTGAGGGTGGTGCATTGATTGAAGAGCATTTAGATCGATGTCTTGCTAATTTAGATTGGTTTTCTATGTTCCCGTATGGTACTGTTAATAATTTCCTGACTTCACATTCTGATCATCATTGCTTGGCTATGAATATGATTGGTGCTTTGGAGTGTTTGAGAAGGGGCGTAGACCTACCTTTCAGATTTGAGGCAATGTGGGTTGGAAGTGTGGGGTGTGCATAAACTATTGCTAGTTCTTGGCAAGAGCCAGATAATAGGGATGCTCTTAGTGGTTTAAATTATGCTCTTCTTTCCTATAGAAGGTGCTTGAGAGTGTGGAATGTTGTCCAGATTGGTAAGATTAAAACTCAGTTGAAGAATAAAATATTGGACTTATCTAGAGTAGTGGGTAATTCTTCTACTGGTTCTTCTATGGCCTTAATCAAGTCACTACGTCATGACATTAATTTGTTATTGGAATGGAAAGAATTAATGTGGAAGCAGTGATCTCGTGTTTTATGTCTGGATTTTGGTGATTAGAATTCAAAACGTTTTCATAGAAAAGCATCACAAAGAAAGGCAAGGAATCATATTAGTAAGCTACGTGATAATGAAGGAATTTAGCATTAGGGGCAAGCTATGGAAACTGTTGTTAATAATTATTTTGAGGAGATGTTTGTGAGTTCTAACCCTTGTGATATGACAACTATTCTTGATGTTATACCATTGTGAGTAACAAATGAGATGAATGTGGAGTTAATGAAGCCTTACACTGAGGATGAGGTGAAATTTGCATTATTTGATATACAACCCTTGAAAGCCCCAGGTCCTGATGGTATGTCTCCTCTATTTTTTCAGAAATATTGGTCTACTATTGGGAATTTGGTGACTAAATCTGTTTTGTGTTGTTTATGTAATGGGTATGTTCTAGCAAATCTTAATGAGACTTTTGTTGTGCTTATTCCTAAGAAGAAGAATCATGAAATTATGAAGGATTTTAGGCCTATTAGCTTATGCAATATGGTCTATAAGATCATTGCTAAAGTCATTGTTAATAAGCTTAAAATCATTTTACCTAAGGTGGTCTCAGATTGTCAAAGTGCTTTTGTGCCAGAACGTTTAATAACAGACAATGTGTTAGTAGTATATGAATCTGCCATGCTATAAAAAGCAGAAAAAGGGATTGTAAGGGTGTGATGTCTGTAAAATTAGACATGAGTAAAGCATATGACAGATTAGAGTGGGGTTTCCTAAAACAAGTTATGCTGAAACTTGATTTTCATCATTGATGGGTGAGATTAGTGAGGTCATGTATCGGTTCAATTTCATATCTGGTATCGTTGAATGGTGTGCCTACCAATTCTTTTGTTCATTCCCATGGTTTGGGTCAGGGTGATCCTTTATCACCTTACTTGTTTGTTTTATGCATTGAACCTCTATCATCTTTATTGAGGTATGGTGATAAATGTCGGATGATTAATGGTGTTAAGGTATGTTCTCGAGCACTTGCAATTAGTCATTTATTTTTCGTGGATCATAGTCTATTATTTTGTCAAGCCACTTGTGCTGAAAATGAGGCATTGAGACAACTTTTGGCCCTTTATGAATCTGTATCGGGACAACAATTAAATTTGGATAAAATTGAGTTGCTTTTCAGCCCTAATGTGAGTGAAGATGTTGTTTCAGCTATTTTGGGTGGCAGGCACACTGCGAGGTCATTGTGGCTGATGTCACGATGACCTCAACCATTTATTTTTCGTGGATCATAGTCTATTATTTTGTCAAGCCACTTGTGCTAAAAATGAGGCATTGAGATAACTTTTGGCGTTTTATGAATCTGTATCAGGACAACAATTGAATTTGGATAAAATTGAGTTGCTTTTCAACCCTAATGTGAGTGAAGATGTTGTTTCAGCTATTTTGGGTGGCAGACACACTGCGAGGTCATCGTGGCTGATATCACATCATAGGATAATAAATAATTTTCAATAATTGAATATTACATCATCGGATAATGAGAGGTGGTGGAAATTAAGATATATAATGAGTATAATTACTCATTAAAGAATATTTGATGAAACACAACAATCAAAATGCTTTCCTACCAAAATAAAAACTAACCAATGGTAGAATAATCACTCATTGCCGCTTCGGTGCACAGAATTTCAGGAAAATAAATATTCATTCACCGGTACTACTGTAGCGATGATTGACCAAAATAAATATTATCCTTATTTATTTAAACAGAGCTAAACCAACATCAAAAGCAAGATACAAGAATTCCATAATAGACATTAATATACTTTTTCTTACATTATCTTCTGAAATTGAAACTCGTCAATCACTATGATCCACAAATCCAATTACCCTTAATAACTCTTACGTACATAGCAGCTGCTTAGGTTATTTTTATAATTAAGAGTAATGCTAATCGCAGGAAAAGTAGCGGTGATAGCAGCCACGTCGAGGTTACAAGCTTTTTCCAAGTGCTTTGCTCGTCCTTACTGCAGGCCGAACCATGTCCAAACAGTACCTGTACCAGTGCCCCCATACGACGTGTTCATAAGCCACCGGGGTCCCGATACCAGAAGAAACCTTTCTGGTTTAATCTACGACCACCTTCTCCGGCTTGGGCTTAGGCCTTTCCTTGACTACCGAAACATGAAAGCCGGTGACAAGTTGTCGGAAAAGATTGATACTGCCATTCGAGATTGTAAAGTTGGTGTTGTAGTTTTCTCGCCCAGATTTTGTGAGTCCTCCCATTGTCTTCATGAATTGACTCTGCTAATAGAATACAAGAAAAGGGTTATACCCATCTTTTATAATGTCAAACCGTCCCAGCTTCGAGTTGGGGGCATATACAATGGAACTTGTGTTTCAGATCACAAAGAGCTTGAGATCCGATTCAGTAGAGCACTTGAAGAAGCTAAAAATATCGTTGGACTTGACTTCAACTCATCAAGAGGGTCATTTTCTTTCTTTCTCCCTTTATCTTCTCTTGATTGGTGATCTTTTCAATGACAGAAAAAATATTTCGTATTTTTTGTTCTCTGGTTTGTAGAATAGAATGTCTCTAATATTGCTCTATCTTTTTTGTTCTCTTTTCGTTTTCAGAGATTGGTCAGAATTCCTACGAAGTGCTTCTGATGCCATCATAGAGCAGATCGGTCAGAGTTCCTGAAAATGTATAAAAAATCTAGTATGGTCCGTCAATGTGTGACAATCCATTTCAATGTTCATTTCAGAATATATATATCATGTGAAACGCAACTGGCTGCTTGTGTTGGAGATTCCCAAAGGAGGAAAGACGTAAAACGCCAACGTGCCTGCTCGGCGGCTCTCTTCATGGGACCTGGATACGTTTTATTATTTTATCAATAGAGGCTTGTGAGGTACAAGCGGCTAGCTCACAAAATTGCGTACCAACACTCACATAACTTTTTTATTAAAATAAAATAAAATAAAAAATTTAAGAGAAGAAAAAGGTCATCTATCTAACAAAATTTATTTCTGTTTTCAATTCGTATCGTTTCATTAAATATATGCCTTATCTTTAATATTGGCGCATGGTTTTTATGCGAAATAGTTTGCAAGAAGGTTTTTTCTTATCAATATTGTTAAGTTAGTCTCGTTTAGATTAGGTGATCTCAACTCATCTTACTATTATTTATTATTATTTATAAATTTTAATTCATAAATTTTATTACTATTTACAAACCATTTCAAATTATCTCAACTCAATTACCATTTCAATCAGGAATAAATGCCTGTATCTACATTTGGATGTGTGATCGATGACGTTCGTTTGGATCTGTCTGATCGATGACATTTGTGTAGAAATTGTCGTGTCAAGTCGTTGACTGTTCGCTTTCGACAGCTAATTGTGTCTATTATATTGGTGCTATTTATCAATTAATACATCCGGATAAGAAAGAGAATGGCCAGAAAATAAATAATGAATACATTTTTTTTTTCTATTTTAATGATCTGATCTTGTGACTTGTGTTGACCTCTGGGCATGTATATTTACATCTAAATGGGACTCTTTTCTTGCATCGAGATACATTTCTCATTCTGTCCGAGTTCTTCATTTTTCATTTCAAGATTTTCTCTTTAAGAAAACGGAAGTAAGAATATACCTCCATTCTTAAAGAAGTTCAATCCCCATAAATCCTGTTAACTTGAAAAATTAGAATTGATGCAGATCAACTATTGTTTAATTCTTTGAACATTAGATTGATTTTCTTTTTCTACAATCTCTTCGTTAATTTGTAAGTGAAGTGTATGTGATATTCTGAAAGATTGTCACTGACAGATGTGAAGTTGTCATGCTTATGAAACTGAATTATTCTTTCAAACTAAATAATTGTTTGGATTTTTAAATTTTTAAATTTAAACATCTTTAAAATAAAAATATATATATTTATATTTCTGAAAAAGAAAATCCATCTAATTACTTACGGCTGAAACTTCTTTGAACAAAAAAACAAAACATAAAAAAACATAAAATTCAAAAAAAAAAATGAAATCAGGCTAAACTTCTTTGCAAGCACTGAAACGCTTAAAAAGTTGTCGCCCATTTACTTATCGAAAAATAAAAAAGTTGTCGCCCATTTACTTATCAAAAAACAAAAAAAAGTTGTCGCCCACGTACGTACGTACTTTTGTAGTTCCCTCTGTGGAATTTGGCAAAATTTTCAGGGATGTCATTAACTAGCCCGAGAATCTTCGTACGCATCACATTGAAGGCTTAATTAGGCCGGGAACAAACCGAACATTTAACAATAACTATCACAAGAGTTCTCGCTGACGCGGACAGCAACCCATTATCCCTATGACTTTTGGAATTGCACTTCCAAAAGCAACCCATTATCCTCGTTATCCCTGTGACTTTAATTTGGAAGTGTAATTCCAAAAGTCATATCCCTAGGGAAACACTACCTATGAAAACAGAACAAACAAATTCTAGAAGACTCAGGACAAGGATAGGAAGCATTCGATCGGTAGGGGACCAGAAACTTACGATTAATAGTTATTGTTAATCCCAATGCATTGTGACCTCGTCTCTTTCAAAAAAAAAAAAATCCCAATGCATTGTGAAATTTCAAAAGCTGGTAAATCACAATGCAGTATCAGAGTGACGTTTTTCCACAGAATTCCTCCATATATGGTATTGCATATCAAGGGATATTTATACATAGTTTGTACAAGAATCTGGAAGAATAAAACAGTTATACAACTTGAGAGAATGTCTAATAGAAAAGCCTACGGTTTCCCTACGGTTTCTTCTGCAGTGGCCTTTGATGAAGTGCCAATATTCTCTATGTTAATACGCCCCCTCGAGTCCAAGGGAGTGTCAACAACATTAAGACTCGTCCTTAGTTTGAAAAATCTGTTAGCTACAAGTGACTTGGTAAGGATGTATGCAATTTGATCCTTTGAACTGATGAAGGAAATATTTAATGTCTTTGCAGCAACTCTATCTCTAACAAAATGGAAGTCAATATCTATATGCTTTGTTCTTAAGTAATAGAGTGGATTGGCAGCCAAGTAGGTAGCTCCAATATTGTCACACCAAATTGTGGGATCTTGATTTAAAGGTAGTCCAAGTTCTAAAATGAGTGTCTGAAGCCAGATTAACTCTGCTACTGAGGAAGCTACAGCCTTGTATTCTGCTTCCGTGCTCGATCTTGCAACAGTGTGTTGCTTTTTGGAACTCCAAGAAATTAGATGTTTGCCCAAATAAACACAAAGGCCACCAGTTGATCTTCTATCATTTGGGCAGCCAGCCCAGTCTGCATCCGAATAAGCTTGAAGTTTGAATGAGGATTGTGAGGAGAAAAATAGATCATGATTTATAGTGCCTTTCAAGTAACGCAGTATTCTCTTTTCTGCAATCCAATGAGGTAATTTGGGTGCATGCATGAATTGACACACCTTATTTACCGCAAAGGAGATGTTAGGCCTAGTAAGTAATAAATGCTGCAAACCTCCAACCAAACTTCGAAACGGTATAGGATCATCAAAACTAGGTGAGTCCAACTTAGACAGTTTCAGAGATGCTGCCATGGGAAATGTGAAAGACTTGGCTTGCAGCATGTTAGCTCGGGATAATAGATCCTTAATATATTTTCGTTGAGAGAGTAGTAGACCGTCACTCATCCTAATAATTTCCAGACCTAGGAAGTAAGACAAACTACCCAAATCTTTAACAGGGAATGCTTCACTTAAATCATGAACGAATTTATTAATGGCAGAGGCACGAGAAGCAGTAATTATAAAATCATTAACATAGATTAGGAGATACATGTGCAGATCACCATGACTAAGAATAAATAATGATGCATCAGCTTGAGAAGACTTAAAACCGTAGGATAGTAACCAAGTACTCAACTGGGCAAACCATGCCCTAGGGGCCTGCTTGAGGCCTTAAATTACTTTTTGCAATTTACAACCATAGTTGGGGTGCAAAGGATCTATAAAGCCTTAGGGTTGTTGCATGAATACCTGATCATGGAGTGTTCCATGAATGAAGGCATTCTGAATGTCAATCTGTCTGAGAGGCCAGCCATGAGCAACCGCAATATATCAAACGAGTCGAATGGTAGGGGCCTTGACCACTGGACTGAAGGTTTCCTGAAAATCAATACCAGGCTGTTGGTGGTAGCCTTTGGCTACAAGTCTTGCCTTTCTCCTCTTAATGGAACCATCAGCCCATAAGTTTGTATGGTACACCCACCTGCAACCAAGTATATTAGCAGAGGGATTGGGCA
This sequence comes from Cyclocarya paliurus, assembly GCA_029856935.1. Classification (NCBI taxonomy): domain Eukaryota; kingdom Viridiplantae; phylum Streptophyta; class Magnoliopsida; order Fagales; family Juglandaceae; genus Cyclocarya; species Cyclocarya paliurus. Next base: position 11,647,178 of record CM056954.1, on the reverse strand, counting down.
TAACTAAAATCCAAGTATGATTTTGGAGAAGTGCACGGAACTCCTGTTGCATGGCATCTTGCCATTCTAAATGTTTTGAAGCTGCTGCATTACTAGTTGGATTTTCGGGACTGTGTACAGTGGTAGTGCGACAAGCACGAGAAGGATATGGGATGGTACCGTCCATACGAATACTAGGACGAGAGGACTAAGTGTGTGATCGAGTGATAATGGGAGAATGTGGTGGAGTGAGAATGGGATGAGATTGGGAATTAGGGTTTTGAAGCAAAGAAGTTGAAGGATTGAGATTGGGGATTGTGGTTTGGGAAGGAGAATAATAGATAGAGGAATTAGGGATTTCGAGGGAGGTAGGCGATGATGCTGAAGGTGATGTAAGTAGAGGGCCTGGGCCAGGGCCAAGAATTGATTTGGAGAATAGAGGTAAAAAGGCCTATGAAGAGTTACTGGTGGACAGGTTTGAAGGAACAAGAGGAGAAGAAGTTGTGATGGGTTGTGAGTTAGAGTAGGAGAAGTCATCTTCATGAAATAAAATGTCTCAAGATATGTACAAACGTTGAGTGGTGAGGTCCAAACAGTGATAGCCTTTATGTATAGAACTGTAACCAATAAAAAGACATGGAGCAAAGCAGAAGTTAATTTTATGCTTGTCATAAGGGCGTAAATTGGGAAAACACTTGCAACCAAACACTTTTAAAAAATGATAATCAGGGTGGCGATAATAAACTTGAAAAAATGGAGATTTCTTTTGAAGAGTAGGAGATGGTAAGAGATTAATGAGATAAGAGGTGGTCTCAAAAGCCTCAGCCCAAAAATGAGGAGGAAGAGAGGCATAGTCCATAAGGGCAAGCCCAATTTCTACAATATGCCGATGTTTCCTTTTCACATGCCCATTTTGTTGATGGGTATGTGGAAGGAAAATTGATGATGAATACCCAGTTTTTGACATTTGGGTGTGAGAGATTTAAATTCCCCACCCCCATCCATTTGTAGTGCAACAAGCTTGGTATTGAAAAGACTTTCGACGTAAGGTAAAAAAATGGAGAAAGCATGAAGAACATCAGACTTTAATTTTAATGGATAAAACCAGGTGAACCTGGTGAATTGATACAAAATACTTGTAGCCTTATCTAGAAATAGACGGGGTCGGGCCCCAAACATCTTCGCAAACAAGATCTAAAGGCCTAGTAGAAGAGGCCCAGTGAGACACAAACAGTAGTTGGTGACTTTTAGCAAGTGGGCAATCGAGGCAACTGTATTTAGAGGTGTTGGAAGAGATCTTCAAATAGTTGGTGCACAAGATGTTGGAGACAACAGAGTGATAAGGATGGCCCAACCAAAAATGCCACTGAGCTGCAATAGTACGTTCATCGATATGAGCTGACGGAGAGAGGATAGAAGGCGATGGAGTTGTGGAAGGAGAGGGAAACACATAAAGACCATCACAGATTGGACCTGTGAGGAGGGACTTCCCCGTCACTATATCCTTCACAGAGAATACGTTGGCATGAAATTAAAAAAAGCAACGATTATCTTGAAAAAATTTAGAAACAGAGATTAAATTTTTGGTTATGCTTGGAATGTGAAGAAGATTGCGCAATAAAAAGGAGGAAGAATGAGAAGATAGGGAGGAATCACCAGTGTTTTGAATGGAGACGCCCGAGCCATCACCAACCTGAATTTGATCATTACCACTATACGGCTCAGAGGAGAGGTTAAGGTTGTCAAAGTCATGGGTGATGTGGTGAGTTGCTGCAGAATCAGGGTACCATGTATTGTCTGAGAAACCTTGAGGTTGAGGGCTCGTGTAGTTTGCTGAGAAAAAGGGTGGAGCAGCATATTGGTAGCTATGATTGAAACGATGCCGACACTGCAAGGTGACATGGCCTATTTTGTGACAGACTTTACATGTTGATTGTTGATTGTAAGACGTATTGGAAGGAGTAGGTGGCTGATTGTAAGAGGAGCGACCACCACGATTTGAGTAACCATTATGACCACCTCTGTCATTTCTACCATTTCAACCTCCTTTAAAGGAGTTACGTCCACGGTTGCTAGTATTGATGAAGTTGACTGAAGGCTCCAAGGAACTTGTAGTCTTTGCTATATGAGATAATCTGCTTTCATGGACAAGAAACAACTGATAAATTTTATTAGAAGAGATGGGCTCAGCCTGTGTAGTTATGGAAGTAACAAATGATTCATAAGTTGAACCAAGCCTCGTGAGAAGATAAGTGACAAACTCCTGATCTGGTAGTGGGGTTCTCGTGGTGGCAAGAATGTCAGCAAGGGAACGCACCATACCGAAAAAATTTGTAATAGTTTGATCACCTTGAGTGAGGTTGGCCAGTTGAAAACGATTTTGGAATTGTTTGGCTTGAGAGTGTGATGCAAATATGGAAGCAAGGGAGAGCCATAATGCATGAGAAGTGCTTGATGAAAGCACATGGCCAATGATAGATTCTGAGAGAGAAGAGAAGAGAATGCTTAGCACTTGTAGATCAGTGCGTTTCTACGAAAACAACTTGGGATTGGGTCATGGAGTAGAAGAGGATGCCTTAAGTATAGTTTCTGAGGGAAAGACCAAGCTACCATCAATATATCGGTAGAGATCCTGACCTCGCAAGTATGCAGTAATCTACACCTTCCAAAGAAGGTAATTTTCTGTGTTTAATTTTGTTGTGACAATATGGGAGAATGAGGACATAATGGAAGCGGAGGATGCCATGGATCAGAGACTGTGAGTCGTATGCTCTGATACCATATCAAAGTGACGTTTTTCCACAGAATTCCTCCATATATTGTATTGCATCTCAAGGGATATTTATACATAATTTGTACAAGAATCTGGAAGAATAAAATAGTTATACAACTTGAGAGAATGTCTAATAGAAACGCCTATGGTTTCCCAACGGTTTCTTCTGTAGTGGCCTTTGATGAGGTGTCAATATTCTCTATGTTAATATGCAGACACGAGCCTGGATCACGATATCTCAAAATAAAAATAATATTATAAAGACAAAGTTTATTCATCATTATTTTTCTCATATCATCTTTTCATCGTCCCATAATATAACATTAAATGATAAGTTTACAGGTAAACTTAATAAAATACACATACAAACGTGTGTAAGTGGGTGGATGGATGTGTATGTACAAATGCTTAAGACATGGACTTTTGCAAGGACATCAAACGCAGAGAAGGCAAAAGTGCGTGAACAATAATCCACATTTGCCTTTTCGCGTCCTATCTCTGATCTGTATCTCTATCGCGGCTCGTGTACTACGTATTATATGTTTGATTGTTCACTAGCTGGGAGAGCCAATGGCATTGCATGGGTTGAATGCCATCACTCACAGCTCTTAGGGACCCTGGTACTTAGTGACCACGGGGTCTAAGGTTGGGGTTCAATCCCCCAAACTACATTAAAAAAATTGCTCAACTGAAAGGGAAAAAAAACATTGTAAAGGTTGGGAGAAGGTCCGAAATAGTGATATCTAGTCAGAAACTGGAGTTTTCGACAAAAGTACCATACGAGCTTATTGAAACACTTTCAGGAGCTCTGGCTGAGTTGCTTTATGATGGCATCAGTAGCACTTTGTAGGAACTCTGACCAATATCTGAAAACTGAAAAAAAAAATAAACAAAAAAGATGGAGCAGTATCAGAGACATTCTCTTCAACGAACCAATATTGACAAAATATATGAAATATTTTTTCAGTCATTGAAAATAAGATAAAAGGGGAAAGAATAGAAAGGGATCCTCTTGATGAATCAAAGCTAAGTCCAACAATATTTTTAGCTTCTTCAAGTGCTCTGCTGAATCTCTCAAGCTCTTTCTCTGAAACACAAGGTCCATTGGATACGTCGTCTCCAACCCGAAGCTGGGATGGTTTGACATTATAAAAGATGGGTATAACTCTTTTCTTGTATTCCATTAGCAGAGCCAATTCATGGAGACAATAGGAGGACTCACACTATCTTGGTGAGAATACTACGACACCGACTTTACAATCTCGAATGACAATATCAATCTTTTCGGACAATTTGTCACCAGCTTTCAAGTTTCGGTAGTCAATGAAAGACTTATGTCCCCACATGAGAAGGTGGTTGTGGAGTAAACCAGCAATGTTTCTTCTAGTATCGGGACCTCAGTGGCTTGCGAACAAGTGATGGATATTCAAGAAGGGCCATTGATAATGCCATTAGCAGGGCTAGGCATGCCGAGACTAGGAGGGTGGCATTGAGGTGCATGCATGGCTCAGGTGATGGCTCCATGGGCGCCCAGTACAAGGTCAACTTGAGGGGGATCAAGTTGTAAGCCAATTCTTTGATTTTAGGGATTGGTTGGCAAATCCCTTGAATTTAGGGGAGGAGGCAAACCCTTTGATTTTAGGGGATTAGGCGGTTTCTATAGGATTGGCTGAATATCTCCTTCAAATTAGGGAGATTATCTATTTGTTAATTTATTTGAGTTTGTTTCCTTTATTTTAGGCATTTGATAAGATTATTTCCTTAAACTTAGGAGTTTGATTTGTTTTAGGATTAGAATTTCAAAAGAAGTTTAATTTGTTTTGGGATTAGGATTTCAAAACAAAACTACTATTTATTTAGATTTTTGGCTTGTAATTCATCTTTCAGAAATTGAGTACTAGTCTGAATTAATCTTAATTTTCACCAACTAATTCATTGAAATTTTTGTATTGTCTTGAGGTAACCCTAAATTCAATTACACAACATGCCACAAACACTTAAGTAAGAGTGAGGCTTTTGTCAACACGTCGTGTGGGGGCTGCTCGTACTCTTTGTACATGTCTCAGCCTGCAGTAAGGACTAGCAAAGCACTTGGGCCAAGCTTGTAACCGCGACGTGGCTAATTTAACCGCTACTTTCCCTGTGATTAGCATTACTCCTAATTACGTTAATAACCTAATTAAGCAGCAGTTATGTGAGAGTAATATTACTGCCTGCCAGTACGCGTTCAAATCAAAACGACATCTTCCATGACAATTGCAATGCATGAAAGTTAAAAGAAAGAAGATTTTCATTGAAAATGGAAAACAAAACTTTCGACACCAAGTCACCAAACAAAAACCTTGTGGTAAGTAACTGTGAGCAGCATCGTCCTTCGACGGATGTATATTTTGGTTTCAGGGGCAACTCTTAAAGTGTCAAGCATGGCGTTCAAAGCTATAACTCTTTTTTATTTTTTATTTTGGCCGGCGGTGTGGCGTTTAAAGTCGTTGTGGAATCGGGAAATGATATGCCCACATAAATGTTTTACCGAAACCGTCCACCGAATTTTTATTTTTATTATTTTTACATAGTGATTAAGTAAATATTTTTAAATAAATATGTGATTTTTTTTAAACAAAAAAATATCGAAATAGTTTAAGAAAATGGTGAAAGAAAAAGTTAAAAAAAAAAAAAAAAAAAAAAAAAAGAGAAAGATTTTAAGTGATTGGCAGAGAATTTAGGTATTCTCTATGGATCTAGGTCCTGTCGAATATAGCCAATAAAACTTTACTATTCATTATTTCTACATATTATACACTATACTTATTTTTATTTTTTATTTACTTTGTTTAGTAATTTTCTCGTAGTATTAAGCTGTTAAATCTGATTGTAGTAATAAATACTATGATGTCAGGTCAGGTAAACAATCTCTCGGACCTTTTGCGATGTAGTTAGGAGATTATGGCAATGATTGCATGCATGGCATTGACGTGTCCTGAAGAAGGGAGACGTGTATTGATCTGTTTGACTACACGTGATTCTTGATCTTTGAATGAAATGTTACTCATTAAACTAATAACTATTAATTCTAGAGAAATGATAATTAATTACAATTGTGAGTATATAAGTATCATATAATTATTTTAAAAAAAGTGAATAAATATAAGACTAACATTAAAAGAAAATTAATTTTTTAATAGTGAACCTCACTCTTTTTTAAAGAGACTGCATGACACTTACATACTTCACGACTGTATGTAACATATCTCTTAATTTAAAAGTTATAAGTATTTTATAAAGTACCATTTCATTCTTTACAAATAAAAAATGTAACCCATGAAATTAAACATTATATTCTTACATTATTTTCAGTCACACAATTTTGTAGAAAAATTTTGAAAAAAAAAAACTCACAAGTGTTATCTGTACGTAGTTAGTGACTTTGTTGTATTCTAAAAGTAATTGTTTGTAATCTGATAAAAAAATTCTTTTAAATGGGAACAATTATAACCTTAATGATAATATTTTTCGAGTCTAAAAATCGCATTCATTTTTCATATTATTATATCCACTCATTTTCATTAACAGAAGCTTCTATGAATTATTGCTACGAAAGTTTTTATTTAATTACGATTATGAACACCTCTGTAATCTTTGACCACCATTAACGAATGATTAAGGGCAAATACGATGAATCTTAACTAGCTGATCAGATCAACCTGCATAAATTAAGGGCTACTGTCGGAATACAAGTTTTCTCAATTATATATTTTCATTTTCTTCTTAAAATTCTTTTCAAAATTTGTTATTTTCAAATTTTCAAATTTTTTTCATTTAAATCATTACCTAATCAGTGCAAATTTTCCAAATTCCTGAATATAACACAAAATATAATAAAAAATTTTCAAAATTTAAAACAAAAATAATATTAAAAAATTGAGTAATGCTATATATTATATTCACATCATACTTTCATCCTACTAGAAAGATGTGACATATTTATCACTATTGGATGATAAAGAATCATCCAATAGTGATAAATATACTATATCTTACATAGTGGGATGAAAGTAAGATAGTAGTATATTGTATAGAATTTTCCAAAAAAATTATGTTTAGAATTTTTTTAACTTTATTATATTTTTATCAATTTTTTTCTCTCTTTTCCTAAGATCCAATAAAATATTTTAACTTAAATTATTTCACTACTATTCACATATATTCTGAGATATTTTTGTCCAAACAAGCCAAATGAGTAATGCTTGATATAGTTTTTTTTTTTTTTTGATAAGGAATGCTTAATATAGTTTTAGAGTGTGAATGTCTAACTCATTTTTATTAAAAAAGAGTGGATTCCACTTTTTGAAAATTAATTTTTTTTATGTGAGTCTCATATTTACCCATTTTTTTCAAAGAGAGCGCGCAAAGTTTTTGCACCCTAGTATTATAAATATCATTTCTCAATTAAATTAATGCAAATTAAAGTGACATCTTAATATAATATAATATATAGTTATTAGTCTTATTTTTTATACATTAATTGCATCGCTATTGTGGAAACATTCTCTGTTAAAAAATGAATATTTGTGTTTTAATTTTTTTAAAGTTATATTGAGTCCTACTGTAAGTAGTGTGTTAGCACATCAACTTATGTGTAGCAAAAGTCTAATATAATATATTAAGTACATGTCTGCGTAATGAGATGAGATGAGAAATTTGTGAATAGTAATGAAATAATTTGTAATAGTAAAATAGTTTGAAGTTTGGGAAATATGAGAGAAAATGTTTGATTAAAAGTATTAAAAAATTAAAAAATTGTTTAAATATAATTTTTTAATATTATATTTGTTTTGATATTCGAAAATGTTTTATTATCTTTTTTGTTCTGTTTAAAAGTTTGATAAAGTTGTAATGAGTAAGTAATGATTAAACGAAAAAATTAAAAACTTGAAATTAAAAAATAATTTATGTTTGAGTGATGTCAAAAAATATAATTATTTAAAATTTTGAAATGATATCACTTCCCAAACATGGCCCATGATCTTCCTGCACCAACCAATTCATTCTGTTCAGTAAAAATTAAGATCGACAACCAATTAATATAATATAGTGTTTTGAACTAATTAATTGGGTTCGCTTGCCTCTTGTTGCAATTGCCAACAATAACATACATCAATCTCATCTTATAAAGTTTCAGTGTTGCCCTCTCTCTCAAGAAAAAAATCCTCTTCCTTCTCTCTAAACTCTCTCAAACTTCAGATCAAACGAAAGGGAGTGGGAGTTTCGGCTCCTCCCCCTCTTTGTCCCTCCCCTCCCTTCTCTTCTATCCATTTTAATTTCTGTGTTGCATTTTATTTGGTTTTGTTTTTTTTTTTTAGGCCAAATAAGAGAGGATCGTCGTTCAGATATTTCCAGTCATCGCCAGTCTACACGTGCCCCACCGAGATGATGCCCAGCCACCGATCTTCAAGACCACCAAATACGCCTGCACGCGCGGGACGAAGTTCTGGATCTCGTTGGAGCATGTCCATCACGCGCCACCTCAGAGCCCTCTATCGACGCCACGCTTGGCTTTTCTAGACTCCCTGATTTTGTGGCTTCCAAGATCGATCGTCAGCTTTCCTCCCCGAGTGACCAATGCCCTGCATGCGCCAATGTCGACGCATCGTGCACTATTCATCTATTTTTGTTTTTTCGTTTCATTTGTTTGTTTCGTTTCAGTGTTTTTGTTGCTGTCTATTTTTTCTATTCCTCTATTCTTTTGTTGACTTGAGTGAGGTGTTGAGCCTTTGGATCGAACGCAATCTGGGGCAAGAGCTATTCGAGAGTGATGGGCAATGTTATGACTTGTATATCGTATGGCCAGTGCTCGCGCATAGGTCGGCCTGCGTAGTAGAGGCTCTTTGTGTGCGTGCGTGAGCTGGGTGCTCATGCCATCAGGGCTCGAGATGCCGATGCTTGCGGTGGGCCTGATGTCCGGGGTCACACCGGTGCTTGTGGTTCTGTTGTTTAGTCTGTTTAGTTAGTAGTTGTTACTTTTTAGTTGTTTAGTTGTTAGTTTGTTAATGTGTTTTATTTATTTTTAATAAAATCAAAATAGGCTAGTGGATTTAGTGTCCATAGCAGAGTCCCCTTTTTTTCCTCCCTGAGAGGACAGAGAGGCCCTTAGTCTGTTTACAGTTTGAGAAGTTAAGACAATGTCCGCCACAAATGAATTTGTATGTGGGGAAGCTCAAGAGCTGATGAATAGTTTGGCTTATAGTCTGAATTTTTCCATGTATTGATAAGTCACAATTGTAACTTCGGTTCATTAATGAAATGAGTCTGTTTCTATAGAAAAAAAAAAAATCTCATCTTATAAAATCCAATGGCTACAATTGTCGGTTGGAAAGTCAAATTCCTTAATTTTTTCCCTTTTCTTTTCCTTCACCGTGCATGCCACTCATTTTGTTCAAACCAAACCACAATTTTTTTTTTCTCAAAATCCAACCATGTTGAGAATAAATTGCTCGTCACCTTAATTTGGAGAGCTACATGTTTTATTCTTTTGTTAATTTTTGTTAAAATTTGACTGAAAATAAATTTAAAGAGATCACCAACAAGAATGTTCTTGCAATTGTTATGATATTTATGTGTTTGTATATAAAAATAGTATTTATTACAAATATTAAAAAACAAAAAATATAAATATATTTGACTCTAGTTACGTACCATTTTTAATGGGTAAATAAATGATCTTATTTTATTTTTTATTTTCATTGAAAAAATTATAGTACTTGAAAGAATTTATTTATATCAACACGTAAAGAACATAAAAGAAAGCATGAAGGACATTATCGTTGGTCTTTTTAAAATTTATTTATAGTAAAATTTTGATAAAAATTAATAAAAAAATAAATTAATGAACACGTGGCTCTCTAAATTAAGGTGATAGTTTATTGTCGGATGGACTTTGAGACAATCAACAGGCAATTATGTTTGTTAATTTTGAAAAGAGAATATATTTAGAATCATGAATTGTGCAACCACCGTGTAATCGTTTTGAAAAAAGTGAATAAAAATGGAACTCACATGAAAAAAATTAATTTCTTAAGTGGACCCCACTCTTTTCCAAAACGATTACGCGGAGTTTACGCAATTCATGGTTGTATGTAGAATTACTCAAAATAAACTCATCTGGATTGGAACTAAGGATGGTCTATTCACAGTGAAAACTGCTTATCATTAGCAGAAGGAGTTGTTGGAACTAGATAAGGGTTAGACTTCACAAGGAATATAGAAGGCTAAAGATTGGACCTACTGCTGGAATTTTCAGATTCCAAATGCCACAAAAGTCTTCTTGTGGAGAGCATGGGTTGAGTCATTACCAACTAAATTGAACTTGTTCAAGAAAAATATTGCAGATTCTCCTTTGTGTCTTATCTATTGCAGGGAAGAGGAATCAACTACTTATGCTTTAGGGAGCTACATCTCTGCCATGGACTTATGGAGACAAGGGCCTATTTTCTTTCAAAAAAGAGCTAGTAGAGCAGGTAGCTTTAAGGAACTGGCTAAGAAGATGCACTCACTTTCTGATTAGAACTTAATGGAGACATTCTCTGTAATTGCTCGAGGCATATGGATAAGGAGGAACAAACTGATTTTTGAAGACTCATTCACTCACCCCACTAAGGTAGCTAAGCAAGCAATTAAGTCCTTGGAAGAATTCAAGTCAGTTTAGCTTATATCTAGGAAAAGTTTCCAGGGGTCTCAAGTTGATCCTCATGTTTGGATTCCCCCACCTGCAGGTTTCATTAAAATTAATTGGGATGCAGCTCTGAATGGTAAAGATAGAATTGGGATTGGATTGATGCCTCGTGACCATGAGGGCTCCATTTTGGCTTCTAAGAAACTGTCTACAACTGGGTTCATGGATCTTCTGCTAGCTGAAGCACAAAGGGGTTTCAAGCTGCTAGTTGGGCAAGGGATATGGGACTAAGCTCTGTCATCTGGAAGGTGATGCTCAACAAATTGTTAAAGGGCTTAATCAACAGATTGATCAATGGGACAGTGTGGGAATTATATTACATGACACTAAAGTCTTGATATAAAAAATAAACCATTGGAAAGTACTGGCTTTTGTAAGAAGAAGTGGCTACTATCTTGCTCACTGTCTAACTAAGAGTTCTCTTGAGCAAGTTGAGGATGTAATTGAGTTGGTCGAAAAACCAACTATGTAATCTTGTTTCCTCTTGATTTTTAATAAAGTTTGAAATTTCCTCTAAAAAAAATAAACAAAAACTCTGTGCAGTTATCTTTTTATTTTTTACACACTTCACTAATATGATTAGCTGCACCACTATTTTTTAAAATAAAATAACTGTTTTGACCAATCACATAAGTGAAGTACATAAAAAATATGCAAAATTGACTGTATGTAATATAACTATTAAATAAATGCCCCATGCACACACTTGAACGCTAGAAGCCAGTACTGTGTGCGTGACAAAACCTACATTATATTATTAAACACCTACAGCAAAAAGAAAAAAAACAAACAAAAAAACCACACCAATACTTTTTCTTACATGCATAATCTTCTTAAATTAAAACACAATCACTAAGATCGATCTATAAATCAAACCCATAATAACCAAGCCTTTGGCTAACTGGAGCAACAAAAATATTAAGGAAATCAACTATTATTTTACAAAAAAAAAAATGCCCTAGATTTACAATTCTATTTTAAATTGAGGTTATCTTTATAATTTACAAGCTCATTTTCTTATTTTTTGCTTCTCCAACTGGAAGCCTGGTTATTAATATATATATATATATATATATATATATATATATATATATATATATTATATATGACCGTGGATAAATAAGACTACACGATTCAGTAATTAAATAAGTCGTTTAATTGTGAACACAAAATTGAGATTGACTATTAAACGTTAAAACTCTTATGTTCATAATGAGAATATTTTAATTATTTGAATAGATAAAAGAAAATAATGTTCCCACTACAACAAATTAGGTTTTTTGGAACGAAAAATTTCATTCTAAAATATTGAAATTTCATCTCAAAATATTTTTTAGGACGAAAAAAAGTGTCCCAAGGTCATCCCAATAAAACTATCCCAAAAGGTATTTGGGACAAAAATCACAAATTTGTCCCAAAAAATCTCTTTTAGGACATAATTAAGCTGGACCTTTCGAAAGCATTCAAACGAATGTTTTTTTCCTGGGACAAATTAAATTTGTCTTGGAAAGCCTTTCGAACAGCTAAAATACCATTCGAACGGAGAGGGACTGTTCGAACGGGTCGAACGGAGTAAATAACGTTCGAACAAAAAGGGATTGTTCAAACAAGTAATTCATGAAGAAACGTTCAAACGAAAAAATTGATGATCGAAAGCAAATAGTGAATTGCCTGTTTGAACGGCACACAACTTTTTTCCATTCGAACACGTACGCTGTTTGAACAATTATGACCGATTTATATACGTTCGAACGGATGATGAGAGTTCGATCGGTTATTATTTTCATGGATAATCAATACTAATTTAAAACCAAATAGATATTTATATTTTAAAAATACATTACAAATTGTTCAATATAAATAAAACTAATCTAATTAGTCAGAACTAAATAAATAAAATACTAATAATACTAATAAAATTATCAGTACATAATATATAATTTTTCAATATGGAAAACCACTTCTAATGAAAATTAATTGCTTGGAGGCCTGAATTGTTACATAAGCATCTGCATTTGAAGCTGCATATGTCTTTGTTGTTCTTGCGTTTGGAGTTGCATCTCTCTTTCTTGATCTTCTTGCTATTTTAAGCGCATCTCCATATCTGCTTGTTTCGTCAATTGAGCCTCTAACTATGTTGTTTTGCAATCAATTCTTCGATCCTAGAATTTGCATTCTCTAACTCAATGGTAGTAGTACTTGACGTTGATGAAGAGCTTGAAAACTTTATACAGCGACCCAAACCCCCGCAAATATTCTAAACGTTGACTTAGAACTTGTGTAAAAATTTCAACATCACTTGTTGATGAATTATGATTTGATGCAGCTTCAGCACGTAAGGCAACAATTTTATCCTACATACAACATATATGTTTAATATTGACACAATAATTTAAATATTTTTAATTAAAAGAAATTCTAATATTTACATAATTTTCACAAGCATCGGGATGGGTCCACTCACCATTACTATTAGTATGTAATGCAGCATATAATTTTGTCAAATTATAATTGTGTCTGACGCTTTTTACAAGAGACATTGTTAAGATATAAAGTCAATATTAAAAACAAACTATATAGAATAAATAAATAAATAAAGTACATTACCAAATTCTAAGAGAGGACATGGAAAGATCTTGAGCCTGTGTGATGATGAATCTTCAACTTTGATCTATTTGTTTTGTTTATAGAACTTCATTCCTGCATAGAAGTTGTAAAAGTTAGTAAGTGGTAATTACAAATATGACACATAAAGAATTCATTTATTTTACCTTATATGATGGATCCTCAAATATGTCGCAAAATTTTTTCCATTCTTCAGGTCGGACATCCTGAAAAGGATGCTCACGTGCTTCTTCCTTATTCTCATACTTCTTGTAATACTCGTGACACCTCGCCTTATACTTGCAGAATGCATTACACATCAACTCTTCGACAGTCTTACGCTCCTCTCTCCGACCAAAATTTAGTTTAAAGTTATCCTTAAAAGAGTATATATACAAGGATATTATCATTTAGAATCTTAAATAATATTAATATAAATTTATTATTTAAATATTACGTACCAAACAACGTTTCTTTATAAGCTTTTTCACATCTTGGGGGACTTTATGCCATGAACTCGTAGCGAAATGTGCATAAGTCCGTGTAAGAGCACCCACATGCGATGCAAGCCAAGCTGCTTGTTGTCCCTCGCCTCTGGTATGTTCATCAGGAATGTTAACCTTAATCTTACCTACTTTACGATATTTCTCCAGCGTTATACCTCTAGTAGTGCCTCGTCCATGACAAGATTGTACTGTTATCTCTATAAAATAATATTAGTTATTTATCTCGTATCAATTAGCATATATCTTAATTGAAAAAATGAGTAATAGCTATTTACCTTGTTCCGTAGAGTCAGTCTCTAATGGCGAGTTAGACGGAGAGCTAGGAACAGGTGGAGATGGGATGTGAACTTCCTTCCTCTTTGGTGGCATAATTGCAAGATATTGCATAATGTGAACACAAAACTGGTCAATCATCTGTATCAGTTTCATCTATAAATTCGGTCTCATCATCTGTAGATACTTTAGATGACTCAACACTTTGATCAATTGTCGCCTAAACTATCTTAGCCTCAATATCTTCCCTATGTAATGGGATCATTTTATACTGGCTCAAATTCACAAATAAGTTAAAGGCAAGTTAACTCTCTTGGTATGCTTCTTGAGTAGAGGGATCATTTCTTCTTCATCTTATCCCTCCGTCTCAGGGATAACGTCATAAATATTTCTATGAGAACTTTTGTACTACTTGCCATTAATTTCCTAACTGTGGATCGTCTAAATAGAATACTTGAGATGCTTGGGAAGCCAAAATGAAAGGATCATCTTCATACCATTTTTTTGTTGTATTAATAGTCAGAAAATATTCATCCTGGCATTTTCCTATTCGAGAATTGCTTAAATCCCACCAATCACACTTCAACATATAAACCACAAGCTCCCCCACATATCTCAATCCAATTATATCTACGATAACTCCATAGAAATCAACATTGTCTCCATCATGACTCCCTTTGACAATGACACTACTATTTTGTGTTTTTCTATAAAGTTCTCGACCAATTGTGTAATACCTACTTCCTCGAGAAATACATGCAGAATATCGAGCAGCATGTCTCGAGGGGCCACACACCAGTGCATATAGTTCGTCTGATATATCGTTCGGATTACTCGCATGCATTTGTACAATCTACATATTAAATAAAGTATAAACATTCAACTATTAACAATCCCCTTTATTTTAAATATGTTAGTGCAAAATTGCATCTGTATTAATGTCATTACCCGTTGTTCGAACCATTTCGGGAACTCCTGTTCATGTCTCTGGTCTATATTATTTACTCCTAGTTCTTTGAGCATGTTAATATGATCACTAAAATTAAAAATTAACTACAATAAGTATGTTCATATAATTGTCTAATAAATAAATTCAATGATTAATTAACAATTAATTTAAACTTACTTCAAGTGGCTCTCTATCTCTGAGAAATTATTTAGCACGTACCATTGAGTTTTCTCGAACTCCCTTTCACACAAAGTATAACCACCCTGAGCACCAAGTGGACTTACTTGTTGGAAAAATACAGAAAATCCGTTCCGTTGTCTTGCTTGGTCAACATCAAAGTTTCTTTCTGGCCGATCAAACCTTGTGTCAACACTGTGGAAGTATTTGGAACAGGATGTATGCCCCTCATCATCAATATATGTTTTTGCAATTAATCTTTTTGGACGAGCCTTATTACCCACTGTGCGTTTCAATTTTCCAAGAAACCGATCAATAGGATACATCCTCCTATGTTGGACTGGTCCTGCAAGTTTAGCATCACGTGGCAAATGAACGGCTAAGTGAACCATGATGTCGAAAAATGACAATGGGTAAATACTCTCCAACTTACACAATATTAGTACAATTTCTCATTTCATATGATCCAAAACTTCTACATTCAACATTCTAGCATATAAATCTTTAAAAGAAGCACCCAACTCAATTAACGTAACCTGCACATCTCTAGTCAAGAATCCACGGATACCAACAGACAATATACGTTGTAAAAATACATGACAATCATGACTTTTTAGTTCAGTAATTTTCCAGTCATTCGCTTGCACACATCTTGTTAGATTCTAGGCATACCCGTCCGGTAATTCAATTTTGTACAACCACTCACAAAATGTAACCCTTTCATTCCTTGACAATGTATACCACCCAATTGGCATGTAAACAGACAAACCACATTGTTGCAAGTGCATTTTAGGTCTAATTCCCAACCGCTTTAGATCTTTCCGTGAGTTTATATTATCTTTCGTTTTACCTTAAATTTACATCAACGTTCCTAACACGGACTCGCATATATTTTTTTCAATATGCATAACATCGAGACTATGCCGTAATTTTAACGTCGACCAGTAGGGGAGTTCAAAAAATATACCCTTCTTTGTCCAATTCACCTCATTCACACTTTGTTTTCTCTTCTATTGTTTTTTTACCAAAATCATTATTTTCGATATTCACAAATTGTGCAATAACATTTTCGCCATACAAGAGTGGTGGAAGGTGCCATCAAACATCCTAATATTTCCACGTCATCTATGGTCACCAGGTAAAAATTGACAATGACCCATGAAGCATAGTTTCTTCCCATACGTAAGCCATTCAAATTGGGTATGTTTGTTGCAAGTCGAACATGCCAATTTCCCCTTTGTGCTCTAACCTGACAAGTTTTCATAAGCAGAAAAATTATTTATTGTCCATAACACTACAACATGCATCTTGAACGACTTGCTTGTTGATGAATCAAATGTTAATACCCCATTCTCCCACAAATCTTTCAATTCTGCTATCAATGGCTGTAAGTGTATGTCTATATCATTTCTCGATGATTTCGAACCTGGAATGAGCAAACTCATCATGAAATATGGATCTTTCATACACTTCCACGGTGGTAGATTGTACGGTATAAATACAACTGGCCAAGTACTATAACTAGTACTCATGTTCCCAAATGGATTAAATCTATCTTTTGCAAACCCAAGTCGACCATTATGAGGTTCTTCAGCAAACCATGGGTGTTCCAAGTCAAATTCTTTCCAAACTTGAAAGTCTGCAGGATGTGACAAAACATTATCATTCTTGACTCTAGATGATGAGTGCCATGTCATATCCACTGCCGTTGAACGTGACATAAATAACTGTTGTAATCTAGGTATCAATGGAAAGTGACGTACAACCTTCTACTACATATTTTGCTTCTCAGTTTTCCATCTTGATTCATGGCAAATGGGGCACTCGTTCAACTGTTCATTCTCTCGCCAAAATAACATACAATCATTATTACATGCATGTATTAGATTTTAATCGAACCAGATTCTTCTTTTCAACTGTTTTGCTTCTTAGAAGTTGCGGGGTAAAATATTTTCTAATGAAAGTACCTCTTTAAACAGCTCGAGCAACATATTGACAGCCTTAATAGATATTCGGCACATGGATTTTATATGAAGTAGTCCAAATGTAGATGACAACTTACTGTGCCTTCTACACCCTGGATCTAACTCACATTGTAAATCATTCCACAAGCGGGTAAAAGTGTTATGGCATGGATCATTTGAATTAGATGGATCTATTCCACTTTCATCCATAAACATTCCTGTAACAATGTCGCCCAGCATTTGCTCCATGTCTTCTTTGGGATCATCACTAACAACCTCAGGATGTACATCTTTATCGATGTCTTCTTCTTCATCTCGAAGTTCGAATGATGTTGGATACAGTTCTCCATGTAAGACCCAATCGGTATAACCTTGGTCAATACCTTTAACAAATAGATGCTCTCTCACCAACTCTATTTTATGAGAATGCAAATTGTTACAAAGTCGGCATGGACATCTAATACGACCGTCACTCCCAATTGTACAGGATGCAAATTCCAAAAATTTCTTAACTCCTTTGGCACATACATTGTAATCCTCACCCAACCGATCTCTAACTCACATCCAACTCTTATCCATGTCTAATATCCTACTACAAACAGTCACGTACATCAACAAATAATCAATTATCTAACATATTGTGTAATTTTTTCATTTCACCGGATAGTTGGTCATATCCCATTCAGGATTGTAAGATCATAATCTACAACTTACCAGCTATTATCTGTCACATCCAACAAAATTTCAACAGCATCTCCCTATAGTTCTCCAAATATGCTCATTTGGTCGTGCACACCGACGAGTAATACATCGATGCACCATCACCGAAACTGCATATTCAGAGAACAATAAGGGATGACTCTACCAAAATCATAATGTCGGATGCAATAGATATAGTTTGATAGTTTGCGAGAATGATCTTACAATCCCAAACTGTCCACTCTGGACAATTCAAGAGTTATCAATCAACCGTTCAACATGATTGATAATTCTCGAACGGGTCTAAGGTTTATTTAAATGGAAAGTAGAATATACAATATTAAAACACAACAATAATAAATCTTAACTATTTACGAGGCACTATTTCAATATTATTAAATCTTAACTATTTGTATTTTAATTTAAAGATTATTTAGTATTTTAATTATACTACAAATTTTAACTATTTCAATATTATTAAATCTTAACTATTTGCATTAAAATTTAAAGATTATGTAGTATTTTAATTATACTACAAATTTTATAGTATTTAGAATTAACTATTTCAATATTATTAAATCTTAACTATTTGTATTTTAATTTAAAGATTATGTAGTATTTTAATTATACTACAAATTTTATAGTATTTAGAATTAACTATTTCAATATTATTAAATCTTAACTATTTGTATTAAAATTTAAAGATTATGTAGTATTTTAATTATACTACAAATTTTGTAGTATTTAGAATTAACTATTTCAATATTTATCAAATCTTAACTATTTGTATTAAAATTTAAAGATTATGTAGCATTTTAATTATACTATAAATTTTATAGTATTTAGAATTAACTATTTCAATATTATTAAATCTTGATTATCTATGAAGCATTATGTAGTTTTTCCCTATTTTATCAACTAATTATACGTTGATGTATAAGTTTCCGTTCGAACGATGTTAAACTTATCATTCAAAAATAACATACACATTTGAACAGCAAACATAAACCGTTCGAACGGCAAGCCTAAAACGTTCAAATGGCAAGTCTAACCCGTTCGAACGTATTCATTCCAGATTTACATTCGTCTTCAACAACGAAAAACCCATGTCAACAGTAAACAGTAAATAACCGGTATAATAACAACATGACAACATAAACAACAATATTAAGGAACCCTCAAATTTTCAACATTGCAAGGAGATTATAGAAAGCAAGAAGATTATAAAAAGCATACCGAGAATGAGATGAAAATGACGTATACAGAGAAAGAGCTCCACAAAAAGCAGTAGAAATTACATTTTAATATGAAAATAATTGAGTAAGATGAAAATTAGTAGTATTTGGGACTAGACTAAGGGAGAATGGCGTAGCTCTGTTCGTGAGGGAGTGAGAGTGGCGGGAGGAGAGTGGAGATTCTGAGACTCGATCGTCTATTTGAAGAAAGTTTCCCGTTCGAACGGTTCTTTACTAACCTTTCAAATGGGAAACCATGACGCGGGACAAATTCCCCCTTAAAGTTTCACGTTTGAACGGATATTTACTAACCCTTCGAACTTTAAACCATGAGGCGGGAAAAATTCTCTCCTAAAGTTTCACGTTCAAACGGATAAATAGTACGTTTGAACGTGAAATGATTCATAAAAGTTTGAACTCTTATTATTTACAGTTCGAACAGTTTGCTAAATGTTTAATAATATTTTTTTAACATTATACTATTAAATAAAAGAACAACATTAATATATATAGACATATTAAATGATACTATAGTTTAGTAACATAGTAATATCATATTATAATATATAATCGAGCATATTATATATTATATATATGTAAAGTATATGTGAAGATATGATATCATACTAATTAAGTTATAAGTAACATATATATAGTATCAACATATTGTCTCATCTATTGTACTAGCATATATAGTGTGATCTAATTGGACTATAACTAAAATACATTATGTTAATATATTAGACTATAGATAACATATATATAGTATCATATATAGTGTCATCTAATTAGACTATAACTAATATATATAGTATGATTGATATTAGACTATAATATCATATATTATAGTATAGTAAAGTAAAATACAATATATATTATTAACTTGCAATATCATAGAAGTAACTATAATATATAGTACTATAATATACAGTACTATAATATATAGTACTAATTAAATTTATTAATTATAGTATCATTTATATATAATAATATATATTACAATATATATATAATAACATAAATTATAACATATAAAATATATAAAGTATATTATATATCACGTAAACCGTTCGAACGGTATTGCATATATAACTTCTCCCCGACAGTCATTTTCACAGAAACTGAACTGCTATCAAACCTTAGAACCACTCCCAAAACCTCCATCTCCGCCGTTTAACGCCGCCGTTGCCACCATGAACAGTACCCAGTCGAAGCCTCCAACTCTAAGCACTAGTATGCTCCTTTTCTAAATATTTTACCGTTTAAATTTAGGTTTTTGATAGATTATTTGTTTAAATTAGGATAAATCAATTTATCCATTAATACTCACCGTAGATTTGCTTAAATCTGTAGTAGGAAGGTTTATTTAAGTTTCTTTATGTTTTGTTTGTTGAAAAATCCATGGAATCGAAGGATTCCATAGTTTTCAATGGCTAAGTCGACTCAGCGATGTCGCTAAGTTCGAGTGGCTAGTACCGTTCAAACTCTTGGTAGGGCGTTCAAATGGTACTAGTCAAACAGGTTGATTAAATTTAACCCGTTTGAATGTTGTTTAATTGGGCATTCGAACGGTACTAGCCAAACATTTTAATTAAATTTAACCCATTTGAACGTTGTTTTATAGGGCGTTCGAATGTTGTTTTATACATTCAAACGGTATGAGCCAATCAGGTTTGTATACCGTTCCAACACTAATTTAGGCGTTCGAACGGTATAAATAAACTTAGTAATATTAGTGAATCGTTATTTTTATTCACCATTGTAGTTCCATTAAATCTGTACGAGAATATATCTTATATTATAATTAAATTAATATAGAATTCTATCACATTTTGTTAAATATTTTTATTATTAATGTTGTATTGATAAGCTCTTAATTAATTGTAAATTTCAGGTTCATTATAATGTCTTCTTCTAGGGTGGGACGTAAGCGACGCAATCAAGTAGAGGCTAGTATCAGTCTTGCCAGGGAGAGGACTGTTTCACTAGAGCGACAGGTGAAGCTTTCTGACTTCCAGAATCTTGTCTGGGAGGGTCATTCCCTGCCATCAGTCTTCAGCAATCATGGTTGGGGACCTATGTTAGATGGTCCAAAGGAATCATTGGAGACTGTCTCCTATATTAACATTATTTCTAAGTTCTATAGAAAGCTCGGTGGTGCCAGCCCAAATAACAGAGGGGCATACAACATCTCTGTCCGAGGAGTTCCAGTTGTATTTTCACGAGACCGACTCTTTGAGTATCTTAGTATTCCTAGGTTGCCATATGCGTATTCGAACATGGTGCCTAGAGAGTCAGATCCTTCAGCTAAGGAGGAGGCACCAGTTTATTATACAGATGAGGTTGATACCCTTGCTGATCATGAGGTGAGGGATTTGGTTGTTGATCCAGATGCTCCCCTATATGATGAGGTGAAGAGTTTCAAGTAGGCAGATCTATCTTCGTTCTTTAAGATCCTGAATTTGATAATCGCCAACATTGACCCTCGACAGCACAAGACAGAAGTTGGCCTTGATTGGATGAAATTTATGATACGGGTCGCTCGTGGCATTCCTATCGACCTGGTGGGGTATATATTCGATAGAATTCGATTAGAGTCCCGGTACATTTCCACGGATATACTGCCATTCAGGATCCTGATCACCCGATATCTATTATTTGCCAGTGTTGTGCCTGATGTTGCTAAGCGTAAATGGCAGCCGATAGGAACTATCAACAGCACCACCCTCTCACGCAGCACGGGACACTCGAGATTGCGTCTTCGTGGACAACATCCAAACCCCGTTGATCCTCAGAGAGATGCACAACTGGGAGATCATGGAGTATAGGCTAAGGCATCAGTACACAGTGCTACTCGTGAGGACATGGTCGAGATCGTGTGCGCAGTGATCAGCGGACAGACATCAATGCTGATCGATGCAGTGCGTATGGAGGTCTATTCTGCTCTGTTTGATTTTCATACTGAGATTATTGGTAGCATCTCTGAGTTACATACGAAACTTAATGCCATCTCTGAGTACTCGACTGACAAAGATAGAGGAACATTTAGTTGCAGTCGAGGAAGTGTACAAAGAGCTGGGGTCTTAGTATTTTCTATCTTTTATTTATTTTTTCTTTTGTTTTTAGAATGGACAATATTTAATATTCTGTAAATTCAGTATTTAATTATGAAATTGTCTTATTTTATATTTCCTGAACTAATTATTGATTTATATTATTTCTATTATTTAATCGATAAATTTCTTATATTTACTAGTCAATATAAATATAATTCTCTTTAAAAAAAAACATATGCTCACCGTTCGAACCCTATCCTAAACTGTTCAAATAGTGATGATTCATCGTTCGAATGGTCAAAATTTACATTCAAATTGTATAGCAATCTCCCGGTATAATAATTTTACTTAACGCGCCAAAATTTAACCATTCAAATGATGAATCCTCATTGTTTGAACGGTTTCATTTTTAGGGACGCAATATTTTGTCCCTAACTATACCCTTCGAACGATTTCTAATGCGTTCGAACTGTAAACATGTTCTGCCTTCTTTTTGGGATGAAATATAAAATTCATCCCTAAATGTCTTTTTTGTTGCAGTGGATCCTAATATTATGCATGTTGCTTGAGTACTTATGAACATAATTGTTTGTATCTGTTTACATAAATTAATTATATAAAGAGATTGACATGATCATAATTTATTTGTCAAAATTTGATAATAAAATTATAATATATAACAAGAGTAATCTATTTTGGTAAGAGGGACTAAATATACCTAAATAAAATTATATATATACTCGCGCGCGCGCGCTTGCACCATCCATTTTCAGACTCAAGCAATATCGCAACACATGAGAGATGATCTCTCGTTTTTCTCCTTAGTTTCTTCTCTCCCGTTTTTTGATTTTCCTCTTTGCATCGCACCATCCATTTCCAGACCCAAGCATCGAAACACAGGATTCTCCCGACCCTTCTTTCCACTCTTAATTTTCTCTTGTTTTTCAATTTTTCTCTTTTCATCAGATCATCTAGACGATGGACAATAATAATATCGATCGGTTTGAAACACGTATACAGTCATATTTCCTTTTACGTGAAATTTGATCTGCTAGGGTTTCACAGTTTTCGTTAGCCTCTCACGTACTTTGCATGGCGGCCGTTGATGGCCAGCCTCCCACAGCTGGTCCTCCTCGGTCGTTCGCTGCCCTGGTTTCGATAGTACCCCAACCACTACCGGAGGTGGTCATTCCGTTCAGGCAACCGAAATATGTCAATGGTGATATGTTTTTCTCTTTCTCCTCAGACGAAATTGCTAAATCTGCAGAACCGTTTAGGTTCTCAATGGTTGTGAAGTTTCTTCGACAGAGACCCTCCCTTGATAGCATCCATGCCTTCATTTGCAACCGATGGGGTCTATCAACTATTCCCATTGTTTCGGCCATGCTACGGCCCAGGACTGTTTTTATTCGAATGATCAACAAATCTGATTACCACAAGGCTCTGTCAAGGGAATCCTGTGATATAGAGGGTGTCCCTTACCGTCCTTTTGCTTGGTCACCAGAGTTTGATGAAGATTATGAGCCACCGATTGTTCTTGTTTGGGTCTTCTTGCCAGGCCTTCCGCCTAACTTTTATCATGCCTCAGTTCTAAAGATGCTCACAGCACCGATAGGAAGATTTATTCGCCGGGATAATCCTACGACATGTGCCACCCGCACAGATGGGGCTCGGATTTGCTTAGAGATCGACGCCTCACAAGAGCCCATCGCACACTTCTGGATCAGTATCCCTGGGAAGCCAAGTAGTCGTAGGCAGGAGATTATATACGAAACTTTGCCGGCTTATTGTTTGAAGTGCCGTTGCCAAGGTCATAACCATCGGACCTGTCGAAGTGAAAGTGATAAAAAACAAAAGGTGAAAGGAGGGAAGATCTTGGTGAAGAAAACTGAAAAACCATGTGAAACAGGGGAAAACGTGGCCGGTGATTTACACACTACTGCTATTGTGGGTAATTCGGAAAATATTGAGGAAAATCTAGAACTTTTTGCTGGTGTAGGGACAGTTGAACAGGGAGAATCTAGTAAAGAAGCTACTCGGGATTTATCTACGTTGGGGGCAGTTGAGCAGGTGCAAGTTGTTTCTAAAACAGAGCCTCGGTTGGAGGTGGATCCTGTGTTGGATGGCGAGAATCTGACTGAGAACACGCAAGAGGGAGTTCCGAAAGCTGTGATCAAGGAGGTAGATGAAGGTGCTGCGGGTCTTGAACCTATGTGTATGGCTATGTCTGGGTCGTGTGCGGAAGCTAATGGCAGAGGGACTAATGTGGAACCGGATTTGGGTTGTTCTACGGAAGTGAATATAATGGGAGTTGGTCTGATTGTGACGTTGGAGCAGGGTGTAACAGGGCCTAGTTCTAAGATTCAATGGGACCCAATTCTTATTGAAGAACTTGATGATGAAGGTGATGAGGTCCTTGCCCACGATGGGTGTGCTTTTGCTCAAGACAGTTGTAAACCAGTTTGTCCGGACGTGGAGAAAGACTGCACTAATGGGCAATATTGCTTTGAATCTAATTTCGAAGGGGCCTTGGAACATTTAGCAAAGCAAAAAATTGTTGTTTCGGACTTTGAAATTCACTTGGAAGAGAAAGGACATGGGAAAGGTACTAAACTTAGGGGTTCTACCAGGGTTGTAAGCAAGCCCTCTCGTCTTAATTTATGAAGATGTCATACTTATATTGGAATGCTCGAGGTCTTGGGACATCGAGTAAGCATATTAAAAAATTGGTGGCGCAGTTTCATCCGAAAATCCTTGTTATTGCTGAGCCTATGGTTAATCATTCCAATTTAAATATGTGGTGTGATAGACAGTTTGATTATTGTTGTTCTAATGTTGACTCCGGAGGAAAGCTTTGGATGTTTTGGTCTCAGGATTTAAATCTTGTTCTTGAGTGTATGGGAGATCAATTCTTAACTGCTCGGATTTCTAATTTGAAGAATTTCTGGATTACCTTTGTTTATGCAAAATGTTCCTATTTGGAGTGTAGAAGACTTTGGGACTCTTTGATGGGTGCTAATATTCATTATTTACCGTGGATGGTGATGGGAGATTTTAATATTATCAGAAATGACTCAGAGCCTAGAGGGGGCAGGCCAAGGTTGGCCTTGGCGATGGATGAGTTTAATGGTTGGGTGGGTTCGTGTGGGCTCCTTGATATGCCTTTTCGTGGGAATTCTCTATCTTGGTGTAATGGTCATTCTGGTAGCTCCAGGCACTGGGCCCGGCTTGATCGTTATTTTTTTAATACAGCGGCTCTTGATGCTTTTCCTGATGCTAATATGGAATACTTGGCACGCACTTCTTCTGATCATGCGCCTATGACGGTCTCGTTGGAGAATCAGGTTGTTCGGTATGGTTATCCTTCTTTTAAATTTCAGCAAATGTGGGTTTCTCATTCTCAGTTTTCTGATTGTGTCTTGCAATCTTGGAATAATGATGTTATTGGTGGATCTTGTTTGCATAAGCTTGTTACTAAACTTAAAAGACTTAAAATTGTTTTGCGAGTTTGGAATAAGCATATTTTTGGTAGAACCGATACTCACATAGCGGCGCTTGAGGGTCGGATTAAGAGCTTGGAGACCAGCTTGCAATCTGAGTATACCGAAGAGGTGGAAGACGATCTCGTTGCCTCCCAGTTGGAGCTTTCTGTTTGGTTGGATAGGGAAGAAAAGCGTTTAGCCCAACAAGCCAAACAAGGCTGGATTCAGAAGGGTGAAGTGCATCCTAGCTTCTTTTGTGCTATCAGTCATCATAATCACAAAGAGGTGAAAGAGATGAAGCTTGAGGATGGTTCTATTCTCTCTTCTCCTGAGCAGATACACGATGGGGCTATTTCTCATTTTTCTCAGTTCTTAGAGGCTGGCAATTGCCGTGAAGAGCCGATGTTGGGAGAGCTAGTCCAACCGATTATTTCCCAGGGTGACAATGATCGTCTTTCTCGTGTTCCTTCTTCCTAGGAAGTTTATGATGCTCTTTGTTCCATTCCGGAAGATAGTAGCCCGGGTCCTGATGGTTTCGGGTCGGGCTTCTATCGATCTTGTTGGCATATTGTGGGTACGGATGTTGTTGATGCTGTGATTGAGTTTTTCCAAGGTATGACTCTTCCTCGCTTTTTCAATGCTACTTTCTTGGTTTTAATCCGAAAGTGGATAATCCGACTAGTTTTGATAAGTTTAGGCCGATTCGTTTGTGCAGTGTGTTTTACAAAATTTGCACTAAAATTATGGTTAATCGTCTTTCCCCCCTGCTTGCTAAAATGATTTCTCCTGAACAAGGAGCTTTTCTTTCGGGTCGTAGCATTTTTGAAAATATTAGAGTGACGCAAGAGATGATTCACTCTATTAATAAACCAGCCCATGGTGGGAATGTTGCTTTTAAGATTGATATGGCGAAGGCTTATAATAGTGTTGATTGGTCTTTCTTTTCCATGTTCTCAAAGCCTTCGGGTTCTCTGATTTTTTTTGCATGTTAATTCATCATTGTATTACTAATCCTTGGTTCTCAGTGGTTATGAATGGTGTCCCCAAAGGTTTTTTCAAAGGTGGCCATGGGTTGCGTCAAGGTGACCCCATCTCACCTTACTTATTCAACTTAGTGGAGGAAAATTTTTCGAGGCTTATAAAAAAACAGGTTCAAATGGGTAAGATCATTCCATTTTTCCTTCCTAGAGGTACCCCTATTATTTCTCACATGCTTTATGCTGATGATATGGTGTTGTTTTGTAATGGTGGCAAGGCTTCGTTGACAGCTATTACTGATGTGTTAAAAACGTACGAAAAGTGGTCAGGGTAGGTAGTGAACAAAAACAAGTCCTCTATGTTTTTCTCTTCTCAGGTTTCTATTTCTCGACGTCGGGCTCTCCTTCGTTTCACTGGATTTATGGAAGGAAATTTTCCTTTTAATTATTTGGGAGTTCCTATTGTTTCTAGGAGACTAAAGATTATTCACTTTGATGCCTTGATTGCTAAAGTTCAGTCCAGGTTGGAGGGATGGCAAGCCAGACTGTTATCCAGTGGGGCGCGCTTGATCCTCATTAATCATGTGCTTCAAAGTATTCCTGTGCACAGCCTTTCTATCTTAAGGACTCCTAAAGCTGTGATTGAGAAACTACAAAGAATCATTAGCACCTTTTTTTGGGGTGTTAAAGATGGTAAAGCTAAGAAAAAATGGCGTTCTTGGGTGGATCTTTGCAAGCCTGTCTCGGAAGGGGGGCTGGGAATTCGTAGCCTTCATGATGTGCAATCTTCTCTTCACATGAAGTTAGATTGGAACCTTTTGCAAGGTACTTCACTTTGGTCCAATTTTTTTCTTGCTAAATATGTTGGGGATAGACATATTACTATGGTAGACCCTAAGAAAGGGTCTATTCTCTGGAAGCTTATATTGCAAAGTATTCCTTTAGTGCAAGCTAACTCTAAATGGAAAGTTCGGGAAGGAAAACTTTATTTTTGGCATGATAATTGGGCTGATGATGGCCCTCTTTGTGATAATATTCATATTTCTGATATGCCGCATCTTAAATTGGAGGATTGTAAAACTGGGTTGGGTTGAAATATGGAGCTTTTTTCTTAGTTGGTTGGTCATCATAAAGCTCAGGACCTCATCTTGCAACTAGGTCGGGTTAATAATGGGAAGGATATACTGATTTAGCTTCCTAACGCCGACGGGCATTTCACAACTAAAAGTGCCTGGAATTGTATTCGCACGAGGGGTTCTGATTTTCCTTGGGCTACTTGGGTTTGGCATCCTGCTATCCTTAAAAAAATGTCGATTACTATGTGGAAGGCCTTACATGATTGTCTTCCTGTGGATGACAGAATCCGCAGCATTGGTATTTCTATTGTTTCCCATTGTGATTGTTGCTCTAATTCTAAATATGAAGATCTTAATCATATTCTTGCGAGAGGAGATTTTGCTGAAAAAAATTGGCGTATTTGTTCGGCTGTTCTTGGTGTTCCTTGGATGGAAGGTGGGTCTTGGAGACAGCGGGTGGAGTGTTGGTATAGGGGGGCTAAAAATTCTACTCGTCCTAGTCAATTGTTAGGCCTTCTTCCGGCGATCATTACTTGGCGTCTATGGGGGCGTCGTTGTAAGGCTAGAATGGAAGGCTTGTTGGAGTCGGTTAATCAGGTTTGGTGTTCCATTAAATATTGGGTTTCTTGGGCTACGCTAAAACTCAAGGATGTTAACTATCTCTCTCGGAGCGATGAAGGTGTTTTACATAGTTTCAATATGCCTTTAAACGTCATGAGGAAGGAGTTTATTATGCCGGTCAAATGGAAGCTTCCTAAACTAGGTTGGGTCAAATTGAACGTAGATGGTTGTTCTCTTGGTAATCCAGGTCCCTCGGGTGCGGGAGGTATCATTCGGGATGATAAAGGTGATATGCTCTGCGGGTTTGCTGAAGCTACTGGGCATAATTCTAACAACTATGCAGAGTTGATGGGTTTACTTCATGGCCTTTGAAACATTGCCTTGTTGGATGTTTTTTCTGTGGAGATTGAACTTGACTCCATGTTAGTGCTTAACTGGTTGAGGAATCAAAGATGTGGCCTTTGGTACATAGAAGATTATTGGGAGGAAATACAGTCTCGTATCGATGGGCTTAATGTTTCTCTTGTTCATTGCTATAGAGAATGTAATTCGGTTGCTGATGGGTTTGCTAAAATGGGTGCTAAGGGTCATACTGGCTCTTGGCTTTCTTTATCTGAACTGCCTGCTCCCATTAGAGGTAATATTCGACTGGACAGAGGGGGTCTTCCCTATTTACGAAAATCTCAAAGAAGTTGTTAGCGGAATATGGACGCTGGTCTTTATCCAGGTATGTCTTTCTTTGCATTCAGTTTTTGCCTTTTCCTTTTTTGTCTTCTTAGTGCATTTTGTCTTGTGGTTGAGTTTGTATTATTTCTCTTTTGGTTTTGTTGGTTTTGTTTAAGGCCTGGGTTTTGGTCTTTTTTATTTTATATTTGTAACCCCCAGGTCTTGGGTTGTAACCACGGTATTCCTCAGCCATAATTGAGGGCGATTAATAAATTTGGGACGGAGCCGCTATGTGGGTGGCTTCCGGCTCTTCTTAAAAAAAAAAAAAAAATCATCTAGATGACGCCGTATGTTCAATCTACGTACATTGCACTCCCAGTACTACTATTCCGTGCATGCATGTTTTATTGTATTTTTTTTCAAAAAATTGAGATGCTAATAAAAATTTATACTAGAAATTGGGGCAAGTTTGTAGTTTATAAAAAAATATATATATTATATGACATGGCTCAAATATTCTTTCTTATAATCTACTAAT
This sequence comes from Cyclocarya paliurus, assembly GCA_029856935.1. Classification (NCBI taxonomy): domain Eukaryota; kingdom Viridiplantae; phylum Streptophyta; class Magnoliopsida; order Fagales; family Juglandaceae; genus Cyclocarya; species Cyclocarya paliurus. The sequence continues at coordinate 11,617,934 of CM056954.1, read as the reverse complement.
TGAGAATCATTTACTTAATTATTAAATTAAAATCTAAAAAAAATGTTACATATCATTCTTTTTATCGTCATCTTCTCATCGTACAATTTTTTGTAGCATTATATAATTAGAAGATAAGTAAAAGATAATAAATAATTTTTCAATCATTTGATTATGTCACGTTAAAGAATGGTTTGAAGATGATGTACGTATAAAGCTGCATGATGAATAACCCTTCTAAAAAAATAATCTAATTGATCAGTTGATTGTCAAATTCAAGAAATTGATCATGTATAGTATGTGGGATGGGAAGTTACATACTCTAAGGGACAATGCTAAGGTGATTACCAAATGTGCCCAGTACTAGTACAAATGAGTTTTTTTTTCTTTAATCATTTTTTAAACATCTTTAATTATTAAGAAAAAAATTAAAAAATATATATAAATTTACTAATAGTCACTTTCTTAACATTATGAAAAAATAAAAAATAAAAAAATATAAGTGTGCACATTTGATAAGTATATTTGGTATAGTCTTACTATCAATTTCATACTCTAATATATGTGTGCTAATAAAGCAATTCCAATGTTTGTATGTTGTAAACAACATACTAAATAATAGGTTTCACATCTTTAATTATTTATAGATGAATTCTTTTTTCTTATTCAATTTTATTTGGATTTTCTATCGATCGACTATCTAGCTAATTGGTTGGCCCTATTTTGAACATTTATTATAACTTAAATTTTTTTGACAATTAATCCCGGGAATGATATGCACGTTATATTATCAATTAATGGTAGAATAAACAATATATATATATATATATATATAAAGAATATTTGAGAATGTAGCTAGGTCAAAATATGGTAAATTAAATAAGGAAATGTTTTCTTGCAAGTGAGTTCACGCACGAATGCTAATATGTAAGGTATTCATTTAATGAAACAATGCGAATTGAGGACGGAAATGATTTTCATGAAACAGAAGACATTTTCTTCTCTCAAATTTTTTTGTTTTGTTTTTCTTTTCAATTAAAAAATTCATGTCAATGTCAATACGTGATTTGGTACACCAGACCGTTTGTACCTAGCAAGGCTCATTTAACAATAGTAAAAAGTCAAAAACACCTGCAGGTTATCAACAAAATTAATTAGCCACAAATCCATTCAAATGAAACAAACAACCAATGATCTTAAACAAGTGCAATATGCATTCGATCAACTAAGTACGTCACAGCAATCAAATTGCTTTGTAATAAAATAAAAATTAACCCATGGTAGAATAATGAATAATCACAGCTTACCGCTGCAATGCATGCACAGTGCCAGATCAATGACCAAAATAAATAATTATCCTTTATTCCCCCATCAACCCTTCAAACCAACATCAAACAGCCACAAGAAATCAAACCCATGATAACCAAGCTAGCCTTTAAATTGTAGCAGCTAGCAATTCATGAAAAATTAATCTTAACCACTATTACTACTTAAATTCAACAGCAAACCAGCCCTTGGACAATACAGTACACACACACACACATATATACATATATATTATATATCAACTTGTTCTTCTTGATCCCGTAAGCCCCGGTCACTTGCCCTCCACCATGTCAGGTCTGAAGTGAAAAAGCTAATTGTCAATTTATGGGAACAACTCCGGTACTGTATTTTAGGAAGAAAGAGCAAAAGTTTTGAAAATATAATGGTAAAATAATAGTTAATTAGCTAGCTGTCAATCTTGTATATACATTCCCAGCTGGGAGATGGCAGTGAGAATCAAATTCATTGATCAACCCCAAAATCTCTTTCTTTTGCCAAGTAATAAATTTACGACTGTCCCATGAATCCGACAGGTGTTTTCATTATTGAAGTATTTTCAATGCCATCAACCAAAATATACGAGATTCAACGCCATTCATGCAGCAGCATAAAAAAGAAAAAAAAGAGGTTGAAAGCAATGCGTGCGTGCTTTAAGAGTCGCAGTCTGAAACCACAATATAAATCCGATCGAAGCTGATGGTACTTACAATTACTTACCACCAGGTTGTTGTTTGGCGTCGAAAGTTTGTTTTCAATTTTCGCATAAAGTTTTCTTTCTAATTTTAACTTTCCACGCATTGCAGTACTCATGCATGCATGGAAGGTCGCGTTTCAAATTGAACGCGTACTAACAGGCAGTATTACTCTTGCATAACTGCTGCTAATTAGGTTATTAATGTAATTAAGACTAATGCTAATCGCAAGGGAAGTAGCGGTTAAAGCAGCCACGTCGAGGTTACAAGCTTTGCCCAAGTGCTTTGCTCGTCCTTACTGCAGGAACCATGTCCAAACAGTACCAGTACCCCCACACGACGTGTTCATAAGCCACCGGGTGCCCGATACCAGAGGAAATATTGCTGGTTTACTCCATGAGCACGTTCTCAGGCGGGGCTTAGACCTTTCATCGACTACCGAAACTTAAAATAATATATTATATATATATAATATTTAAACATATATATTTATTCAATCGGTCTTGGTCTGGTCCTGTCAAAAAAACTACCCCCCAAGATCAACTAATAAGACTATCGGTCCATCAATTTTTTCAATCTGGACCAAGAGACTTACAGCCCTAATTGTGTCTTTTTTTGGGGTTTATTTTTAGATATTGGTCAGAGTGTTGGGTTATGGGGCCTAGTTCTGAGTTGAGAAGACGTCAAGTTGAGAGTCTAATTGACTCTTGCTCGAGCGAAGCCCAAACAGATAGTTCACTCAAGGTGCGCTCGACGATTGGCTTGAGCGAAGTTTGAACAAATTGTTTGTTCGAGGCACGTGCGACGGTAGGCTCGAGTGAAGCACAACCCTAGTGTTCTCTCGAGGTGCGCTCAATGTGTAACATCCCGTATTTTAGTGTATTTTTATTAAAGGATATTTTAATTAATTCTAATATTATTTCTTTTGTTTTAAAATTAAGGGAGTTTTAATATATAATTTTATAATATTTTTAAGTTGTGAAAATTATTTTTTTTAATGTGCTTTCTTAATATTAATTATTGTTTTGCATTTAAATTGATCTTTAATTTAAATTAGTTTGTTTATGGGTTTTAAAATTACTATTGTTTTAATTAAGCCTTTCACTGTGTTTGAATTATTTTATTTAGTTTACAGTTTTAAAATCTTTTTCGTTGGATCATTTTTTAGACCCCAATTATGAGGATTATACCTCATTTCTTTCCCTCCAATTTTCTTTTCCTCTTTTTCTTTTCCTTCTTTTTCTTGCCTGCGCGACCCTCTCTCTCTTTCCTCTCCTTCGACCGAAACACCCTCTCCCAGTCAGCACTGCTGCGCGCCTCAGTGGCCGACACCGTCCAGCCCAACCACCTCCCTAGCCGCCGGAGACCAAACCCTACCAATCTCAAACCGCCTCGTGTCGCCGTGAGCCTCCGCGCACTACTTGAAGCCGCGCGGCCTTGTGTGTTCCAGCGCTGCCGTCCAGCCACCTCCGGCCACCATCTTTTCACTACTTCTTCCTCTACCTCCTAGCAACCTAAAGGACCCAACCTTAGCTCCAATCCGTCACCGTTGAAGCCGCATTGTCCACATCTCCAATTTGTGCATTCCGGACCTTAAACCGCCCCTTTCGCCGCCACTCATGACCAAAGGCCACCACCACTACCTTCACCAACCTCCTTGGGCCCTACCCTATCAATTTCGAGTCTTGGTTTGACTCCGTTCAAAAGTGAGTTTTTGAGACCCAAGGCCACAGTGTATTTTACACTGTTCTGTTGTTGTTTTGTGGCTTCCAGCTCATCCGTGATCTTATTAAAATTACTATAAAGCGCTGTAAGTATTTTTTCAAATATCTTTTGAGATTTAAATATATTTTTTGCACTAACTCATTTCACTGTGTTCTAGTTGGTAATTCCGAACTAAGTCCGAAGAGTACAAAGGTCGGATGGATTGAAGGATGGAGTTGATTGTGTGTTGGTTATATTGTGATTTGGTTGGTTGTTGGATATTGAGGTTGTGTTTGGTACATTGCATGTGCACGCATGTTCATGTTTATAAATTGAAAACTGAGTTTTCGTGTAATTACATTCATGATCATGTGGATATTTGAAAAATGGATTTTCATGTGTGGAATGGATTTTGGGGGCGTGTGTATCACGACCCCAAGCCGAGATGGAGCATTATCTCTATGGAGCTCCTCTGTTCACTCGGGAGCGGAATATACTGAGTGACGTCCCCTGGGTTGTCGCTGGGCTACAACAAGATCAGACGAGTTTCGTGTAGACTCCGTGGCCCTTCTGCTGGCGGGGGCTAGAGGATGCCTGGCCACAAACGCACTGGGTGCGGAACTGAGCATCGCTCATTATGTAGCCAGAGTGTGCAGATGGTCCCTAGGGGAGATCATGGTGTATATAGATATGGATAAAATGGATAATGGCTATTTTTTGGAAAAATTACGTGTGTTGGATAATGGTTTTCGTGTGAGTCATTTTTTGAAAAAATGATGCATCATGGTTTTTGGGCCAAATGGGATTTTGACGTGTGTTGGAAAAATATCCATTTTCGAGAAAAATGATATTTTTGGATCTGGTGTATAGTACATCATATGCATGCATGGTTGGTTGCTTTAAATGTGTTTTTATCTCAGGGTTGGTTGAATTATAACTTGCATGCGGTACCATTTAATGGTATCGCAGATTTTGTTGATGATGATGCAGATGCCGAGTCTGAGGATTTGGCTCTGCCGGATGAGTCATCTAGGATCACTCGTGGTTATATTTTCAGCATTGTACTACTTTTATGGGACATTGGTTTTCTTTTAAAAATGTTTTGTATTTGAATATTTGTATTAAATAAAATTCTAGTATTAATTGACTTATTTACACAACAAGAAATCTATCCTTTTGCGGAGAGGTAAGTTCACCACAAAAACCATCTAAATCGCCACAATATATTTCATACGGCCAAAATTTGTTCGCAGCAAACTGGTCGAGAAAAACAAGTCTGGGTTGATCAATTGCGGTGGCATTTTACTTTCATCGCATCTAACAATTTTTGCCGTGAATAAATTATATCGCAAATAATAGTATCAATGAGCTATAAACGGTTTTGGCGTTTAATTAATTCTCCAAAAATTAACTATTTTCGGCGATTACTAGGCACCGTAAATAACTATTTTTGGCACAAACTACTCGCCGGAAATAAAAAAAACATTTAAAAAAATATTTGCGGCGAATCTTAATTCGCTGCAAGAACAATTATCCCCAAAAAAAATATAAAAGCATAAAATCGTATTCATCAAAATCCTAGCCATGCACTAATTTTATATTTCAAGGAAAATCTATAAAAAACCAAGCAAAATAAAAATTAACCAAAAGAATAAAAAAAAATGCCTTCTAAAATTTAAACATCATATAAAAGTTGAAGATGCAAACATGACACATGGATTTCACCTGTATCATTGACAAAACATCCACTGTAATATGTTTGCAATAGATTCACCAAATGCAATCTTGGATAATGTGCACATATGGGTTTCACATATAGCCACAGCAACTTAAAATATGTAAACATTTTTGTAGCCAAAAAATGCATTTGAAAATTATATGGTAACCAAAAAGAAAACATCAAAGTTCTGATATATAGTGCTAGCTACCAACTTTTGAGACGTCCTCGATCACCACCTTCTTCTTGGCAAAATATGGCAAGCAAAATGAAGTTGAATGTATCTGCAATATCATGTAGTACAATTAGTACTTAAAAAGGAAATCATGCAATATTATATATTATCGAACAATTTATAAGAAGATCATCAACTACTTGCAGACAAGGGTATGTAATATCCATGGAATAACTTAACCTCTGAGTTGTAAAACTTCAAGGGCGCTTTTTGCTACTCCAAAACTCTCATTTAGATGATGATCAATTGGATTAATCAGACTTTTGAAGTTGACAGATGGCCCCTCCGAGGAGCACAATAAGAATCCAATAACTCCACTGAAAATCAGAGTATATATTAATCTACCTATTACTGCATCTACATATATATATATATATATATATATATTTATATATGTGTTTCACATTAATATTAGTGATCGAGCACAGTTCAGTATTATATTTCTCAGTACATATACTTAATTATGTAAATATTGTAACTATAAATTCCTTTTTTTTTTTTAGGATGGGAATCATGAGAACTGCAACACTACTTTAACAAGCGTGTGTAAATATATATATATATATATATATATATATATATATCATTTAATTCCTAGCAAATCAACTGAAGGTTGCAAAACGAATTATCTCAGCAAAATTACAGGCGCCCTTAATTTTGCTGAAATTCGTTGCCTATGTCACTCAAAAGCTTTGACTGAGAAACCAACTCCTTCATGGTGAAAGATTTTTGTACAACTCTCTTTCTCAATCTGAATCATTGCAGCCTCCACCATCAGTTGCTGAATGAAGTCCAAAGACATTTTTGTACAGCGTACCTGAAGTTACTATTAAATATGGTGAAAGATTCACCCCGAGTATGGGCTGACAATAGTTCTAGTTCTTGGCAAAAAAACAAGCTTTTTCGGCCTTAGAATTCCATGTGTTTGTGTGAGCATGTGGGTTGTGCAACTAGCCTAGCTTGTGGCATAGGGTTTTACCCCTAATAATTCCAACACATGCCTCAATTTCTAAGAACAGAATATGACTCTAAAACTCTCTGTTAGAGCCAGATTCTATTCAGATCCAAACATGAGGTAGTAGCCTTAATGGCTCAAGTCAGTGACCCTAAATGACCTTTTCAGAGACTTATAAATCCTAGAACATTTGGAGATAAATGGAATTAGGGTCAATCATTCAAAGAGCAAAATGCATAAAGAAAAAAAATAGAAACTTGAGAGATGTAGAAAAAAAAAAGCTCCATAAAAGGGTCAATCATGATACAACTACAAACAACCATGAGGAATTCATAAACGTATAGGAAAACAAATAAGTATAAAAAATTTGGGAAAAGAATAGGCATGGACCTTAATATACTAAAAGCTCCAACAACATAACCCTTCAAAATTCACAAACCAGATGAACACTCGAATTTTGTAGAAAAATACGATCAACCCACTCTTTCAAAGCTTACAAAACCAAAACCCAGAGAGAAAAATCAAGTGCAGTTGCATGAGAAAAAGAGGAAAAAGAAAAGAAGAAGCCCGCTAGACGAAGAAGCAAGACCTTACCAACAAAGTCAATGCCTATGATCAACAAAAATTCAACATCAAAATCATAAAATCTGCAAATTCAAGGCAAAGTACCTAGAGACGCTTACAGAGAGGGAACAAAGAAGTTTCAGTTTAGACCTAAACTGTCACAATCGAGTTCCCAAATAGCCCCAATTTACCCAAACAGTACACAAGAACTCCAAATCTACGAAATCAAAACAAACATAGATGAAGGCAATAGCACTATAACCAGATGAAATGCTTGCAATACATATACCTAAAACAGAAGGGGAAAATTTTGAAAAACACAAACCCATTCATTGAGCAGCAGCCCCTCGTCCACACTCTGGTCGAGATCCCCCACATACGACAATGGAACCGAGAGAGAGAGAGAGAGATAATTAGGGCGAAATAGAGAGTGGGAGAAATGGACAGAGAGAGAAAAAGGAGAGGGAGAGAGAGAGAGAGGTGCACACACAGAGAAGAAGATAGAGAAAGAAACAGACAGAGGATTGAGAGACTCACCTCCTCGGCGAGGTGGCGATGGCACGGTAGCAGGCACGGCTTGGGAAAGGCGGCAGCAAACTCAAAGAATAGAGAGTGAGTATTGAGCTGGAGGAAAAGAAAGAGGGGGGAGAAGGAAAAGAAAAGAAGGGGGAAAAAGAAAGAAGGGGGATTCGGGAAGGGTTTTATCATGACATTTAGCGGCGATTACAAATCGCCGCAAATATAGCCAAAACGTCGCCGTCAAAGACCCATAACGTGCTAGGTCAAGCTATTTTATTTGCAATGGCAAATTATCGCCTCAAATAGTCTTTTTAGCAGTGATTCACTCGCTCTCCACAAGAAAAACTAGGTTACAGTGACAATTGACTTCAGCCATCCAATTCTCGCTCTCCGTAATTTTGTTTGGCCGCATAAAAGACTTTTTCTTGTAGTGTTATTATCCACTGCTTATTTTTATTGTACACTGTTGTTTGTACACACACTTGGCACTTGTCATTAGGATGCATGACCCGTGTTGTCATCATCCTAATGTCACGATTCTCGAGATTTTTGTACGTGGGAATCGAGGCGTCACACAATGGTTGACTTAAGCCAATGTTGGATAGGTTGTTCGCTTGAGGCGTGTTCGACACTTTGCTCAAGTAAATAACCTGTTTTGTTGCCTTAGGGTTTCTGACGCCGTGCACTTTATATATATGTTATGTTATTTTTTTTGAAATCTATCAGAATGAGGCAACAGAGTGAGCAAATGTGTAGAGCATATTGTGAGAGAGAAAAGCCCTAAAGAGTGTTGAGACTTTTGAATAGAGGAAAGCTCTTGTAACTCACTGTGTGTTATAATCTCCTCTAGAATAAGATCCCCTGCAACTCTGTGAACATAGGCACGTTGTCGGACCACACAAATTATATGTGTCGTATGTGTGTGTGTGCGTGCTTATTTTATGAGTTTCCGAACTTGTTTTCACTATTTGTCTCTATATTGTTGTGTGTGAGTGTGGTATTTTTCACAACAATTAGTATCAAAAGCCCATGGTTTTGGATTTGAAAAAATATGATGTCCGGAGAATAAGTGAAAGTCGGAATCAAGAAGTTCGACAACACAAATTTTAGCTATTGGCGAATGCAGTCCGAGGTTTATCTCTATGTGAAGAGGCTCTACCTTCCTCTATTATGAAAGAGGCCAGAAAGCATGGATGATGCTAGTTGGAATCTGTTGAATTGACATGTTCTAGGGTTATTTGTTCACCCTATCGAGATCAGTGACGTACAATGTTATAAAGGAGAGAACCATGGTTAATCTCATGGTGGCTTTGTCAAGTATGTAAGGAAAGTCGTCAGTGAATAACAATGTGCATCTGATGAAGAAATTGTTCAATCTTAGGGTGATAGAAATTATACCTCTTGCCCAACAAGCAAAAATCAATTGTTATTAATCGAGATTGAGTTTGATAATGAGATTAAAGCCTTGATTTTGTTGGAATTGTTGCCAACTAGTTGGGAAGCCATGAGAATGGCGATGAGTAATTCTGCTGGCAAGATGAAATTGAATTAGGATAATGTTTGTGATATGATTCTTGCTAATGAGGTATGCAAGAAAGACTCTGGTGAGTTTTTTGGCTCAGGTTTGGCCTTGAGTGATGATTAGGGCCATGGACATGAAAGATCCAGGAATAAGGGCAAAAGCAAGTCAAGATCTGAGAAGCCAATCACTTGCTAGAATTGTGGTAAGTCGGGTCACATCAAGAGAGACTGCCCGAATAAGAAAAGTACTGAGGATGTCTTTGTGAACGTGGTGTCTAAAGAAATACAGGTAACTTTATTTCTTGCAGTGCACATTCGAGTTGATGATTGGGCGTTAGACTCAAGGGCTTCATTCCATAGCACCTCACATTGTGAGATCATGCAGAACAATGTCATTGGTGATTTTGGGAAGATATACACAGCTGATAGAGTGACACTGTATATAGTGGGAGTGAGCAATATGCGCATTGTACTCCTAAATAGAAGCATGTGAACTTTACAGCAAGTTAGACAAGTTCTAAATCTAAAGCAAAGCCTGATTTTTGTGGGACAGCTTGACAACAACGGTTACACAATAGTATTTTCTGGAAGAGCATGGAAGGTCATGAATGGTGCGCTGGTCTTGGTGCATGGCAAGAGAACTGACACTTTGTATTTGACATCAGAGTCTAGGAAAATATAGGCTTGTAGTAAAGTAGGCTTGATCACGTGAATTAGATGGGGAAGCAAAAGGGTGTTAGTTTTGCAGTTCCTCAGAGCATTGGCTAGGCCATTGCCAAGTCTAAATTTTGGCTAGAATTTCAACATTTGGCTATGGCATTAACCTTTGGCTAGGTGAATCCATATTAAACTAACCATCTTAAAGTCAAAATAATAATATAATATTATATATTCGAATAATATTTTAAATCCACTTCATATATTAATTAATAATTTAATTTTAATTTCATAATTTAATTATTATTAATGAAATAGAACAAGGTAAAAAATAACAAACTATTTATCAAAATTGAAATAGATAATATAGACTTTAAAATAATTAGAATATAATAGATGTTGGAAATTATTAAAATATTACTTTGGTGAGTGAATAGTATCTAGCCAAAGAAGACCATGGACCTTCATTTACTATAACTCATATGTTGAGCTTTAGTAGTTTGGCTAATCCAATATAAAGGATTTTACTCATGCGTAGCCAAAGTTTGAAGATGCATTGGCATTTGGCTAGTCCAATACCAATGCTCTCAAGTAAGCCTGGGGAGATCTCCCAAGACCACGATGCAGAGCAAAGGTGTGAGAGACATAAAGAGAGTGTTTGGTGTTCCAGGGCCATCTACACCTACAGTTGATGCTTGCAAAGCTACCAGGAAGACCAAGCCTCCATAGTAGTCACCTACCTTGAACACGTGCTTTTGCTCATTCTAACAACGTGCGTATTGCAGCATACTATGATGCCACCTTATATGTCTTACCCACCATCGAGTAATCCGGAGGATTTGAGGTGAGTTGGAAAGTCATTCTAGGTATATTTACTTCAATTTTTTAACAAACTTTTTCATGTGTCCATGTTTTTTTCTAACAACGTGCCTTAATGAAGCATCTTATGATGCCACCTTATATGTCCTACCATCCGTCGAGTAATCTGGAGGACTTGAGGCCAATTGAAGTGTTATTCCAGGTATATTTACTTCAATTTTTTATCAAATATTTTCATATGTCCATTTTTTTTTCTAACAACCTACTTGAATGCAGCATCCAATGATGCCCTACCTTCTATTGAGTAATCCAGAGGACTTGAGGCTAGCTGAAACAACCCCCGTGTCAATTGTGCCAACTAAGGCAGAATTTTCAAAAAATATTGGAAGTACACCATGGAAGACTAATCAAAGTTGCCATGCTACTAATGGTACTACACTTTTAACTCGGTTACTTTAATGACGCTAATATTGAGGCTAATCCCATCCATACCTTTGCATTTTTAGAAACTTTATCTGATGTAAATGACGAGAAAGAGGCAGAGGAGACTAATGGCGTATCGTAAGATGATGTACGAGTTGAAGCACTAAATTCTAGTGGAGTTTGTGACTAAGAAAGACCTTATGACCTATTATAAACAATATTCCAAGCAAGAGGGTGTTGGTGTGAGGATACAAAGGATGAAAGAGATTAGGATGGGAGTGCGAAGTATGTGACACTTAGGTGTGCTCGTGGTGCAAATACCAACCTAGCCATAGTAATATTTCAAGGCCACGACGAACAACTAAAACTAATTGTAAGGCAAAGGTAAATGCGGCCTCATACAAGAATGGCCTTTGGATTTTGACCATTGTTGAAAATGTGCACAATCATAGTATTGTGAGCTCCAAGAAGTCCAAACTTTTAAGATCTCAAAAGTGTGTAGACGTATGCAGTCAAATGATACTCGATTTGAATGATAGAGCATGTATTCTAATAAACAAGAATTATTACACACTTGTTGTCGACACAGGGGATTTGAGAATTTTGATTTTCAATAGAAAGATTATCAAAATTTCATTGACAATGCTAGGCATTAGAGGTTGAATAAAGGAGGTGGCGAAACACTTAGTGAGTACTTTCAGAGAATGAGAAAGATGAATGATGGTTTCATTTTTTTCATGGACGTGAATGATGAGGGAAGATTATGAAATTTGTTTTGGGCTGATACAGGAAGTCGAGCGGCATATAAGTATTTTAGAGATTTGACCATCGATACGACGTACCTAATAAATAGATACAGCATGCCTTTTGCTCCCTTTGTTAGTGTAAACCATCATGGATAGTCCATACCATTAGGCACGGGTTGCTATCAAGTGAGGACACATATACTTTTGTTCGGTTGTTTCGAGTGTGGTGAAGTGCATGAATGATTGGGCACCCAAAGCCATCATAACAAACCAAGACCAGGCAATGAAGAGTGTCATTGCCACTGTATTACTATAAACTCATCATAGATATTGTTTATGCCACATAACACACAAACTTCCAAAAAAGTTAGGATCTCACTTCCAATTCAACGTAAGGTTGAAGACTTCCATTCAGGCTACATTATATGATTCACAAACCTGGACAGAATTTGAGGATAGGTGGGGTCAACTACTGAGAAGTACGATCTTGGAGGTAATGCATGGCTTCAGTCCTTATACAATGAAAGGTATTTTTGGGTTCCGGTTTACTTGATGAGTATATTTGGGTTGATATGAGCATGACACAATGGTCGAAAAGGATGAATGTTTTCTTTGGCGGGTATATTCATTCCGGTAGGACTTTGAAGGAATTTGTCGATCAATTTGATAACACTCTAAGGAAGAAGGTGGAGATAGAGACAACTGCTAATTTTAATTCTTGCAACCAAGCGATCCCCTGCGTATCCCCATTTTCATTGAGAAGCAATTTCAAAAGTTGTATACATATGCGAAGTTTAAAGGGGTCCAAAGAGAGATGATAGGTTGAATGTGCTATAATTACATACTTGTAAGTACGCAAGGGTGCATTTTAACCTTCGATGTCTTGGACAAAATATCTACTAATGACCATGTCAAAATAGTCCACTACTTAGTTTACTATAACGAAGAGGAGTACGAGTTAAAATGCACGTGTGCATTGTTTGAGATGAGGGAGATTCCATGTAGGCATGCACTAAGAGTTTGTCAACTGAAGAAGATTAATGTGATGCCAATTATATATGTCTTGGATTGTTGTAGAAAGGACTTCATTGATCAAAAGTTAGTTATGATGACTTGTGCGGCAGTGCAGACGCATAGAGGTATGTGGCTATAATTAAATGAAGTTTGGAATTAGCAATGCTTTTATCCCCATGTGATGAGCATGTCAGTGCATTCATGCGTATTGTCGATGAGTTTGTGAAAAAATTTGAAAGTTTAACACTTAAGTCAAAATCCAAGTCAATGAAGTTCAAACCAAATGTGGTCGCGGACAAGGATAAGAAAAAAATATTAAGCCCTCACATTGTCCGAAGGAAAGGGAGACCCACAACGAAAAGAAAGGTTCTGGCTGGAGAATGTGGCAAAGAAGAGAAAGAAGAAACATGTAATATTTTTTTCTATTAATTGTCAGTATTCCTTCCTAATATATGTGTATTTTTTTCTTAGGATTTATACTTGCAAGAAAATCTTTGATAATGAATCACAATTGGGTGACCCTTCCGGGATCTTAACTTGGTGTTATTGTTGAGGGTTTTGGTGTTGGAACCCAAAACAGTATTGTTACACAATTGAGGCCATCAGGAAATGAGGAGGTATGGTGCTTTGGTTATTTGGTTAACTATTTCTTGGATTTTTTTTTTTTTGTCAGTCAAATGATAATTGCATGCATTATTTAAATTTTATTTGTGCTATCTCATATATGTGACCATATTGATGTTATGTAGCTCCATGGAGATTTTGCCCCCATATACTAAGTATGTTCTGTGGTGTTCTTAATGTGCTTCTTAATAATTACTTGTTTGGTGTAATTATTGACTTTTTATCTACTTATTTTGTGTCATGTCTAGAAGATGGTGAAGACATGTGGTGTAGAGGGTGACCAAAATCTACTTCTCTTGTGGGCAGAGTTGTGCTGTGAAGGGGTTGTTACTAAAACTTGTCCATTTGGTGGTTGGGGTTGTTGTGAAGGGGCTATTTTGTATCTAGTTGTGGAGATACACTTGGTGTTGCTTGTGTAGATTGTAGAGTACTTGTTTTGTGTGCAAACAACTATTGTGTTGTAGAGATTACTTGATTGTACATTGCTTATTTTGTGTTGGTGTAATTTTTGTACAATGTGCAAAGCATATGGTGTAATCTAAGGTCTAATTTTTGTACGATGTGGAGAGGCTATGGTGTAAGTTGTGTAATTTTTGTACCTTGTGGAGAGCCTATGGTGTAAGATGGGAAGATGTTGCAGTGCATTATGTAGACTAGAGGCGTTCATAAAGCCGTAAATATGTATTGTATTATTAACAATCAAACTCTTTTTTATCTGTCAATATGTATTGTATTATTAGTTTCATGCTCAATGATCAATGAGAATGATTTTTTTTTTTTTTGAAGAAAAAGGGATGTTAAATTAGATAAGTTTATTGGTGCCTTTTAACTGAAAGTTGTAATTATTAGTGACTAGTTTCGGCTTTAATAATGATCGAGAAAACAGCCAAATGCAAGTCAATGTTCATATGTCATTTTAATGGTTTACACAAGTCTTCATTACCAACATGTTGTGACCTCCCATTGACAAGTCAACCAATAATTCAACTAAGTTAATTGCAAAATATCATATGGATACCCCTTTGTACACCACAACCAAAACATCATAAGTTAATTGGTGACCAAGTGCAAACAGAAAACATAGGGGAAGTACCATTACATTTGGTCCATACAAAAAACATCTAGACCGTAGCCATCTATTAACATGTTACAATTTATCCGATCAAGCCAAAACTATTACAATTGATACAACTCAGTACAAACATAATAATTCTTGCTTTTCCTTCTAAAGAGCTCTCTCTCTCTCTCTCTCTCACACACACACACACACACTTTATCTTCCCTTATCCAAACTTCATACTCGCGCCGCAATATGTCATCCCACATCTTCCAAACTACATTCTCTCATATACAAATATTCTCCTCTAGCAAATGAAGTATATCCGTCCAAAAGAAAAATTTACATCTCGCCTTTCCCTACACACAATACGATTAATGTGATAAAGTACACCCTGCAAAATCAAAATCAATATGCTAATTAACATGATAAGTTGCTTTACCGTGTTATACTTTGGGCAAGCGAAAAATTTCCTCCTAAATTTTTCTTAGTGTGCGACGTCTTTAGTGGTGCTTTTGAACCACACCAACAAGTTGGTGATTCTATCACAAAATCATCAACTACAGATGATTATGATTGGGTTGATGTCATGCATGATTCTAAAAAACCAAACACAGGTTCAAATTTGTTCATACTTTTACTCATCCTGGTCTAGTATTTGAATACTAAAATAAAGTAAAGCATTATTCAAAAACTCTGCATGATTCTCACACATTATAATACTTAGTCCTGCATCAACAATCATTGGGAATTAAGAAAGGCACAAAAAGGGAGCCTTCTGTCTACTCCCAGAAAAACTTTACAAAAAATAAAATAAAAAAAAGACCCCAAACTTGTTTTGTCTGCACTTTGAAAAAAATTCTTTAAAAGCTTAAACCTAAACTATACCTCTTATGGCATTCAAAGACCAGGTTTTTGGTTTATTCATGTTCAATTGATGAGTCGGGTTTTTGAAGATTTGTGCTAGCAAATCATGACCTCATATATTTGCTTGCATCTCTATCTTGGTTAGGGAAGTCAATGAGTTTTTATTTCTTATGTGTCCAACCATGTTTGGTACTGGTCCAAAGCTTTCACAATTCTGAACACATTTTAGCACCTAGTAACCATGCATATACATATATCCTTCTAATTATCGCTTATATTTGATATCCTTCTGATGAGCAAGGTATTTGAAACTATGTTCCTGGTCCACAAGAATGTTGAATTCGTCATGGTTTCTCTTGTAATTTGAGCAACATAGTTTATTCTTATGTTTCTTTTTCCTTCAAAATCCACTGAGTAGGAGCTGCAGAAGTAAGGGGGACTCTTATTTGTTCCTCTCTTCATATCACATTTTAACACTAATAATCGAGAAATACGCAATCACGGACTCAAAAAAAAAATACACAATGACAAACTAAAAAACATCAAGAAACACTTTGAAGAAGATTTGGACCTTCAGACAGGTTCTCTTGCGCAGATTTGGATGCAACAACACTCGAACTTGAACAATATTTCGTCTTTACCCTAGAACCACAAAGAAACAAAGAGATGGAGTAAAGAGGGAGAGAGGAGCACTGGAGGAAGTGAGAGAGAGAGGGGGAGAGAGGGAGAGAGAGGAGCATACTACTCTAGAATCACAAAGCAACGAGAGAGAGTAAAGGGAAGGCCTGGGGCAAGAGATAATTAAAAGACAAGCAGATGAGAGGAAGATTTTGGGGAGATGAAGCATAGGGAGATATTGAAGGATTTTGGGGGGCAATCATCTTAGGGTAGAATCATTTCACAGAGAAGAGGGGTGAATGGAGCTTCACTAGAGAGAAGCTGTTTAGGCAAAATCGGTTCACTTCTTAGTGAACCCAATTTGCCACGTAGGGTGTGATGTGTAAGATAAATAAATTGGCCAATGAGAAAACTTAGGGGATGTTTGGAAATCAATTTTATCTCATCTTATCATCTCATCTCATTTCCTTTCATTTTCAAACATAATTCAAACACAAACACTTTCAAACTAATCATTATAATATTTTCAACCTAATCATTGCAACTTTCCCAAACTTTCAAACAAAAAATAAAAAATAATTCAACTTTTTCTAATCCCAAAATAAAAATTATATTAAAAATTTATATTCTAACAAAATTTTAATTCTATAATATTTTGTATTCAATTTTTTCTTTTTCTTTTCCCAAAATTTCATAAAACATTAAAACTCAAATTATATCACTACAATTCACAAATCATCTTGTTACTACTATTAACAAACTTCTCATATCATCTTATTTCCCAAGCATCCCTTTACTCTTTTAAAATTTGACATACATTCCGAATTATCTGGAAAAGCATGTTTGAGGAAAAATCATTTTCCTCAAACATACTTTTTAACTTATTTGAGATTTAAAAAATATTTTAATATGTACTATTCAAACAATCTAATTTTTATATTAAAGGTTATTTAAACACTTTTTAAGACTTTAGTTAATGATTTGCATATTGTGGGTCATCCTTATCTTCAAGTGAAGGACTACAAATTAAACAATGAATAGGATATGGATTTTATTCTTCAATTAGTGGGGCCAGATCACTTTGATGGTATTTTAGAGGATATTTGTAAGGCAAAACCGAGTATAGATGTGTTGATTTGGACCAATAATGATAATGGTTTGTTTTTCACTAAGTCAGCTTGGGATTGTGTCCGAATTAAGGGTGATCCTATTGAGGGGCACTCTTGGATGTGGCATAAGAGTCTTCCTCATAAAATGTCTACCCACATGTGGAAAGCTTGGTTTATGGCCCTTAGTGTCGATCATCACCTTCAACGTATTGGTATTCCTATTACCTCCCGTTGTGATTGTTGTGCTAACGGTCATTATGAGGACCAAAATCATGTTTTTTTTGTAGGTGATATTGCAAAAAATGTTTGGCATTATTTTGGGGCTAGCCTTGGGATCCCGATTGGCCGGATTTGGAAAGACACAGCGAAGACTTGGTTTCACCGTGCGAAACTTTCATCTCAAAATGGTATTATTGTGGGAATTCTCCCAGTGATCATCACTTGGAGAATCTGGCGGCGGTGCTATTTGGCTCATATGGAGGGTCGCTTTGAAGCTGCCCATGACATTATTCACTCTGTTCATCGGTGGATTAGTCTTATTTGTCATGATATGCATGCTAGTTCTCACATATCTAGTCTTGATTTGCAGGTACTTGAGAGCTTGAATGTCCAGCCTATTTTCCCCCCAATCCGGCGCTGCAAAGTTATTGCTTGGCAATGGCCTTTGGTGGGATGGGTTAAGTTGAACACAGATGGCAGTAGTTTGGGCAATCCGGGTGCCTCAGGTATAGGTGGGATCATTAGAAATAATCATGGTCAGGTAATTCATGCTTTTTCTTCGTTCATTGGTTCAGGTTCTAATAATCGGGCTGAGCTTTTAGCTCTTCTTCATGGGCTCTAGGTTTGTAAATCCTTATCTTTAAATTATGTGTATATTGAACTTGACTCTATGACTGTTATTTTCTGGTGGAGAAGTAAAAGATGTGGGGTGTAGTACCTGGAGGATTTCTGGGAGGAAATAATGAACACTATGAACTCCATGACGTGCTCGATTCATCATGTTTTCCGGGAGGGAAATAAAGTTGCAGATAGCCAAACATGGGGCTTTTGGTAGTGATTTAATTTTTTTGCACTTGACGGAGACTCCTCGTGCGCTGCGTTGCCTTATCCATATGGACTACGCCGGGTTGCCTTTGCTTCGATTTAGTTAATTTTGTGTGGTTGTTGTTTGTGTTTTTTTTGTTGTTTTTCTTTGGTTTTTTTATTCTTCTAGCTTGTTTTTTTTCTGCATGCTAGGTTTTCTTTTGTACCCAAGATGCTTGATTTGTAACCATGGTTTTCCTCTGCCACAAGTGAGGGTTATTAATAAAATTGAGAATGAGTCACTTTTTGATAGGTGACCCTAACTCTTTCTAAAAAAAAAACACTTTTTAAGACTTCTAATGCAACGTCAAACATGCCTAATTTTCTTAATTTAATTAATAAGCAGATTCATCTTTAAACATATGATTAACTCAATTATTACAGTACAATTAATTTCATATATATATATATATATATGCAATCTGAAAATGGTGTATACCCAATAGATAGCCACGGATATTCGATTGAAAGTTGAAACCAACAACCCATGTATGCCACCATATGTATGCCAATTAAATTATAAGAATAGTATTACATGTACTTATACTTTTATTTATATTTTTACTTACAAGATTTATTCAATCAATTTTCTTTTGAAATTCAAATTTCATGATTTTTAATTTATTAATAATTGACAAATGGAGAAATAAATTTTTTATAAATTTTTCTTAAATATTTAATAGAATCAAACACAACAAATCAAATTGCACTGTAAATATTTGTAATATAACAAATATGATTACCAATGTCAACGTCGACACGAGGCAATAATTAATCATGATTTCAGGTAGAGCGGTACATTAATTTTTATTTTTTAATACCATTCTCCTTGACATTCACACAAGAGTAAGGATTTTTTTAATCATTTATATAGTCATAATTTAAAATGATAATATTTATATAAAGTGAAGTTATTTTTATAAATTACTTTAAAAAAATATATCTCATTTAAAATATAGTTATATATCTATCATTTTTTTTACATAAATATTTAAGATTATGAAGTTTCATTTTATTATATAAATATATATATTTATATATAAAAAAATAATACTATATATAATTTAGGGAGTGATTCTTTTGAAAAGTAGGATTTCTTATTAAAAAAATAATTTTTTTATATAAATCCTAAGTTTATCTATTTGTTAAAAAAATAATTAACCGAACTTACAAATCCCGGACCGTAAATATCATTTGTATAAAGAAAAAACCCACACCAAACACTAGATATTTTCTTACGTAATCTTCTCAATCCCTAAGACCAAGTCAGGCACATAAAAACGATTGGCGGCGGTAGACAAACAAGTAAAGGAACTACTGTTGTACCAAAATATCCTTAATTTACAGCAAAAACACCAAAATGCGCATGAATGCTCAAACTTCTTGTCAAGTATTTTTTACTGGACTAAATTTGAAAATTACAGCATAACTTTTTTATTTTTGTTGGCTAACTTTTGAAAACAAAGGTTGGTAAAAAATGCTGAACAATAAAAGAATAGATTAAATTTTGAGACCACATCATCAAATATTGCCCCATTTATAGCAAATGCATGTGAAAGATTGGGAGTGAAATCTGGAGGGCCTATTTTAGTTGAGAGCTCATTCTGAGTTAAAAGCCCAATATGGAGGGAGCCCAATATGAAGGGCTCCTAGTTAACCGAAAAAATATAGAGAGTCCAAAGCCCAACAAAGTCACACACACCATGAGCCACATTTCATAGGAAGATAGAGATTTCATGCAGATACGTGAACAATTTGGGTACAAGATAATAATCTTTGTCGATAAACTCTAAACCAGATAAGCATCACTTAAGAATCTATATATACCAAGTAACCCCCGATAGCAGGGGATGATCTCTTTATTTGAATTCCAAATTGTTTTGATATACTTACTAACTTAAGCATCGAAGTTTCTTCAGGCGTATCAACGCCAGAACTTCTTTTTACCATGCAGGTGAACGGTTGCAGGCAGCAGGTGAGACACGTCCTTTACATTAGTGCCTACGGGATCCATTTTCTCTTTACATGGTTCTCACATGCAACTATAACCCGTTCCTTAACTAGCTGAGCGATGGATGCATCCGTGGAGGCACGACTAGTAGCAACCGAAGAGAGACTAAAGCAGGCGTTGGAGGCCCTGGAAACCTTGAAGAAGGAGAACGACGATCTACGGCGAATGAATGCCGAATCTAGCAATACCGCCATACCCGCTCATAGTGAGCAAGGAGAGGGGGAGGAACCATGTAATATGGAGTTGAACCTGGGACGAACGGATAAAGAGAAAATGCATGAAGAGTTAAAGGAACTGGCAGGAAAGTATGAGGAGATGGAAAAGAGGATGGGGGGATCTTCCTCGGTGGAATACTTGCTAAACAAATCTGATCTGCCATATAGAGAACAAATCATTGTTGTGCCCCTCCAGCCAAAATTCAAAGTACCCCAGGTAGACATGTATGAAGGGTCCAAAGATCCGATAGACCATTTGGAGAACTTCAAAACCCACATCACACTCCACGACTATGAAAAAAAGAATAGCTGAGCTAGCATGAACAAGAGAATTGGAATGAATGATTGCAAAATGCTCAAAACCCAGAAGGCACTAAGAAACTAGACGAGAAAACAGGAGGAGTAGCAGTCCTGAGCAAAGGCGCTGAGCAAATGGCAGCCGAAGTGATGGGAATAGGGCGCCGACAGGAGGTGACAGGAATAGGGCACCCATAGGAGAAATTTGAACGAAAGTAGGCGATTTTGCAGGAGGCGGCGCATCCACATCTAGCCATAAGGCATATACACAAAAGGTGAGATATGAAGAGGTATATGTAGCAGATAGAGCTCCCAAGCAACAAAAGCTTGGAGGTGAACGGTTGTAGGCGACCGGTTGCAGGAGTACTTTACCAGCATGATGATGCTTTGGTGATCACCCTTGTGATCGCTAACCATACAACCAAGCGGATACTAATCGACAACAGAAGTTTGGCCGATATTCTATTTTGGGAGGCATTCATCAACATGGGTATCGGTGTCAGTAAGCTAAGGCCCTCCTCAACACCATTGAAGGGTTTCTTTGGAGACACAATCCAGCCCATTGGGGCTATCACCCTTCCGATGACTACCTGGTCTGGAACATGAATAGTGACCACCATGATCGACTTCTTGGTGGTGAAACCTCTCTCTTCTTATAATGCCATACCGGGGAGACCGACACTTAACCAACTCAGGGCAGTGACATCCACATACCACCTCAAGATAAAGTTTCCAACCGATAACGGGGTAGAGGAGTCACAAGGCGAGCAAGGTTTGGCACGGGAATGCTATGTGCAAGAGTTAAGAAAGGGCCGAAATAAGTTTTGTGTGATAATAGAATGGAACAATGCACCGGCAACCCCTCTTCCTCCATCTTTGGCGGTTACTTTAAAGGAGGATGTGGAAGTTAGGGATGAGTAGAATCAGCAATATGTCGAAGTCAACTAACCATTAGAGCTAGTGACGTTACATTCAGACCGCCCTGGGACTACTACACACACCGGGACCCATGTTCCTCCAGTGGACAAAGAAGCCTTGAAGCAACCTTTGATTGAGCATAGGGATGTCTTTGGATGGAGTCACAAGGAAATGTCTGGCATAGATAATAACATCATTGAACACCGCTTGGGCGTGGACCCCACGCACAAAGTAGTACGCTAGAAAAGAAGGTCATTCAGCTCAGAGAAGTACGCTGGCATCAATGAGGAGGTAGAGAGTTTGTTCGCTGCTAGTTTCATCAAAGAAGTGCAGTATCCAGAATGGCTATCCAACATAGTCATGGTGAAAAAGGCGAATGGAAAGTGGAGAATTTGCGTAGACTTCACCGACTTGAATAAAACTTGCCTAAAAGATAGTTTCCCTTTACCACGCATCGACGTTATTGTGGACGCAACGACAGGGTACCGTATGTTGAATTTCATGGATGCTTACTCAGGATACAACCAAACACGGATACAATATTAGATGAGAAGAAAACTTCATTCATAACAAACCATGGGCTATACTGCTACCAGGTCATGCCATTTGGATTAAGGAATGCAGGGGCGACCTACCAAAGGCTGGTCAATCGGATGTTTAAAGAATAGATTGAAAAATCTATGGAGATTTACATGGATGACCTATTGATAAAAAGTAAGGAGCCCGCCCAACATCTTGACGACCTGCGAACGACGATCGAAATTTTACGCCATTACAAGATGAAGCTGAACCCAACAAAATGTGCCTTTGGACTCGAGTCGAGGAAGTTTTTGGATTCGTTGTGTCTGAAAGAGGAATCGAGGCTTCTCTAGAGAAGATAGAAGCCATACTCAAGATGAAGCCTTCAAGAAATCTGAATGAAACCTAGCGGTTGGCAGGAAGGGTAGCCGCCCTAGGAAGATTCATAGCCTGGTCAACAGACAAATGTCTCTCCTTCTTCCAAGTACTACGGAAAATGCATCCTTGGAATGAAGAGTGTGATAAGGCTTTCAAAAAGTTGAAGTGAGACTTGGCTAGTTCGCCACCCTTAAGGCAACCAGAGAAAGACGATGTGCTTTATGCATACTTAGCAGTTTTCTTGCATCTTGTGTCCGCTGTCCTGGTAAAGGAAGAAAGCACTGCCCAGCATCCCGTGTACTATGTAAGTAGGGCTATCAAAGGAGCTGAAGTAAGGTATCCTCGCATTGAGATGGTAGTTTTTTCCTTGATAGGTTAGAAAACTCCACCCATACTTTCAAGCCCACACAATAAGAGTGCTTACGGAAGCCCCATTAGCAAAAGTCCTGAGGAAACCAGACAGCACGGGAAGACTAATAGGATGGTTGGTGGAGCTGAGCGAGTTTGACTTAGAGTACGTGCCAAGAAAGGTGGTTAAAGGACAAACACTAGCAGATTTTGTGTCGGAGTTCTCAGGCTTCCTTTAAGAATACACGGTAGCCCCAGTAGGAAAACCATAGGCACTTTTCATAGATTGCTAATCCTGCCAGGCGGGTGGAGGCATGGGAATACATTTGGTATGAAGTGCTTGTGGCAAGACTTTTTATTGCTGCCAAGATAGGGGTGATTGAGATAGAGGCTAGGTCAAACTCATAGATAGTTGTGAATCAAGTTTTGGGCCTATACTCAACAAAGGGAGAAAAGTTGAAAAAATATTTAGAGCGAGTCTGGGAAGCGCTCGACCTCTTCTCATATTTCAGTATAACTCATATACCAAGGGTAGACAACGAAGTGGCAGACAAGTTGGCACGAATAGTGTCGAGAATGGAAGAAGCACCTCTCCCATGGAAAGTTGAACAAAGAGTTATCGAGGTCCCAGCCATTGGGGCAGAAGTGGGCACCCTAGGTTCCAACATCCCAGAGTGGGCCAGCGAGGTGGTTGAATACCTAGATGAAGGAAAGCTACCAGAAGCAAAGGAGGAGGCGAGGAGGATAAGAAGGAAGGGGACAATGTTCTTGCTCATTGATGGAGTCTTTCATAAAAGGGGTTTCTCTACCCCACTACTACGATGTATTTCCACACAGGAAGCATAGTATGTCTTGGTAGAAATACACGACGGAATATGTGGAAACCATTCGGTGGGAAGAGCTCTGACTAGAAAGGCGGTAAGGACAGGATACTATTGGCCCAACGCATTAAGGGATGCTCGAGAATTCAGTAAAAGGTGCATCGAATGCCAGGCGTATGCCTCGGTGCTACACCCCCCTCTATAAGAGTTAACGTCTATGACTGCGCCTTGGCCTTATGCCCAATGGGGGGTGGACCAGGTTGGACCTTTCCCACTAAGGAAAGGCAAGGTGAAATTCATGATAGTGGCCATGGATTACTTCACAAAATGGGTGGAGACAAAGACTGAACCACTAGCCTCTATAACAAGCAAGACTGTGATAAAGTTCTTGTGGAGAAACGTTGTTTGCAGGTTCAGGGTCCCACAAAGAATAGTGACAAACAACAGACGTCAGTTTGACTCTGACCATTCTAGAGAATGGTGTACGAAGTTAAAATTAAGGTGAAGTACTCCTCAACAGGCCACCCACAAGTGAACAAATAACCAGAAGAAATGAACAAGGCATTACTTTCAATCCTAAAGAAAAGGGTCATGGAGAAAAATAGAGAATGGGCAGAGGAACTGCCATGGGTGCTTTGGGCATATAGAACATCGGCAAAAACTCCAACAAGAGAGGCTGTCCACAATGACAAGGAGAAAGGCCCAAGACTTTTAAAGTAGGAGACCTAGTCTTGAAGAAAAGCAAGGTGACAACCCAAGGCAAAGGAAAAATGGGGCCCTGCTGGGAAGGGCCTTACCTGATAGTGGCTAACAATAGGCCTGGGTCATTCTGACTGAAAGACAACCAGGGCAGGGAACTCCCACATCTGTGGAATGCAGAGCACTTAAAGAAATTCTATCAATAGCATTTACAGTATTTCCATTTCTATTAATTTCTTTTCTTCCATGTCCTTATTATTACATTTATATTCATGATTGCGGGAGTATTTGCATTACTCCGTCACTACTCACAATTTGTCACATTTCCTTTTGTTGGTAAATCCTCAGTAAAAGATAAGTACAACCAAGGTGGCCGCCAAAAGCAAGCCTTAACAGCTTGTGGTGCCATGTAAAAATGGCGCGGGGTCCATCAAACCACGTCACCTCTAAATACCAAAAGCAAGCCTTAACCGCTTATGGTGCCATGTAAAAAGGGCCCGGAGGTCATCAGACCACGCTACCCCTAAACACCAAAAGCAAGCTTTAGCCACTTGTGGTGCCATATAAAAAGAGCGAGGAGGTCATTAGACTACGCCACCCCTAAATACCAAAAGCAAGCCTTAGCCGCTTATGGTGCCATGTAAAAAGGGCACCGAGGTCATCAGACCACATCACTCCTAAATACTAAAGGCAAGCCTTAGCCGCTTATGGTGCCCTGTAAAAAGGCCACCAAGGTCATCAGACCACATCACTCCTAAATACCAAAAATAAGCCTTAGTCGCTTGTAGTGCCATGTAAAAAGGGCGCGGAGGCTATCAGACCACGCCACCCCTCTCAATAACTCTAATAGTGTGTAAAACCAAGGGCAAAGGAGCATGCAACCCAAATAAAGTAGAAAGTTCGGAACAAAAAGACATATAGCAAGAAACTTAACAGACATAGACCATTACAAATTTTGGAACAAACGAAAGTCCTTCATTTACAAAAGGGAAAATACAGCAAGAACAAAAATAAAAATATTTTAAGGGAAAGATAAAAGGGGCCAAGGAGCTAAGGAGCATCATCAGGCGGTGGCAATGGGGGTGCTCCTATAAAAGCGTTAGGCATCTCATCCCGCCCAAACGTATAAGCCCGGCGGCAATTGTTCTCTTCAGGAAGGAATAAGCCCTGGTTTAATGCTGTAAGGTCCATAGCAGGGTCGATCATAAGGCTGGACCTGAGCCTTAGGATGCCAGCACCATAGCCATAAGCAAAGGTGCGATCCTTGGTAGCAGGGACGCAGGCTAACTGACAGTGCAGGCACTCAATCTCAGCCTGAGCAGCAGCAAGCTCATCTTTCTTCTGGGCCAATTGTTGGTCCTAGCAACAGCAATCAAATTCGCCCTCCTAAGGTCCTCGTATGCATCCCTACAGTCGTCCTTATACTTCTAATGGCGTTCTTGGAGCTCCGCAAAAGCCGCTTGCGCCTTAAAGAGATTAAGGGCAATAATACGGGTTTTCTTTAGGGAGGTCGCTAGCTACTGAGTTAGCTCTTGACTTTGCTTCTGTGAGCAAGTCAGCTCTTCGCGAGCCAGGTTTAAGTCCTGGCTGCGGGCGAGAAGCTTAGAGTTAAGGCAAGCCAACTCAGC
Organism: Cyclocarya paliurus; assembly: GCA_029856935.1. Taxonomy (NCBI): domain Eukaryota; kingdom Viridiplantae; phylum Streptophyta; class Magnoliopsida; order Fagales; family Juglandaceae; genus Cyclocarya; species Cyclocarya paliurus. Next base: position 11,591,871 of record CM056954.1, on the reverse strand, counting down.
CTCGAAGCCCATCTAAGCCTCAAAAAGTTAGGACGCTGAAGTGTCTTTCGGACTGGAGGAGCTTCAAGGCAAAGTCATCCTTAACTTTCGCCTCCTGGGCAAGGCGCGCAGCTTCACGAAGTTGAAGGACTTCTTCCTCGCGAACTTCCATGTTGGCTTGCAAAGAATGGGAATGTAACAACCTGATTCTAAGATTAGGTCATATGATAAGTTTTATGTATTTTTTCTTATAATAATAATAATAATTATTATTATTATTATTATTATTATTACTATTATTATCATCAGATTTTATAGTTATTAGTTTTAATAATTATTAGTATTAGTATTATTAAAATTATCAGATTTTACATTGTTGTTTTAATAAGATTATTATCATTTTCATTTTTTTTAATATTTTTTTTATCGAATTTTTACATTAGCCAGTAGAGTTCTTCTACCTTATTTCTTCCTATCTTCACCCGTTAGCACCATATTTATCTCCTAGTTGAAAAAGTTTCCTTACAGGTAATCAAACTCTCAACTCCAAACTTTATCCAAACTCCTTATGATCCATGATACCTCTTCTCCCTACCTATAAAACTACCCGAGAGCCCTCAGAACTAAACACAACAAAACCTTTTCAAGCCATCGTATCAACTCCTCTACTGCCAACCTGTAAGCTTTCTTCAGAACCACCGTAGCCTCCCTCCTTCACAGCCTTGCCAACCACCGTCGAGCAGTCACCGAGAGCTCCTCCCTCTGTCATGAACTACCACAGCACCAACCATCACCCAAGGCGTCACCACTCCCCAACCAACGTGAAACTACAGCAGCACCGCAGCCCCTGTTTTGCACCCATTAAACATAGCAGTCATGTCTCTTCCAGGGTAGCCACTTCCAGGGATGTCGAACCACCTCCCAGCCACCACAGAAAGAGCCGACCAGCCTAACCCCGTAGCACCCACTCCATCCCGGTAATCCATGGCCATCGCCACCCATCACTTTTCTCTTTCGGTTGTTTCGGCTTGACAGTACTCTCTCTCCCTCTCTCGGTGTCGCACCACCACTACCCAAAGAACCCAGTCGCATCACCGGTCTTTCCCCAGCTACCCAGAGCCATAGTCGTCTTACCCAGCTCAGCCACGTGCACCTCCTCTAGGTGAACCCCCGGTTTCTCTCTCACACGACACTCTGTTTCTCTCGCATAGCACTTCTTTCTTTGTTTGATCTGTGTGTTTTAAACCACTAGAGCCATTGCTCACAAACGGGCTCTTGGGCCCTATGCATGCTAGGCTTATTTGTAAGCTTGTGTTTTAAAAGTAAATTGGGCCTAGTTTTAATTTATTCAGTGTGTAAATCTGGTGGGCTAATTTCCTTGTGGGTTAAAACTTGAGGTTAATTAGACATGTACCATTATCAAATGATTTGTAATTTAAATTGGGCTGATTTTATTATGTTTCAATAATTTTTTTAGTGATTTTTATTGGACTTAATATTTCAAAGTTGAGTTATTTTTATAAAAATATTAGTCATAGACTCATTTTTATAAGAAAATGTTTAAGGAATTTGAAATATATTTTAAAGTATATCTTTGAGCCTAATATTTTAGTTAATATTTCTTTTGTCTATTTAATAGAATTTTAATAAAAATTATTATGGATACTTTAAATAGAAAATTTAAGAAATATGTGAAGAGTATTTAAATAATATTGATATTTATTAGATTTCTTATAAGATTGAATAATTATGTTAAGAATTGGAGTTTTATGACTTATTTAAAATAGTCCAAGTATTTTACTAAACTATAATATATTTAAAATATCATGATTTATTGATTATAATGTTAAACAAACGATTTATTTAACTATCTTCTAAATTATAAATTTAATTAAATAAGATATTATTAGTACATGTTGTTCTTAGACAGGGTTAGTAATATTTAAAACTATGTATAGGCAACGAGTTACGAAGAGAGATTCAAGAAGAAGTGCAGCAAGGTAAGTAATTTGATCACGAATTAGGATCATCACAATTCAGCTTATATATAAGTATTATTTAAGCCAGTTCATTGACAGCCATTATTTATGTACCGCTCATGTCATATGCAATACATGTCATCCAGCATAGCATACGATCATGCCATTCCGCATCATGTTCAAATTCATAAATTATAATTATGTATGTATTATGTCATGCATCTCATGTGTATAAGACACGTAAACTATCTTAAGTTCAAGTGCAAGATAAGATCATATCAGTTAATCAAATGGCCATTCAGACGCATGGTACCAGTGTAGTTCAGATTAGGGTGGATGTGCAAGCCACGGACTCAAGCGTGGTCCACCATAGTATGCCAAAATACTATTAGCGGCTCCCCTTATTGCAGCGGGACGTGGGGCCAGTGCACAACCTCGTACACAGGGTTAAGTATGTTGGCCAGTTAGTTCAGTCAGTTCAGTTAGATCAGTCAGTTAATGCAGATAAATCAATCATGCATAGTATAAATATCACTATGAACAGTCATGCGTTTTTAAGCTCTTAGCATGAAAATTCTTATAAAAACTTTATGTTTAGCATGTTAACATTGTGATGGATTTCTTGCTGAGTATTCGACTCATTTTACTTTGTTTTCATGTTTTTAACCACCTAAGTAAGGATGATGATTACGAGCATGCATGTTAGGATTAGAAGGAGCAGTTGGTTTAGTTTCAGACCTTCTAGAATAAAGCTGATTTTTTATGACATAAATTTATTCAATTTATTCATTTAATATGTTTGGAAGACATTTTTTATCAGACAAAGTTTTATAAAATAAATCTTAATTTCATTTATTAAATATGAGATCTCTTGCCGGGTTTATTTTATGAAAAACACGTGACACTCCTAGCCTACAGGAATGGGGTGTTATAGGGAATAACCCTTCAACTACTCTAACAGTATTGTGAGCTCTTCCTTCTGCTCCAACAGGGCATTCAGCTCAGCCCTATCCACCTACCACTTCTCAAAGGCAAGTTTGGCGATGTGGCACAACTTCTGCCGCTCCTTAACCTCCTTCTCTAGGTGGGTGTGATCTGCCATGATCCATGCGACCAGATCATTAATACTCTGCAAAAGAAAGTGGAACAACCCAAGTAAGGAACTGCGTGGTAGTACAATATGAAAAAAAAAAAGAGAAACAAGTCGCATAGTACCTTGGAAAACTAGTCTTTCAAGTGGTATGCCATCTGAGCAATGGTTTTGAATTGGGCATTGCCAGCAGTAGCGGAGGCACCACCACTGGCATCGCCACCAACCCCAGGTGAGGAAGCATCTGGAAGCCTTAGGGTGGAATAGGGGGGACCCCTGAGGTGTAAAATTGGAAGGGGGACTTGGTGTAGGCCAAGTTAACCTCAATTAGGTGAGTATCTTCTCGCAAAAAATTACCTCATTTCTCCTCATGGAGTGAGTCAGTGTCCCCCCCCCCAAAGGATGGGGTACAAAGGGGGGGAAAAGAAAGGCCTTCACCGCTGCCAACTGACGAAATAGTACTTCCCCCAGAGACAGTGGCTAGCGGGGTCACTAGGGCGAGTTGTGTTGCTTCCACCTCGACGCAGACATCCACACGATGGGAAGACGTATGCCTAAAGGCGCCAACCCACTCAACATCCCTGGCATCCAAGTCCTCACGAACCCCTGCACCTGTGACAACATCTAGCTTAAGGGCGGCCATGACCTCAACTTCCAGCTCTCCTCCCCTCATCAGACCTTCAACTACCGAGAATTCAGGTATAGAGGTGATAGCCAGTGGGCAAGCCTGCAGGCGGGGCTCAATCTGGAAGGTGGCTACCAAGTCAAAGAGGGCCATGCTGGCCAAACTTTCAGCATCTCGCAAGCCAGAAGAACGTGGCCTTACAGAGGAGCCACAAGGTGATGGAAGTGTGGAAGTAACTGGTTGGGTAAGCAGTTGGGCCTGGCTGCCCCCCAAAGGTACAGCAGTTTCCTCTAACTGTGGTACAGGCGTCCGACTCTGGGCGACCTCCAAGGCCATCAAGGCTTCCAGAGGTAAAGATACAGGAAGCAAGGCAACGGCTAGCGAAGTGGGCATCTGGGCGTCTGAGGAGGCGATGAGGGAGGAGAGCCTTCAGAGCAAGCTCGTTTTCTCTGACTCTTATCATTATTCTTTTTCTTGCTCCTAACTTCCCTCTTCTCTCCACCTTCTCTCTTCTCATATCTCTTCTTCTTCTTCTCATTCTTTCCTTGCTCAAAAGGGCTATTCTCCTTATTTTTCTCGGAGGGTTTGTGTAAAGGAGCAGAATTATGTTTGAAATCATGAAAGAATGACCCTGGACATGGGAGAGGTTAGGGGACATAAAAAATCAATCAATATAATTGGGTGTAAGCAAAAAATTAGTCCACAGATCTTCAAGGTGAGCCGTAACCCAAGAATGAACAATTTCAATTTAGGACAGTTCACAACGCTACAAAGGCGACATGGTTGCCCACAAACTCTTATCATCAGGAAGAGGGCGCCAGATCACCCAAACTGGAAAATCTCGGAAAGGGTTTTCTGGGGCGGAAAAGTCCCAGCCCGTGCCAGAGATAAAGAAAAACTTGGTGGTCCAAGCTTTAGCGTTAGAATACCGACCTTCAAATCTAGCCAAAGTTTGCCCTTTCTCTTACTTGCGAAAACTGGCAACATTGCCCTTGGTGGCTGACCTCACATTGTAGAAAGCCAAAAACTCTCGGATGGTCAGATTAGGGTAAAGATCCCCAAAGGGCTCCAAGACCATGCGAAAGACAATACAAGCTCAAAGATAAGCCTTCAATGCAAAAGGATGGAGTTGAGTGGGCACATTGTTGAGTAGATCCAAGATGTCACAAATGGGGTGATCAAAAGGAAGTCTCAACCCGTGAGACAACAGAGACGTGCTCAAAGTAACCTTGCCTGTGAAACCCTCATCATCACAGCACCCCGATCAAGGAACCTCTATTACCGCTTCCTTAGGGATACGATATTCTTCCCAAATTGTGTGACGATGCTTCTCTCAGAGGGATGAATGCCACCCATGCCCATTGAAGGTTGTGCCCTTCAAGATGTCAAAAGGTTATGCAGAGGTATCACCGTGTTCAACCATAGAACTGGAAAGGAAAAGAAACAAGAAGATGAAGAAGACCAATGGGGCAAGAAACAAGAACCAGAAAGGAAGCACGTGCAAGAAAGGTGCAAGAAATAAAATGAGCAAAGAGAAGAATGAAGGAGATAGAGAATAGGTATTTAAAAAGGATGAATATGGAACACTTGATACACTTGATTGAGCTGCATTATTGCATATTTTATACATTTAAAATCAATATATTTTTAATTTTTTTATTATTTTATCATTGATTTTAGATGGAAAAATGGTTAAAAGGCATAAATCAAAGTTTTGAATTAAATTGATTAAAAGCATAATTTATGCTTGATTTTATAACTTCTGATTTAATTGGGTAATATTTATTCACTTGCACAACACACTTTTAATATTTTTTTCTCCATCTTTTGTCTAATTTTATTTTTATTTTCAATTATTTATTTATTTTAGTTTCTTTGTCTAGTTTTATTTTTGTTTATTTAATTATTTATTTTGCTTTGTCCAAGTTTTATTTTTATTATTTTATTTTCTGTTTTACAGGTTCTGCTAAACGAGAGGTCGTTTTTGCCTATGGACAGAACGACATGTCATTTGTCTCTAGGAATTAAAACTGTCGTTTTCTAAACGACATGTCCATAGACAAAAACGACATGTCGCTTCCGTCATCCTCAACCTCACGCCTCACTCGGTCTCACTTGCACCACTCCATGCACGGCATCCACCTACATGTACCTACACAGCACCGTGCCCAACCACCTCAAGCCACCATGAGTAACTCTCCACATCCGAAACCACCGTCGCATATCTTCTCCTCCGCGAACCACCCTCCACCTACTGCAACTGAGCCATTGCCGTAAACCTTTGTTTTTCTACACCAAAACAGAGCACTGTGAGGTGTTTTTGTGAACTGTACCTACCCCGCCGTGCCTAGCCACTATGAGCCACATCTTTAGCTTCCACGATGCAGTAGCACAACCATAGCAGCACCAGCCATAAACGTCCTACAGCACCCAGTGCCACCATTACCCAGCTACAGCACCTTGCACCTCCATGAAGCCACCACCTTGTCATGCACCTTGCCACCATCCAAGCTGCAGCCACGGCAGGTTACCATATGGTTTCAAAACAGTATGATTCAAAAGTTGGATGCTCATTTGTTAACTAAAGCTTTGTGTCGACTAAGTGGTAAAAAAAAGGGACAGAAAGAAAGCTGGGAGGAAGACGAAATGAGAAGAAAAAAAAATGGAAAGGCAAGACACAACATTATTTTTCTTTATGGTTTTACGCAAGACGCATGGAAACGCGAGACATTATTCTTGCTTTTCCTTTGTTTTCGATGGACAACACATGAAGATAATTGAGCTTTTGGAAGACATGCCGAAAGAAGGAACACATGCGGGAGAAAAGCTGGAAAGCAGAAAGAATAAAATGCTAGCAACCCAAACGACAAGACACGGCTGGGCAAATGAAATAAACAAATGAAGAAGTTTGATGTTTAGTGGAAGATAAGAAGAAAAGTATTAATTTGAGTTGTGCATGGTTTTAAAATTCATACATGCTGGTTGGAAGGTAGACAACAGCTGGACAGATGAAATAAAGAAATGAAGAAGAAGTGCATGCCAGTAGAAAGACGAAGAAATGAAACTCTATATAAAGGACTAACATCGGGGAGTGAAAGACACAATTAATTCAGAGGAGAGTTTTTGGGGACTAAGAGTTTTTTTTTTTGCAGTTCGGTTCTTGAGAGAACTTGGTTGTTCTTGTTTAAATGGACAGCTAAGTCCTTAAGTAAAGTTAGGGATGAACTTGAACAATTGATGGTGTTTTTAATTTATTTTTGATTCATGTGATTGCTCTTTATTAATGCAAATTCTTATTTATCATTCACAAATTATCAATGATATTTTCTTATCTCCAAATATCTAGGAATTGATTCCCTTCAAAGATTCAGTCATACTTTTTCTATAGAATGGTTAAGATCATTGATTATGTTTGGATTAATTCGTTATCTTTATTGATTTAACTCTTTGCTGCAGTATTGCCCACTGGGTATATTGTTGTCGCTGAGTTTTGACAATAAGGATGATAATTCACAGAGTTTTAAAAAGTAGTGAATGATTTATCAAAGAGTTATCTTTCGATTAAAGTGGGGACTTTGGAGATAAATCTCCAATTGTGTAATTTATTGAATCAAGAATAAATAGAAATACCCGATTTGTGCAAGGAATTCCTGAAGTTTTGCTATTTCTAATTTGAGTATTCCTTATTTTTATCCTTGTAATTTTAATTGTTAAATCGTATTAAAACCAATTCTTGCTTATTGATCATTAAATATTTTTCCTTTAGCTCTTTTTATTCTTTGTTATGTTTTGTTTAATCTGTCTCCCTAAGGAATCGACACCTCGAAGCTGTGCTACAACTACCACGTTATTTTTTGGGCGTAATCAACACCCAGAGAGGAGATTTGGAAGCTAAACTTTCATGCGATTGTAGAAGAGTATTTTATGAATTCAAAGTGAAATCTTCTTCAATGAACCTGCAGTTCTAAGATCAATTCAATCCAAGATAATAGGAACAAGCAGCTGGTTGATAAGCTGGGAACAAAAAAAAAAACAAGTAAAAATAAGATGTAATATTTCCTTTCAACCCAAGCATCAAAACAATCCAGCCGTATAGAGCCTTTTTGGTAACTTGAAAAACATAAACGAGAAAAACAAGAAGGGCTAAATCAGGGAAGCGCAACTTTGAAGGTGCTGAATGAACAAAACACCTGATTAAACTCTTTGACATGATTTTTTCCACTAGTTCTGCCGGGATGAGAAAATTAAGAAACACACAAGGGGACTAAGGACTTAAACAAATTCCCAAAGCCAAACAATAGGGACTATAAAAAGATATATATAGAGAGAGTTTTGGTCACTAATCTACGTAGTGAAACTGGATCAAGAAAGTTTCCACGGAATCCAGAAACATCATTGACCCGAAAACGAAGACCATGTGCGAAATGGAGCTTTGGGGCTCTGACGGCGGACTGGCAATGGCATCGAGGTGTGATTGGTGGCGAACGGCACCCCTAATGGCGACGATCATGGAGAAATCTGAGAGAGAGAGAGAGAGAGAGAGAGAGAGAGAGAGGTAAGGCTAGATTCGGGGAAAAGGATATTTCCGCCGTGGGGGTTGGGAGAGAATGAGGGGATGGCCGTCGAGATAGGGTGGCGTTGGCATGGTGGGGTCACTGGCAACAGGCTGTGCTAAATAGCGTGGGGCTTTGTGCTCGAGAAGGAAGAGTTGGGGAGGGTGAAGGGGAGGGAGGGGGGAAAGGGCTTGGTGGGAATGACTGAAACCGAGTGGGGAATTTAATTTTATTAGCTATTTGCGGTGTCTTACTATCGTCGCAAATACCTAAACCTCGGGCAGAAATATGAAAAAGGCATTAGCAACAGATAAAATATCCCTCGAAATACTCATTTGCAACGACTAAAGTTCACCGGAAAAGGCTAAGCAATCGAAATTTAAAATCGATGCAAATAAGGAGTATTTGCAGTGATTTTTTTTTTGTGACGATTTTAAAAGCACTGGAAATAATTTTTTTCAGCAATTTTTAAACTTAAAAAAAACCAATGCAAATGACCACTTTCACAATTGCAGCGATTAAGAAACCGTCGCTAAAAAATTTTTAATTTCCCGGCGAATTTTGTCGTCGTAAAAATTGTTGCAAAAGATCAATTTAATATTTGCGGCCAATATGCACATCGCAAAAAGTAAAAAAATCACTGCAAAAAACTAGTTTTAAAATTTAATGTAAAAAGGGCACAACGATGTAAAAATCGCCGCAATTAACTCCTTTTTGCGGTGATTTTATTTCCAATAGACAAAAAATCATCATAAAAAGCCTTATTTCTTGTAGTGATTTCTGGCTTACTCTACGACCACCTTCTCCGGCTTGGGCTTAGGCCTTTCCTCCTCGGCTACCAAAACAAGAAAGCCGGTGAGAAGTTGCTGGAAATGATTAATACCGCCATTCAACATTGTAAAGTTGGTGTTGTAGTGTAGAAGAAAAGAGTTGTACCCATCTTTTATAATGTCAGACCATCCTGGCTTTGGGTTAGGGATACATACAATGGAACTGGCCACCGTGTTTTAGAGAAAGACCATGAGAGATTCAGCAGAGCACTTGAAGAAGCTAAAAATATTGTTGGACTTCCTTTTGATTCATCAAGAGGGTCTGTTTCTAATTTTTCTCCCTTTTTCTTATTTTGAATGCTCATTTTAATAACCGAACAAATAGTTCACACACATATATATATATATATATATATATTTATATATATATATTTATATCTAGACATATGTCTAACCATTCAAACCACTTATTAGCCCTTCGAACGGTTTGAACCATTCTGTTCGACCGCAATTTTAGAGCATTCGAACATTAACATTTAATTTGTATTTAACTTATTAAATTGTTCTATCAATTAATTTATTAAATTGCTATTAGTACATAATTTTGTAAATCTTTTCTCATATTAGATTTTTTCACTAATGTTGAATATGTATTTTATTTTTCAAATTTCAGGTTCATTAAAATGTCTTATAGGGGTCGCAAACGTGGGAGATCAGGAGAACCTTCCATCCAAACAGTTCAAGAGTGAACTATTTTACTTGAGTGGGAGGTAAAATTGTCTAATTTTGTGGCTCTTATATGGGAGGGTCATTCCCTCCCATCAGTATTCAATGATCATGGTTGGGCACCAATCTTAGATCAACGAGAAGAAGGAATGGAGCTGATTTCTTACATTGAGATCGTTGTTGAGTTCTATAAAGAGCTTAGTGGTGCTAGCCCAGATGATGGAGGGGCATATAGGATCTGTATCCGAGGAGCACCTGTTATATTTTTCAACAGACGGACTCGCTACATATCTCGATATCCCTAGGCTGGTCGATGCCTATCCGAACCTGCCGCCTAGAGAGTCTGATCCTTCAGGTGATGCAGAGATATCTCAGGATGATAGACCTCCTTACACAGATGAGGTCGATACACTTGCTGATCACGAGGTCACAGACTTGGTTGTTAGTCCAGATGCCCCAGTGTATGATGGGACAAAAAGCATTAAGCAGGCAGATTTATCTTCTTTCTTTAAGATCATGAATCTGATCATCGCAAACAATATCGACCCTCCGTAGCACAAGATCGAGGTTGGCATGGATCGAGCCAGATTTATGATACGGGTCGCTCGTGGCATTCTGATCAACCTCGTGGGATATATTTTTTAGAGTATCCGATCAGAGGCTCGGTATATTACTACAGATATACTGTCGTTCGAGATCCTAATCACTCGATTTTTGCTACATTCCAGGGTTGTGCCAGAAAAGTTGTTGAGCTTTCGCCACAGCCGATGGGACTGATCAACAGCATCACCCTATCACAAAGCACAGGACACTCGAGATTCCAATTACATGGACCTGCTCCTAACGACAGAGCTGATATTCAGAGAGATGCACAGCCAGGAGATATCGGCGTATCGGCTGGTGAGACATCTACACAGGCCAAGGCATCATACACATCTACTCGGGAGGAGATGGCCGACATACTGCATGCTGAGATTGGCATACACACATCAGTAATGATCGAGCATACTACAATGCATACTATCATGACTAAGTTGCGTATGGAGATTATGGCTATCGTATCTTAGTTATGTACAGAGGTTAATGAGCTACGTACACAGATTAATGCCAATAATGCAACTTAGGTCACACTTAGTACTCGACTGACATAGGTAGAGAGACAATTAGCTACAGTCGAGAATGTGTGCAGAGACCTTGCATCATAGTCAAAGTTTCTATTTTTTATTTATATATTTTTTTTGTTATGGTTATGGACAGTATATATGGTGTTGTATTTAATGTGCTTTAGTTGTAAATTAAATATTTTGTCTTTTCTGGAGTAATTATTGATTAATATTATGTGGTATATGGCTGATAATATTTATTTGAGTAAAAATCTTAATTAACATAAAATAATCATTAAAATATTTTAAAATTAATTACATAAAATTAATTAATGAATTTGTATATATGATATATATTTTTTATATTTTGAGTTATGTACCGAGATTAATATTATACGTTCGAATGTATAAATGTGGTGCTTGAATATGTGGGTACTAAATATATTTCATTCCAACGGTTTATAAATCTTTCCACCAGGTTTTGCCACCAAATATTTTTCGTTTGAACACAAATAATTAGCGTTCGAACAGTTTTGAACTTTCCCCGCCATAATAAATTACATCCCTGCCAAGATTTTTCTGATCAAACGGTTTTTTACCCGTTCAAACGGAAAAATCTTTTTGAGATGCTTTAATTCATCACAGAAATACGTGTTCGAATGATTATTTTTCCGTTCGAACGATTTTGTGAAGTCATCAACTTTTTGGGACGAAATTTAAATTTCATCCCAGAAACTGACTTTTAGGGATGAAATAAATTTCATCCCTAAATAATTTCGTCCCTAAAAATCGATTTTGTTGTAGTGCATATATTTTGTTATCTGGTTCGTAGATCAATAGAATGTCTCTAATTTTGTTCGATCTTTGTTTTTTCGGTTTTCATATATTGGTCAGAGTTTATACGAAGTGCTTTTGATGCCATAATAGAGAAAATTGATAAGAGTGTTCCGGTAAGTGTTTTAGAAATCTAGTTTGCTTATGTTTGAGACACTTAAAGAATCAACGAAGTAACACTAACGTGCATGCTAATTACTGGCCTGTTCGTCGACTCTCTTTATTGGGAGCTGGATATGTTTTATTGTTCGTTCATTAATATTGTTAGTTAAGACTTCAATTATCCATCTAAGTTGGATCATCGTGATCGATGACGTGAAAAAATGTTTTATGGATTTTCAAAATTAAGTCATCATGTTTAGTCATTGGCTGTTGATCTCTTTCAAATACCTTGTATCTAGCTACTGTATATAGACTAAGTGGTGCTAATTTGTGTTGACCTCATGGACATGTATATACAAGAACAGTTCATATATATAGATCTATATATATATATAGTTGTCTTTTCTGGTTGAAACTCTTTCAAGCTATTAATATTTGTCCAGCTAGCTTGCTTCTTGTACGCGTAGTACTCTCACTACGCGCATAGTTGATAAAAAGATCTAGAACTCGCATGATAGTGTATCGTTAATTTGCTTTATTTGCTTTGTTGGTAGTACTCTGTTGCTACAAGATAAGAAACAACATTATTACTATATTTATTTAATGCAACTAATATATAACATAAAGAAAGATAATAGTGAAATTACTTGATATGTAAAATCTTCAAACATATAAGAAAATTTCTCTCATTCATTTGGGGGCATGTTTTGAAATGAGTTTGACACACTTTTGTTGCACTATTGAACTTTTGATAGTGTGCATAGCATCTACTTTTGTAACTTTGGAATGCATTGTTCATTAGCTCATCAACAGTTACTCAATCCTCTTGCCGGCCAAAATTAATTTCAAACTCATCATTGAAATAATTATGAATGATTAGTCCAAATACAAACTAATTATAAATTAAGTAACAATTTAATAAAATTATTTTCTAACTTATTGCCAAGGCAACCATTTTTTATGTGGTCTTTCTAAGTATTAATATATAATATGTATAACCCAATCTGAATTGAAAGTAGATACCAACAATATTTAATTTATATTTATACCATTTTAAATCAAGAACTATCAAACCAATAATAATAATAATAATAATAATAATAATAATTCTACTCATCATCCTAGCTCACATCACACACTACACATAATGTTTTTTTCTCTTACTAAATATATGGTGTATCGATAATCATGAGTAGAAAAAATCAATTAGTTTATGAAAAAAATTAAAAATAAATAAAAGTAAGTGTGGTGTGTGAGGATCACCACTAAGGAGATATATTGGCTTGGCATCAGAAACTCCTCAACCTCAACCAAGGCCTCCCCTTCTCATTGTTTTCTTAGTGTGCATGTATAAGGACTTAGGACCCGAGTTGCTGAAACCCGGTCCAAAGGCATACGAAACACAACATTAACAATTGTAGTTGTAACACAAGACATTCAAAGTTAGTTTTTATGGATAACAATAAGTCACCTATCGGTATATGGATAACATTAAATGTCATGCATCCTATCGGTATATGGATAACATAATTAAATACTTGAAAACACATTTGGGGCTTATTGTATTTTGAAGATGCTTGGTTTTCTTTTGATCTATTTGTGATTGACTAATTTATATTGTCCAAGTGGGGGATTGTTATATTTATTATGGACTAGCATAAATCTTATATTAATCTTGGGCTCATAATGGGATGAGCCGAAAATACCATCATAGAATCAGCCCATTGAATTATATCACCTTACTTGCTAGGATTAGAGAGAAGTTTTTCCTCTTTCAAAATCACTATTGCCAGTAGCTACCTTTAGAGTGCTGCTATGCATGAAATGAGATACTTTGAATTAGAATTTGTAACATAGATGAGTACTGAGTTTTGAAAGATTTCTGAGATGGGGAGGGAAAGTTCCACAAAGGGAGTTGTCATTAGAATCATGTTGGAAGACGAATTGTAGATCGAATTCCGGGGAGGAAGATTAGTCCGGGAAGGAGGAAGGAGCATTTGAGTTTACTTAATTCATGTCATGGCTGTTTTCAATGTTAGAAAAGCCTCTATTTGTTCTTTTCCTGGAGTCGCAGTGGAAGAAACTAGTCATGCACTACAAGAAAATCGGTTATTTGCGGCGCTATAAATCGCCGCAAATAATAGAAAAAATCACTGCAAATAGATTTCTGCGTGCCACATGTTCATCGCAATTGTTTATGTGACGCCCCGACTCCCACGTGTAAAAAGCCTCGGGAATCGTGACGTCAGGATGATGACAACACGGGTCACACATCCCAACGACAAGTGTCAAGTGTGTGCAACATGCAAAAGTGCACAACAATACGCAGCGGATTAATAATATTTAAGTCATTACGTACCAGAATTTTTAATACACAAAGATAATCAAAATACAGTATACTGAAAGTTATACAGTCATCCACGAAAATATAATAAAACCGAATACATACGCATGGGAAACAAATCCCATAACCAAAAATCAGCAGCAACCACATGCCACTTAACCATTGAGCTGATCTCTAAGGCTCGTCATCCTCGTCCTCACCTGCACCAAAATCTACGGTACCATAAAGGGTATCGCAGGTAAGTAATAATCCAAACGATCTTTAAGATTAAAATACATTTAAGCAACCAACATGCATGCATATGAGAAAATATGCACCAACCCCAAAAATATTTATTGGACACTGTAGGCGGGAATCACAGGCGGGACTCTACCACCATCCTTGCTTACCACCATCCCTACCGGGTGCACCGTAGACGGGAATCGCAGGCGGGACAACACCACCATCCCTGCTTACCACCATCCCTACGCGTACACCGTAGGCGGGAATCGCAGGCGGGTCTATACCACCGTCCCTGCTTACCACTATCCCTACAGTTCCTTTCCACACAACGCCAAAAACCCAATGGAGCACTGTAGGCGGGAATCGCAGGCGGGACAACACCACCATCCCTGCTTACCACCATCCCTACAGTCTCCTTTCATTTTCCCACAAATGAAAACCCAGTTCTCATTAAACACAAAATATGCGTGCACATGCAATGTACAAATCCAACAATAAATTCCAATAACCAATACGACAGTAAATTCCACAATCCAACCAGATCACAACACAACCAATCACAGACATAAAGACCATGTCAGTGCAAAAATATATTAAAACCTTAAAAATGTTCGGGAAAATACTTACAGCGCTTTAATATATTTTTCAGAGGATCACGAGAGAGCTGAGAGTGCCAAAACAGCAACACCACAGTGTAAAAACACTGTGGCCGAAATACACAGTGAAATCCAAAATCAAACGGGGCCAAACGAAGACTTGGGAACAATAGGGTAGAGCCTATGGAAGGTGGGGAAGCTAATGGTGTCGAAGGTTGGCCGTGGGTGGCGGCCGAAACGGTGGTTTTAAGGTCTAGAAACTCGAATCAGAGAGGGTGCTCGATGGGACATCTCCGGCGACGGATTGGAGCCGGGGTTGGGTCCAAATGGTTGCTTGAGGGCCGGTGGTGATGTGGTAGAGAGATGGTGGCCGGAGGTGGCCGGACGGCGGCGAAACAAGGAAGAGAAGCCCGCGGCTTGGGCGACGCGTGCAAGCAATTTCCGGCGAGGGACGAGCTGAGATTGGAGCTATGGGGTCGCCGGCCGGTGGGGAAGAGAGGGAGAGGGGCGGTGCCAGCCACAAGCGGCGCTGGGTGGGAAGGGTGTTCTGCCGAAGAGAAAGGAGAGAGAGGGGGGGCAGCTCGCGCGCGGGAGAGAGAGGAGAGAAGAAAGAGAAAGAAAAAAGAAAAAGAAGAGAAAGAAAAAAGAGAAGGGAAAAAAGAAGATCCAGCCTTTCCAACTTGGGCTTCCAAAGTGATCCAACGAAAACGATTTTAAAACCTCTAGATAAATAAAATAATTCAAATTCAATGAAATGCTCAATTAAAACAGTAAAAATATTAAAATCTAAAAACAAGCCAATTTAAATTAAAGATCAATTTAAATCCAAAACAATAAATAATATAAAGAAAATCCATTAAAATAATTGTCACAACTTAAAAAAAAATATTATAAAATAATATTTAAAACCCCCATAAATTTAAAACAAGAGAATAAATTTTTAAACAAATTAAAATAATCCTTCTTTAAAAATACACTAAAATCTGGGATATTACAGTTTACTCACTTTTAACTTAAACCAGCAAAATACAAATATCGTCGCGAAAATTTTTTATTTGTTGTGAAAAAAGTATTTGCAGGGTTTTCTATCGTCGCAAATAGCCCAATTATCGCCGCAAATATCACTTGATTATTTGCAACGTTTGATCTATTCGCCGCAATTAATATTTTGCAGCAATTTTGAGGTCTGCCGCGAATAATAATCTGATGTAGTTTAGCTTTTTGATAATTGATTCGCTGCAAACAAAACTGACGTTTCAACTAGTCTTTTGTGGCAATTGGAAATTGCCGCAAAAAGTCTTTTCGCTTGTAAATAGCATTTGCAGCGAACTGGAAATCGCCGCAATTAGTCAATTTCTTCCTGCTACAGGCTGCATATAATTTTTTTATTATTATTTTAAGATTCCTAATTTCCTGCTTCAACTCATTTAATTATAGCATTACCAAATAGTAATACTATACATCCATGAATAAGATACACCAAATATTAATTTAATCCAATACTTGTAATCATACTAGCTAGTATATATATATAAATTCAATGATCCAATACATCAGCCAGCCCCTTTAGAAATGCTATACACTAGCATATGGTGCATTAATGGGAGGCAATTAAATACTATAAATGGGAGCAGCTAATGTCTCTTACAAGGTTTAAAGTATTATAAAAACATCCACAATACAAATGTACCAGTTAAAACAAATATGAAAACAAATGGTGGGTAGAGTCCATCCGCAACTTCGCACATCGATCGTTGATTTGCGATGACTCGGTGATTGATGGCTGAGTTGCAGCTGTCCGGAACAGGTTTATCAAGTAGACTGCCTTCTACATTCACTAGGCAAAAGAAATCTCCAAAGTGACAACTTTTCTTAAGATAAGTTACACACAAACAAATATTATAGCAGAAATTTTATGTAGTTGCAAAAATTCTTTGATTTCTTGCATGTTATGAGCTACCATGCATTTTCCCTTCTATTTTGTTTTCACACGTTTGCATGTAATTAACTAATTCATTATAAGAAATAGGATGAATTTGTTTACATGGTTTCAATACATATATCAAGCTGGCCTGCCATTCTCATCGTAAGAAATATCATTATTAATTGTATACCACTATAGAACATACCACTATAGACAAGATGCGTCTTGCAAGTATCTTCTCTGTTTCAATTGGATCCTGTCAATTTATTCAATGAAATGTCACAAATCTTTCCCATAGAATCCACAAACCAATAAAATTCTTGTTACATGCTGTACACCTCGACTGAACATGAAAGAGAAATTTTGCCAACCACTGTGTCAGATGATGTTGGATCTAACAAGTCATATTCCTCAACTTCTGAATCTGCTTCCTGCAACACCATTCATGTGAAAATAAAATCATCCAAATGAA
Organism: Cyclocarya paliurus; assembly: GCA_029856935.1. Classification (NCBI taxonomy): domain Eukaryota; kingdom Viridiplantae; phylum Streptophyta; class Magnoliopsida; order Fagales; family Juglandaceae; genus Cyclocarya; species Cyclocarya paliurus. Next base: position 11,574,552 of record CM056954.1, on the reverse strand, counting down.
TAGACCAATAAGTTTTCTACCATGCCTACGATACAAATCATGTAAATCTGAAACAAAAGCATCAAGCAATTAACTTAAACTGTATTTGAACGACCATCTCAATTTACTCATACAAGTGATAAATAAATACAGGATAATGAAGAAAGAAATAGAAGAATAACATGATAGTAAATTTATATGCTTGATTTTATGCACATGCCTAAGCATAACCTTCATATTATGATGTAATAAAAGTACTAAAGGTTGTAATCACGTATAATCCTAAACTAATGACCATTGTAGGCTCGCTAAGACCTCTTTTTTAGCATAATTAAATCATAATCTTTTTTCTGATGAGTAAGACATTCGAATTTGATGGAAAGAGTTTATTCTACACAAATGTCAGTAGATAATATAACTTCAAAGCTCGTCAAGTTAAGGGACCTTAGGGAATGCATGAAGATGAAAAATGAAGAGGTTGACTGTGGTAATGCAATTAGAAAATTTAGAACCTCTAATTGGGTCAATTACGCGGAAAGAATGGCATGCCTAGAAGATATTTACAATTGCCCATGATAGCCACATTTCTGGACATGCCAATTAAGAGAGCTGTTTCACCATGAGAAAATAATAACTCCTTGAGAGAGAATTTCTCGTAGAGAGAATTAAGGAGACTAAAGGCTTGATCTTTTCAAAAACCACAACTTATTAAACAAAAATGAGTTGGTTGAGACAATTTCAAGCTTCTATTAACTGACTCTCATTTATCCAAAACTTATCTTGTAAGGGGGACTGATATCCCACTGAAGCGTATAAATCAATACTAATAATTCTTTTAAGAGGACAAAGCCTCATGCCATGCACATGATCTTTCGTAATTTCATAATCAGCCAATTCCTTACCTCCAGGAATCTTTCTTCCCTTAAATATTCACAAAGAACCAGCAGACCAATCGATTAAATTTAGCTCCCAGCTTAACTTTTAGCTTTAATTAAAATAATCTCCCTCTCTCTCTAGTTTCATCCTATCTATACTTTCGCAGAAGCATAAATTTTGTACTCTTTATCATGTATAAAAATTACAAGAAGATCATATCATTTGGATAGAAGTGCATACTAGAAGTAAATAGCATAAGGAAATGAAGACATCACCTGGTCAAGCATAAGACACAAACTTGTAGCACATACCATCACGACAAAAATTAATGGCTGTCCAAGATGATTACAAAATAAATCGACACGTTTTGCAGCTCTTGCATAACCCGACCCCTCCCATCTTTGTCCCTTGTACATACATAGTATGAATTACCTGTACAACAAGTAACCAAATGAGGGTAAGCATGCCACTACACCCATGCATGAGTATAATGATTGCGCTGGCGTAGATACTTACATGATTGACTCATGTTCAGTGAGGCCTAGCATCATCTCATAACTATTTGTACATCGTATCATTACCTATTTCAGGATATATTTTGGGCCAAAACATCTGCTTTCCCAACCCAGCTTGCTCCCACAAAACACTTACATATAACCTCCCATATGATATATATATATATATATATATATATATATATATATATCTATATATATATATATATATATATATATTGTCATCTTAGGCCAAAAATGCACCCAAAAATGCCACAAAAAAACCTTCCCATATTTTCTCACAAAAATATGCTCAATGTTGGAGAGACTCACTGAGGGAAGGGTAGGCAGCAAAGATGGCCCTCAACATACGGTCGGTTTCGTTTTGTCTCTCCATCATAACCTGCAGGTTGGCCTTCATTGACTCCATCTCACTCTTGGAAGCTTCAGCTTCTTTCTTATGCTTTTCAATCAAAGCTATATACTCTCTCTCTCATGCCAATGACCTTTGTCTTGTAGACTCTGGGATCACCATCTCTCCCAATCCTCTTGCATAACCCGGTCGATGCCCAAGCACCTCTCTGAAGACACCTGCTGCTGCTTCGTTAGTTCGATTATCTGGTTCTAGAATATCCAGCTTTCCTACCATATCCTTTTGCAATAAGACATAATGAACCGATTATGGACAAAAGTGTCCTAATAATGCATTTTTAAAGATTCAAGGCAATAAATAAAACTATCATTGCATTTAACAAATAAGTAATTTGCTGAGAATATACTCACATAAATGTCTTCGGTGGCAGGTGTCATGAATTTATCTATCTTCTTGGACCAGTGGGTTTCTTTGTAGAAGTTCACTAAATTTGCATTTTCAGCACGCTACATGTGTGTGGAATGTGTGCATGCAACATATTCAATCAGATAATATGTTACATATGACATGGATAGTTTAATCACTAATAAATGACTAACCAAGCAAATGCCATACAAGAGTTAGGCATCAAATATGAGAGAAACCATGGGGATATAGCATATATACCCCTTTGCAAAACTCCAAAATTTATTATTATGTAAAAGTGTGGTTGTCATTATATGAGCTTACAAGTGAGAAATGTGTTGTGTAGTGAATAGTTTACTTCAAACCTTATACCTTCTGTTCTAGCATCCTCACAAAGGATTTGCGACCTATTGTGTGGTTAATCTTCAGCATCTTCCTATTCTCCCGATTTTTACTTGATATTTGCTGTCATTAAAAACCATCAATTTAACTTTTAGTATACAGAGTAATAAATATCCAATCAAGTTAGGGGAGTTATTACCCAAATTGGTTGGATTTCGATTGTACACCCAGAATGCATACTTGGAGGGCCTTGCTACCCCATCTTTCACAGAGCTTAAACCAGACGAGGGGGCTGACCAAACTAGTCCCAGTTGCTAATGCCTCGTCATGGCTACCAAACGACATATATATCTTATGCAGTTGGTGGTGGAAGGCATTAAAGCGCTTACGAAGCTGTTTGGTCACAGCCAATCGATGGTTCTCTAAGTCCCAATCCAATTCAAAATCAGCCTACAGAGGGATTTAAAATTTATATTAATATTTGAGAATTATATATAGTCTAATTTTTTAATGATCAACATCAAAGTATAAAGTTTTACCCGAACACGATCGATTAATTCATCCTTATGCGCTTGGGGTACGTCACTCCATCTAGGGTAGCTCATGTTGCAATGATGTTTAATGATCTAGCTTAAACGTGTTGTAAATATGTTCGCATTCTCGTAACATGGTGTTGTTTCACCATTATTTATCTTCAACAACACTTTTCCATGCTTACGCACTTTTTCAAATTCAATACACTTCGCCGGCCCACGACCACGTCTCGTCTGTGCCTGGGTGGCTATAGGCATTGACGAGATGTCCTCACCTGTATGACATAATACCGATAAGGTCTAGTCAAAGGTCTCATTTGTTTAAATCAATCTTACACACAAGGATGAAACTCATAAAAGCACCCCGCATCAAGCCAACTATACCATTTTGAAATCTATCAGGCTCTGGTGCAACCCTTGGGGAGGGTTCTCTGTTTGCCTCGGTCTCCAAATTTGGGTTCGCACACGGAGGCTCCCATGGCTAGCTTGGAGGCTGGGTTTCATCATCTGAGTTGGCCTCATAAGCCAAATGTGGGCTATGTTCCTCACTGATGCGGACTCCACATGGCCTGCGTGCACCACATCTGTACGGCACAAATCTCCGCCCAATGGTTCCTCGTACGCTAGGCAGGGATCTACGTGGGCCACTGATGCTCCTCATTAACTCTGACCAAATGTCTCCTATCTCCAACCCCAAATAGATCAGTCGCTTTGAATGTTAAATCGTCCTTTTTCCGTCCACCTGAGAATTAACAATAGCAAACGTGAATTACATAAAGCTATTTAAAGGAAATATAACCACAACAACCTTGCAATAAGATAATGCATTAAAATAAATATTGTCAGTGTGTGCATGTATTAGTGCAGTACTCTCATTAATGGATATGCGTAAGGGTTTGGCAAGTAAAAATAAAATCAATTTTGAGATAAGTTTATAATAAACTGCAGTTTGCAACCCAACATGCGATCCATAACATGAAGGTTACCTCTATCAACTAATGCGGTGTTCACCTGGTTTCCAATGGTTGGCAAGTTACCTATTCTGACTCCGATTCTTCATCGGTTGATAGGTCCTCTTCATCTGAATATTGGCAATCACCATAACCATCTTCAGAACCAGATGGAACCATTCCATCATCAATAAAGTCTATTGAATTTACGCATTCACCACCAACCGCCATATGGTCTCGTGCATCGATGTGGATAGGTTTTATATCAGTCCTACTAAGTGGAGTGTTTACTGGACATGCATCACAATGTAAAAGTGGATATTCAAATGATGGCTCATTTTTTTGATAGACATCATCCTCACTTGATTCACTATCAATATTGTCCAAAACCCTTGGCACTGGTGGAATGTCTATAACACCCCGTATTTTAGTGTATTTTTAATGAAGGATTAATTTAATTTATTTAAAGATTGATTATCTTGTTTTAAAATTTTGGGAGTTTTTAAATATTATTTTATAATATTTTAAGTTGTGAAAATTAATTTTTATGTATTTTCTTAATATTATTTACTGTTTTGCATTTAAAGTGATATTTAATTTAAATTGGTTTGTTTTTGGGTTTTAAAATTATTATTGTTTTAATTGAGCTTTTCACTGCGTCTGGATTATTTTATTTAGCTAGTATTTTTAAAATCTTTTTCGTTAGATCATTTTTAAGACCCTGAGATGTGAGGGTTGGATCTCATTTCTTTTCCTTCCTCTTTCTTTTTCTCTTTTCTTTTTCTTCTTTTCTTCTTCCTGTTCGGTTTTATTTCCTGCAAGCCTCTCTCTCTCTCTCCCGTTTCCTTCTCTCTCCCCGTGTGAACTGGCCTCTCCTTCTAGCCACCGCCGCAGGCCGTCCGTGGCCCTCACCGCCAGCGCCATTCGACCCCCCAGCTGCCAACGACCCAGCCCCTCAAAACTTAGACCACGCTGCGCCTCCGTTAGCCTCCATGGCTCGTTCGAACCCGCAATGGTCTTCGCGTCGTTTCGCTGGCCCCTTGCCGTCCTAACCCACCCAGTTTCAGCTCCGATCCGTCGCCGGAGCCACCTACACGAACACAAGCTCCGATTTCACCTTTTTGGCCTTAAACCGCCCATTTTTGCCGCCACCCACGACCAAAGGCCACCACCATTAGCTTCACCGACCTCCCTAGACCCTACCCTATCAATTCCAAGTCTTCGTTTGACCCCGTGTGAATTTGGGTATACTGTGTATTTCGGCCACAGTGTTTTTACACTGTGGAGTTGTTGTTTTGGAGCTTCCAGATCCTTCATGATCCTCCGAAAAATATATTATAGCGCTGTAAGTATTTCTTGAACAATCTTTTGAGATTTAAATATATTTTTGCACTAATTGATTATACTGTGTTCTGGTTGGTTTCTGGACTGAGTCTGAGGAGTTCGGGGGTGGATGGATTTGAGGACAGAGTATTTGTTGTGTTGGTTATATTGTGATTGAGTTGTTGTCGAAATTGTTATTGTTATTTGGAATTGGTTATTGGGCATTATTGTTGTGGTTCGGTGCATTGCATATTGCACGCATGTTCATGTTTGTAAATTGAAAAACTGGATTTTCGTGTAATTGCATTCATAATCATGTGGATATTTTGAAAAATGGATTTTCATATGGATTGGACTTTTGGGTGCATGTGTATCACGAACCCAAGCCGAGATGGGGCATTATCTCGGTGGAGCTCCTCTGGTCAATCGGGAGCGAAATATACTGAGTGACGTCCCCTGGGTTGTCGTTGGGTGACAACGGAATCGGACGAGTTACATGCCGACTTCGTGGCCCTTCTGTTAGCGGGGCTAGAGGATGACCTGGCCACGAACGCACTGGGTGCGGAACTGGGCATCACTCGTTATGCAGCCAGGACGTGCAGATGGTCCATAGGGGAGACCATGGTGCATATGGATTAATGGATAATGGAAATGGCTGTTTTCTGAAAAAATAGCATGAGTTGGATATGATTTTGTGTGTCATTTTCTGGAAAAATGATGGTTAATATTTTGGGCTATTTTCTGGAAAAATGATGGAAATATTTTGGTGGAAATATTTTTGCGCCAAATGGGATTTTTGGCGTGTGTTGGATTTTATGGATATTGCATCATATGCATGCATGGTTAGTTGCTTTAATGTGTTTTTATCCCAGGATTTGGTTAGGTTATAACTTACCTGTGGTACTGATTGAGCTGCATTATTGCATATTTTATACATTTAAAATCAATATATTTTTAATTATTTTATTATTTTATCATTGATTTTAGATGAAAAAATGATCAAGAGGCAATAAATCCAAGTTGTGATTTAAATTGATTAAAAGCATAGTTTATGCTTATTTTTACAACTTGTGATTTAATTTGATTTTATTTCCTCACATGCACAACACACTTTTAATATTTTAGTTTAGTTTTTGTTTAATTTTTATTTAATTATTTATTTTCTTTTTCTAGTTTTATTTTTTATGTAATTATTATTTATTTTTTCTGTCTTATTTTATTTTATTTTGTTTTATTTTATTTTATTTTATTTTATTTTTATTTTCATTTTTATTTTTCTGATTTTCTTCTTAGGCTAAACGACATGTCGTTTGGTCTGCAAACCAAACGACATGTCATTTTGTAGTTGATTTGAATCTGCCATCTAAGGAAAACGACCTGTCGTTTGACAAAAACGACATGTCGTTTTGCACGTGCTTTGAATCTGTCATCTGAGGAATCGACCTGTCGTTTGACATAAACGACACATCGTTTAGTGTCGTCTTCAACCTCTCGCCAGCTGCATGCAAACTCCATGCATGCGTTCCGAGCATGCACAGCCGCAGCCCACCGCCTCTCCACCACCAGCAGCACTCCTCCAGGCCACCATGAATCACCTGCTGCAGTCCTTAGCATCAACCAACCGCCACTGCATCCAGTTGTGCTCAGCCACCCACACGCAGCAACGTCGTCTCCTTGCATGCGTTCAGCAACGCTCCTCCACGCCCCCATTGCTACACCTTCCATCTGTAACCACCAGTCCGAGCTACACGATGCACACCAGCACGTAGCCCAAGTAGATGAAGCTGCACAAGCTTCTACTCACAAGCTGCACAAGGAAAAGCATTCGGCTTTTGCTTTCCGTAAACACTACGTGGGGAACAACAAGCAAACATGCATGCCGAAAGGATAGAAAAGAAAAATAAAAAAGAAGAGGAATAAAACAGATAAGAGCTGAAGATGATCGGTGGAAGACAAGAAGGATTAGTTGGCATGCTGGAACAACTATGATGCACGGCCAAGAAAGGAAACCAAACGAAAAAGAAAGAAAATAAAAGAAGTGGTTGAGCGAGGTGCAAGCAGATCATTCAGTGGTTTTCGGTTGGAAAGCAGAGAAATGAATAAAAAAGAGAAAGAAACTACAGATCATTCGGTACCCACTCGGTGCAGTTCAGCTCAAAGGAAAGAAAAAGAAATGAAAATAAAACTAGATACAGACCACTCGGTGCAGTTCAGCGCAAGAAAGAAAGAAAAAGAAAGAAAAAAATAAGCAGATCATTCAGTGGGTTTCGGCTGGAAAGAATGATAAGGAATAAAAAAAAAGAAAAGGAAAGAAGACAACATGCATGAGGCGCCGAAAGTGAAATGGAAGTGGGCTACGGCAACTACTACTTGTTGGTTTTTGAAGCCTATAAAAAGTCTTGTAAATGAACGAAGAAGGCATCAGACATTTTGAGAGAGACTTGGAGAATTAATTTGAGAGAGAGTTTCAGACTTAGTGTTTATTTTAAGAATTGTTGTGATTCTTGAAATGGACAGCTAAGTCCTCAAGTAAAGCTAGGGATAAACTTGCACAATTGAGGGTGTTTTTAATTTATTTTTGATTCATGTGATTGTTCTTTATTAATGCAAATTCTTGTTTATCATTCACTAATTATTTATGTTATTTTCTTATTTCCAAATAATCTAGGAATTGATTCCCTTCATAGATTAAGTCATGCTTTTTCTATAGAATGGTTAAAATCCTTAATTATGTTTGGATTAATTTATTGTCTTTATTGATTTAATTCTTTGCTGCAATATTGCCCACTGGGTATATTGTCGTCTCTGGGTTTTGTCAATGAAGATGATAAATCACAGAGTTTTTAAAAGTAGTGAATGATTTATTAAAGAATTATTTTTCGATTAAAATGGTTTTTTAATTCTATATCTTCCAATTAGGGAATTTGAATAAATCTCTAATTGTGTAATTTATTGAATCAAGAATAATTAGAAATATCCAAATTTGTGCAAGGGATTCATGATGCTTTACTGTTTATAATTTCAGTGATCTTAATTTTTATCATTGTTAATTTACTTGCTGAATCATATTAAAATCGATTTCCTCTTATTGATCATTAATTATTTTTCTTTAGTTCTTTTTATTATTTGTTGTATTTTCTTTAATCTGTCTCCCTGTGGAATCAACACCCCAAAACTGTGCTACAACTACCGCGTTATGTTTTGGGCGTAATTAGGTACCATTTAATAGTACTGCAGATTATGTTGATGTTGATGCAGATGCCGAGCCTGAGAATTTGGCTCCGCCGGAGGAGTGATCTAGGATCACTCGGGTTTATGTTTATTTTTCAGCTTTGTATTATATTTAGTAGGACTTTGGCTTTTGTTTTAAGAGATTTGTATTTGGATATTTGTATTAAACTAAAATTCTGGTACTAGTTGATTTAATTATTATTCGCTGCATATTTTATTGTGCACTATTTATTTATTGCACACACTTGGCACTTGTCGTTAGGATGCATGACTGTATTGTCATTATCCTGACGTCACGATTCCTGAGATTTTTTGTACGTGGGAGTTAGGGCGTCACAATGTCATACACATTCCTATTATTATACTTCTGCACAACATACCAGTTCTCCTTCGACCTTATATCTCTAATGTAAAAATATTGGGAAGCTTGGCATGCCAACACATATGGTTCGTCCTTATACCAAGTCCTATCCATGTTGACACTAGTTAGATGATCGTCTACTCGTACCCCACTTTTTTTATCACCAACATCAAACCAATCACAACTGAATAAGTACACTCGACGACTTTCCATGTAGTGTAACTCCACAATATCATTGAGAACACCATAAAATTCTATATTATTGGTATCTTCGTCACCAGTTACCAACACCCCTGAATTTTGCGATCGTCGGCGAAGTTCATGCTGCTTTGTATGGAACCGTTTACCATTTATAATGCAAGCAGCATAGCTTGCAACGGTCAAGACCACAAGCTAACGCATACAAATCAGCGGACACAAGTAGTGGGTTTCCCGTACGCTGGTCCTGAACCTACAGGAATATTGGGGTAAATTGTGAACTTATACTTTCATACACATAGCCAAAAGCAAGTGAGTCGGGTTTATTATAAGTAGACTTCTTGGACCAATTGCTAACTTACATGTTGCTTGAACTAAGTTGGAAACTCAGTTTGATGTGTGCGATCGACAGAATTTGGGTTTGACTCTTTACATTTGGAGTAGTTCTCCCTGCATTAGGAGAACACAATCGGCCAATCAATATTAGTTAGTTATGTAAAGTCTTAAAAATAATAGTAGGTCGTTTCGAAAAAGTATAAAGGAATTCTTGGTTGCATACTTGAGATAGGGTCCAATCTCGGTACAATTGTTAAGCACGTACCATATGGCTGAGGTATGGAGTGTATCTTCTAATTGCACATTACGGGCTATACCCAAAGGATGAAGTTTTTGGTTGAAAATTTTGAATCCATCTATAGTATCCTCTTCTCCACCATCAATGTTGCGGTCCACTCGATTAAACTTCGTCTCAACATCTTGGAGATACATCGAGCAAAATGTCAAACACTCAATGTGAATGTAGGCTTCTGCTATTGAACCTTCTGGACGAGCTTTATTCTTAACATACCGCTTAAATTTGCCCAAATACCTTTCAAATGGCTACGTCCACCTATATTGAACTGGACCTCCGAGTATGGCCTCACCCGGTAAATGGACAGGTAGGTGGACCATAATATCGAAAAAAGATGGAGGGAATATCATCTCCATTTTGCATAGAATGGTGACAATATCAAGTTGAAGCTGGGATAAGCGATTCACATCTAATGTTCGGGCACACAACTCTTTGAAGAAACTGCTAAGTTCAGTCAAAGCCAATGCAATTTCATTCCTTAAGAACCCCCCAACAGCAATAGGAAACAGTTGTTGCAAGAAAACATGATGATCATGGCTTTTGAGCCCATAGATTTTGCAATCATGTACAAAAATACAGTGCGTGACATTGGCAGCAAACCCATCTGGAAATTTAATCTCAGCTAGCCACGAACAAAATTTATTCCTTTCATCTCCATGTAATGTGTACAATGCACGTGGCATTATAACACATCCACCTTCACGTTTAAGATGTAATTCTTTTCTAAAGCCCAAGCTCTCCAGGTCACGCCGTGAATTTATAGTATCTTTTATTTTACCAGGAATGTCCATTAAAGTGCCCAATATGCTATCAGAAATGTTCTTCTCAATACCCATAACATCTAAATTATGTCGAAGCCGCAGCATTGACCAATAGGGTAGCTTGAAGAAGATGTTTTTCTTTGTCCAGTTCAACTGTTTTGCAGTGTGTTTGTTTTCTCTTCCTACAAGATTTTCCAAATTGGACATCTCTGAGCATTTGTAGTTGAGTTAAGAGATCACCCGCTCCTTCAACCAAATTTGGTGGCATGCGATGATCTTCCCTACCGTTGAACAACCATTTTCTCGTCCGCCAAATGTGACCTGCCAATAAAAGACGTCGATGTCCCATATAACACTGTTTTCTGCCATACTTCAACCAATAAGAATCTGTGCTTGCATTTCAAGAGGGACATGCCAATTTCCCTTTTGTTGACCATCCAAAAAGATTCCCATAAGCAGGAAAGTCATTAATTGTCCACAATAAGGCAGCATGTAACATGAACACTTCCTTAGTGGAAGCATCATATGTAGGTACCCCATGTTCCCAGAGTTCAAGCAACTCATCAATTAACGGCTGCAAATACACATCAATGTCATTCCCTGTCAATTTTGGGCCAGGGATAATAAGGGATGTCATGAAGAACTGGTCTTTCATGCATAACCACGGCGGCAAGTTATACAGGACAAGAATCACTGGCCAAATGCTATATGGCTTTGCTAGGTTGTTGAAGGGATTGAAGCCGTCACTTGCCAAACCGAGCCTAACGTTGCGAGCATCCCTAGCAAACCAACAATTGGTTTGATCAAATATCTTCCAGGACTCAGAGTCAGCAGGATGTCTCATACTAGTCTCATCAGGTACCCGCTGCTCCTTATGCCATCTCATATCACGTGCTATCTTGTTTGTCACAAATAGATGTTGCAATCTTGGCTTCAAAGGAAAATGCCGAAGGACTTTTTGTGGGATCACTCGTGACCCGTGTGTGTTTGGCATCCACCTTGAAGCCTTACATATAGGGCACTCATTAAGATTAGCATTTTCCTTCCAGAATAAAATGCAATCATTGGGGCATGCATGAATTTTGTGGTACTGGAAACCCAAACCTCGCTCCAATGACCTTGCCTCCTCATATGAACTAGGCAATTTAGCATTAGGAAAGGCAGACCGTAGAAGGCTTATGAGCATATCAAAAGACTTGATTGACCACCCACCAAGTGTTTTAATGTGTAACAACTTCACAATGAATGAAAGCTTTGAGAATTTAGTGTAGCCATCGAAAAGAGGACGTCGGGCATCCTCTAATAGTTGGTCAAAAGTTGAGTTTGGGGAGGGCTATGGTATTGATGGCTGAGTTGGGAATGTAGTGTCATCTTCAGGAGTATCTCCGAATGTGCCTGCCCGTATGTCATCTAACATACGGTCCATGTCATCAATGTACTCGTCTTCAACTCCAACCCTGGGATCGGTGTCGTCATCAATGATGGGAAGTGTTTCCTCCTCCCCATGAAATATCCACTGGGTGTAATTTGGATTGATCCCTTTTATGAACAAGTGAGTCTCCACTTCAAATATAGGCAAGAAGAGGTTATTACAGCATATACGGCAGGGACACCGAATGCGATCACTTCCCATGGAATGGTTTCGTGTCATTGTAAGGAAATTGTTAACCCCTTCAGCATATTTGGGTGATACAAGTCTATCACCCAAATTCATCCAGCTTTTGTCCATCTAAATAAAAAGAAGAGTCGTCAAATTCTTTATTTGACTCAGTGAACGATGAAATGATAGCTTATTACAATGTTCTACTTACATATGGGATACAGCAACAGGATTGAAACATGGAAATTATTAATTAAAATTGTCTTCGTAATATTTAAGAGAATTCGCCAGGTTGGGATGTAGATGAAAAGTACACTATAGAGGGATAAGAAAGTGTAAAGAGGGATTTATGAGGTGTGAATAACTCACCGATGGATTTAGCACAAGGAAGTGATCATGCATATTATTATTATTATTATTATTATTATTATTATTATATATATTATTATTAATTTTTGATCTGTGCTACTTGACAAACCTATAACTTGTTTAACAATCTTGTAACCTAACATGATCATCATGAACTAGTAGATATGCATCGAACTCAACATGACATATGATTTGATAGATACATATATATAACCTCTAGGAATAATACACAAAACTTAGAAAGATAACGCAATCAAACTCCTACATGTTAGCTACAAGTTGTTGCGATGTAAATTAATCAAAATTAACTATATACAATAACAAAATAATGAATATTAGAAAAAGAAAGAAAAATACACACATAATTAAGCGAAAGAGATCATCATATATGTACTCTTTAGTGCGTGCATGTTTACCATTAATTCTAGAATAATGACTTATTGTGGCGATTTTATTACCGGCAGACCAAAAATCGCCGCAATAAGCCCATTTTCTTGTAGTGGTAGGGTATCTAATCTATAGCTTGGAGGTCAGATGGGGTTTCTTCCGCTCGAGGTATACTTTAATATTTCAAAACATTGATAGATCATACCCAATTTCCGCTGATTTTCAGAGAAAATCATAACAACAAAGCATACATGCACTTGTAAAGGCAGATCACATGCATGCATGGAACTAAACCATGTTTTAAATGGTTTATATATTTTATTTTTTTCAGTGCATGTAGAAGATCAAGAATACAAACTCAAAAAATTAAACTTAATAATCTATGACGGTGATTCATTTACTGATCTTAGGAAGAAGTTAGAACGGGTGAAGTTTGAAGGAAATTAATGCTTATAATTAATTATCCTGTAAAATCTCAATAAGCTGCACTTTTTCCCCTAATATTTTGATTTCCTCTGATCTCTTATCTTCGTAAGAAAGTTTAATTGTTAGATGGGTATGTATATTCGCACGCGGTGCTGAAGTTAATAATAAAATATGGAGTAATGTCGTCTTCTTCTGCATGCAAAGGGAAAGACAAACCATATACGTGGCATGGGGAAGTATAGAAAGTCCGAGTTTTAGATGTATTGGGTAGAAATTTAACTGAGCAAGCAATTCAGTTGTTTAGCTGACACTACAACCTTGATTTTTCTAATGATTAATCACACTATATATTAAGGTGACATCACGGCCAATTCCTTTTTTATTTGAGAAGATAGTCCAGGGGACAAGGAACCTTGGTTGAAGAAGCAATCTTAATTGTCTCTGTGTTTTTGTGTTTGTGAAATCTGTCAGTAGCTTTTGTCAAAATTAGGAGGTGTTTTGAGGTTTTAAATTAAATTAAATTAAATTAATTTTTTCCCATACTATCTCTAAGCTTAAGTTGGAAATTAATATTTTAAGATTGATCATTAAGTACTTGTGCCGACAACAAAATATCATGAAGAGGAGGGAAGATGGGGGTTGGTTTGTTACTTGATTAATTTGACTATATGCCCATTGATGTGATGCTTCAATATGATCAGCTTTATTTACAAGTTTGAAATAACTATATTATAACTAGCTAGCTTAAAAATAAGGCACATGAGATCATTAAAGATACTAAAATGATGCTCTCCAATTTCCTTTCCTGGTCTATCCTGCATGTTCAGAGGGAAGCTAATGTATTTGCCCATCTATTGGCAAAATTCGGTCTTAGTTGTCATGAAGACTGTATTCTCATTGAGGACTATCCTCCCTGTATCCAGCATTTGCTACAATGAATGAAATATCCACTTTCAAAAAAAAGATTATAACCTTCTTTACTAGATCATTTTGATCAGTTCATATCTGCATGCGTAGATACATACATATTATATAGGAATATATATTCTGTATATATATATATTTATATATTTGTATGCAATTTACACAATCTTAATTTATAGAACATATATCCATATGTACATATTTCAAATAATATATAGGACTGCAAATGAATCGTAAGACGAAATTAAGTTGAACATCATCTATGCATACGTGCAAATTAACCTGTGAATATATAAAGCTAGGTAGCTTGAATTAGTTCGTGAACAAACTCACTATCAATATTAGTGATGGAAACTACTATATATATATATATGTGTGTATATCTAAACACAGGACAAAGAAGAAGGGATGAAGGCATTAACGAATGCCATTGACACATTCTCCTCGTTAAAGAAGATTTTCTTGGGGTGTCTAACGGCTGGCCTGGTGGAATCTAGGGTGTTTGCTGCACCAACTTCCTGTCTAACCATCACCCTCAATGATCAAATTAATGGGTCACATCTTTTCATGTCCCTATCTCAGTAAGTTTTGTGATAAAACCAAAGTTCTCTGATTAAATTGCCATGGTATCACATTTCGCATGATCGATCAATATAATTAATTGCTTGCGCCCATGCATATTAATTGGTTCGCAAACTTTAACTTAGCATGAGTTAGCTAGGTAAGCTCGCTATATTATATGCATAGAGCCGGAGTATATATATATATATTATATACAATAAATTCATGAATATTATATATAATAAATATTGTTGTTTTGTGATATATATAACATTTGTTGAGGAATAATTCCATAATATTGCATGTGGACAATATCTTAGACATATTTATAAGGAATGAATAATCATCTCTTATTGAATTGACACTGAGAGAAAATCGGTTATTTGCGGCGCTACAAATCACCGCAAATAACACAAAAAATCGCTGCAAATAACTAATAATCGTCCCATCAAAAAATTAAGATAGTACCCATCCTCTCAAATTCATTCACTGTGTCAGTGAAATGTGATTTTAGCACCTATTTCTATATTTTAGGTTTCCTTCTCTGTCGTTGCACACACAAAGAAGGAAATGGATGCATGAAGGATGAGATTCCTATTGAGCAGGAGTCGGTGGTATTACATGAAGACGTAGTGACTGGTCTAGTCCTTGTCAACATCATCGATGGTTTCTGCACTTTTGGTGCTGGAAATATGGTAAACTTCAAATACCTAGCTAATATCATCTGGTTTTCATCCATTCACAGTTCTCTGTTGGTTTTTGTTTTTGATACTTTTATTTGTAGTTACAAGATAATTATCTTCCATTTAGCTTTTGTGAGTTGTGACACACAATTTGCTTCATTTGCTCTCTCTCTCTCTCTCTCTCTCTCTCTCTCTCTCTCTGGGGCACCATGTCTCCAAAAATTTTGTTTTGTTCCATAATTTATGTTCATGTGTTGTGTTTCAGGCTCCAAGAGAGCGTAATGGCCAGATTTCATGAATGATCAATGAATCAGAAAGGCTAGCCAGGCTGTTCTGTGAGAAGAAATGGCCTATTCTAGCATTTATTGATTCTCATCATCCTGACAAACTAGAGGAACCCTATCCTCCTCACTGTATTGCTGGCACCGATGAGTCAAATTTGGTTCCTGGTAATCATGACTTATGTTTTCTCTTTTATAATGAATTTATAGTGCATGTGATTGCTTGCCCTTTTGTTCGTATCTAGTCAGATGACACCTAAGACAAATCTTTGTTGTTGAAATGACTGTTAAATTTTTAATGGTGATGAAATCAGTTGATTTGTTGTTGTGTATCTTTGGGTTTACTAGAAGACCAATTTCTATTAGTTCATGAATAAACACAAAAAAACTGGAGTTTGATATCAGATGCAACTGCCAAAATGAGCAATATAAGTTAAATCATACTTGAGATGAGGGGAAAACACTGCATGAAAAGGTCCTCAATGTTGGTAGTCTTCAGAACTTTAGCTTCCTTTAATATTTGGATCACAATCCCTAATGGATTTTTAACCAAATATTATGGTTGTTAAAAGGTTGCAAGGTAAAGTATTGTTTTTTCTTTGGGAAATATTATGATTAGGCTGGCGAGTCCTTTTTTCACAATATATATATATATATATGTGTGTGTGTGTGTGTGTGTGTGTGTGTGTGTGTAAGCGCGTGCGTGTGTATGTACAAGTAATTAATGTCATTTTCTGATTTTTTCCATTTTATTTTTTGTCTGTACATGCCTTGGTATTGGTAGGGTGTTTAGCTAATTGGAATGCCATGAATAAGCTCTCTCTCTCTGCCTCTCATGTTTGTTTCTTCCACTACAAATAAACTACTATTAATTACAGCTAGCAGAGACCAAGGAGAGGCTTGGGAGAATGATTTTACACCAGCAGAGAAAGGTGGAGATTCCGAGAGTGAAAATAACTGGTTTCCTTGTTTGGGATTTCAGTACGTATTAATCATCCCATCAAAAAATTAAGACAGTACTCCAAAATTTCAAATTCATTCACTGTGACAGTGAAATGTGATTTTAGCACCTCTATTTTTTCAGGTTTCCTTCTCTGTCGTTGCACCCACAAAAGAAGGAATGGATTACAGGACCTCTTCTCTCGACTATCTTTTTCATGCTACAATCATTTTCCTCTCTCAATATATATATATATTACACACACACACACACACACACATGTATATATATATAATATATGAACCCAGGCAGGGCAGCTAGGGTTTCCTTTTAAGTTTTCTGGTTTCTTTGGATATGTAGTTTTTTGTCATCTTAAACATTTTGGGGGCAGGTAAGTATCGTTCTTACGTTATCCATATATATGAATTAGCTTGTTTAAGTATATATATATGTTGTATGAGATCAAGGATATCTCACTCTTTGAAAGCAGTTTCATACCAACACTGATCTAGCTAGCTTTTAGTTCTACATATATATATGCTACACTGAAAACAAGTCAATCTACGATGTCATGGTGCAATCATATCTGTATATAAAAAACGATTCCAGAACGTCAATCGTGGGTGCAAATGCAATTGTTCATGCATGGTTTCCAATGATGAAAGTTGAGTTACATTCAATCTATTGACATTAACGAATTATTATTGAAATACATCCACTAATATTGTCAAAGATACAATTAATGGATAGGGCCATTTTCCAATTAGTGTTACTGCAGTCTCCAAACTTTAAAGTGAGACATTGGGGGAAAAAAACTATGTGATTAGCCAAAAGGATATTAATCTGATGCAACCAGAAGTGGTCCACGTATTTGGATTCCTATACTCATCAATTTAATATATGCAAATTGATTAACAATTCATCATCCATCATCCCTCCTGCATGATAATTTTAAACCATAATTGCATGCAGGCATGAGATGCTAATGCTGAAATATTAGGTATAAATACAATAAAATTTGGTTTAATTTGTCCTGCCCGTAACTCAAAACCACTCCAATTTGATTGATCAACTATGGCTGTCTTTTTAGAGGAGCCAAATAACAGAGGGAAAATTTAGTTTTCTTACAACAAGATTAATTTAACATCCAAGCATTCTGGAGTTTGCCAGAGTCGAAGAAATCCAACAAAGAAATTAATATTCAAGGGAAACACTTCCTATCGCTTACGGGATTGTCCAATGTGTGTGCTTCTCAAAACCTAAGTATAAATATTATAGCAAAACACCAGTGTTTCTAATTGCCCTAAACGGTTTCATCAAGAACTATAAAGAGATAGAACAGAGTAATTTACCTTGGGAAATCGAATCCAACCAAGTGGATCAGGAGACAAAGGGCTAGAAAATCGACTCCAACCCACTACTCCAGGAAACGGGCCGACGATGACGAAGAACAAAGCCTTCTGGTGTCGAAAAACTGCAACTTTTTTTACATTTTATGGCCAAGGCAAAAGCGATTGAAGATGCCGATTAGTGGGATTTCGGTGGGGGGGAGCAGAGTAACTCACTACTCGTATGCGAGAACCACTGGGCTAGAGCAGCTGGAGGTGATTTTAGTGGTTTCAATCGGTGGAAGGGAAATCCCGAAAATTTATGTGCCTCGGTTTTGATTAATGTGCAGCTATAGAGAAATGAAGAAGAAGAAGTTGGGGACGAAGGGGTTTTCAGGATTTGGGGGGAAATTTGCTTTTTCTCATGTGGTTTTGGCACCATCTCAATTAAAATCATAGTTGCAGTGAAATTGTCCGCCGGCATAAGATTTTTATATTTTGCAGCGATTTATTTCGCCGCTATTATCATAAAAATCGCTGCAAATGATACAATTTATTTTGCAGCAAAAAAAATCGCCTCAAAAGGTAAAACAAAAAGTCGGCATGTTTAAAGCTGCGTCAACCAAAAAATCGCCGCAAATAATGACTTATTGAGGCGATTTTATTACCGGCAAACCAAAAATCGCCACAATAAGCCCATTTTCTTGTAGTGATGCACGCAGAAGCAACTCGGAGAAAAGAAATCAAGATAATGAGGATGGAGAACTTGAAAGGAATAAGCAGGTTAGAGAGCGCTTGTTTAAGCTATAAAACTGACATGATTTGCTTGTGAAAATGGGAAAAACCCCTCTGTCAAACATTTCCTACCTTTCGTGTACCATCTTGACCAATGTAGAGAATTCGGGCTATATATTGAACTGAGGAACAAGAAAAAAAAATGAAGAAGAAAAGGAGCATGCGCTCTTCTTGTTCGGTGATAGAAAATAAAATATAATAGAAAAGAAAATGGAGAGGAGAAAGAGGGCAAGAGATTTTTGTGGGCAACATTTGTACTTTCTCAATTGTTATTCAATATAAGCTGGCATACATCACTATTTATAGAGAAATTACATTGAGATAATATAAAGTAAATATTTTAAACATTATGAAAATCAAATCAAGATAATATCAAATTAAAGTGATTTGATAATTATGAAAATCAAATCAAGATAATATCATATAAAATTATTGATTTGATATTATTTTCAACATCTCCTTAACTTCAAACTCAAGGTGGAGAAATTTGGAATCTTGAGTTTGAAATTTGAAAGTAGTTGATTACGCCCAAAGGATAACGCGGTAGTTGTAGCACAGCTTTGAGGTGTCGATTTCTCAATGAGAGATAAAAGAAAACACAACAAAGAATAAAAAAAAAACTTAAGGAAAATATTATGATCAATAAGAAAGGATTGGTTTTAATGCGATTTAGCAACTAAAATTACAAGAATAAAAATAGGGATCACTCAAATTACAAATAGCAAAGTATCAGGAACTCCTTGCACAAATCAGGTATTTCTGTCTATTCTTGATTTAGTGAATTTACACAATTGGGGATTCATCTCCAAAGTCTCCAATTGGAAGATATAGATTATTTTTGTTCTTCTATGTGAGTTGGCCGACCACAAGATGCTTTTATTTTATTTATTTTTTTGGTTCTTTGTCTGCCGCTTCCAGCCAACATGCATGATGTTCCATCTCTACTGAATGTGAGTTGCGGCGTGTGCTCTAAATAAAGGCAAGAATTCTTTCTTTTAATTTCTTGGTAGCCTCCCTCTCTTTTGCGTCCATGTGAGTGTGTTTCTCTCCCAGCTCATACAGCTGCTAGTGAAGCATTCTTTTTTCATTTTTTCTGTGTTTTGCATCCAACCGAAGGTGCTTTGGCCATTTCCATCTAAAGCTTTTATTTTCTCTCTTTTTTTTTCATTTCTCTGTCATCTTCCTTTTCTTTTCATCCTTCCCGTGCTTTTCTGAAAGGTAGAGATGGAGGTAGTGGCCAAGCTGTAATGGTCTTTTTCTTTTCTTCATGTGCAACATATACTGAGAAAAGTTTTTACTCTGTTTTTACTTCTTAAAATAGAGGATGGTGCAACTGTTGGTTTGCGACGTTGGACTGCTCTCGACACGGCCTAAAGAGATGGACTGCGTGCATGTGAGCTACAGCAGTGCATGGGCAGCGTGGTGGTGCTGGACGTGGAGGATGCAGTGGACCGTGGTGGCTCTCGTGGTTCACGGCAGCATTATGGAGGTGCAGTTGGTCTGAGTTAGATGCTACGCTGGGAGTGCACTGTGTGTAGCTGCGTTAAGGTTGAGGACGTGCAACTGAGATGGTGGCTATTGTGGTGGTCCGAATGCATGCATGGATGAAGCTATTTGTCGAAGGTTGAAGAAAACCCAAAACGACATGTCGTTTTTGTCTATAGACTAAACGACAAGTCGTTTAGCAAATAGCAGACTTCATTCCCAGTAGAAACAACATGTCGTTTTGGTTTGTCGACCAAACGACATGTCGTTTAGCCGGTGCTGTAAAACAAAAAAATAAAAATAAAATAAAATAAAATAAAAAGTTAAATAAAATATGACAGACAAAATAAATAATAATAATTAAAAAAACAAAAAAAAAACTAGAAAAAGAAATTAATTAATTAATTAATTAAAGATAAAATAAAACTAAACTAAAATATTAAAAGTGTGTTGTGCATGTGAAGAAACAATGTCAAATTAAATCAAAAGTATTAAAATCAAGCATAAATTATGCTATTAATCAATTTAGATTACAACTTGGATTTATGCCTCTTAATCATTTTTCCATCTAAAATCAATAATAAAATAATAAAATAATTAAAAATGTATTGATTTTAAATGTATAAAATATGCAATAATGCAGTTCAATCAGTAGCCTTCATATTCATTAATTGATTTGTCGATGAGATGATGGTATTCGTGAAGAAATGGCTGACAATTGGAATATCTAGAGCTATGGCAAAAAATGGGCTATATATGGCCTTGAACAACTATTGGACCAAAATCAAAGGCCAAAATTCGACTGGGGGCTTCAAATAATGCTCACAACTGATCAAAACCCAATAAAAAAATTCTCTCACAACTAATAGAGATATTCCAAATGCATTGATTTGAGACAATACATAATTAAATAGTGATGAAAATTTTGTTAGAGATAAAGCTAGCGGAAGAATAAATATTTCACAGGATCGAGCCTAGCATTAGCCAAGGGTTCTAATACCATGATAGAAAAGAAGATGGAGAGGAGAAAGAGGGTGAGAGACTTTTAAGGGCTACATCTTTGCTTTCTCAATTGTTATTGAATACAAGGCATACATCCCTATTTATAGGGAAATTACATTGAGATAAGATGACGTAAGCATATTAGCATAGAAGAAATTACTGTCAAACCGTAGGCAACTATAGACAATTCTGGTTGTTATTCTCTCAAGCTTTGTAATCGTTTTTATTCCCTTTTGATGCCTTTGCATCCTATACACATTGTGTATAAATATACATGAAAATGTAATGGAAAGTGCAATATAGAAATCAGGCAAAGATGCCTTTCTAATATGGTATCAAAGCATTGTGACTCATTGTCCCTCTGATCCATGGAGCCTCCTTCCCCTTCTCCAAATCCCTCCATTGTCCCTTCCTTCTCACATCTTGTTACCACTAAGCTCACAATAGAAAACTATACCTTCTGGAAAGTGCAGATTAGTGCAGCCTACCTTCGAGGCCAAGATCTCCAATATTAGATGGCACCCTTCCATGTCCAGTTGAATTTCTGCCCACCCAATCCAACTGTGTTCCTCAAATCAACCCAAAGTTTCCTCATGGAAACGGACTGATCAACTAGTCCTTAGCAGTTTATTTTCATCACTCTCTGAATCTGTAATAGGCCATGTCCTTTCTTCAAACACCTCCCATACTATCTGGCTCTCTCTTGCTTCCATGTTCGCATCACACTTACAAGCCAAGCAGTTTGAGGTGCGGTTCCAACTTGCTAATCCCAAACGTGGTGATCAAACCATGACAGATTATTTAAGCTATTCACTACATTTGAATTATTTTATTTAACTTACTGTTTTGAAATTCTTTTCGTTGAATCATTTTTGTGACCCAAGTTATGAGGATTGGACCTCATTTATTTCCCTTCATTTTTCTTTTCCTTTATTCCCCCCAGTTTTCCTCTGTTTTCTCTCCCCCCGTCCGTGCATTTTGATCATCCCTTTGCATTGCTGCGCACCACCGTGTCCAACACCGCCCCTCCCAATCTTCTCCCCACTAGCCGGCGACCACCCCACTCCAATCTCAGCCCCTCCCAATCTTGTACATTGCATATTTGCACGCATGTTCATGTTTGTAAATGAAAACTGAGTTTTCGCATAATTGCATATATGTCCATGTGTACATTTGAAAATTGAGTTTTCATGTGTTAAAGGATTTTTGGGTGCATTTGTATCACGAACCCAAGCTGAGATAGGAGATTATCTCAGTGGAGCTCCTCTAGTCACTCGGGAGCATAATAAACTAAGTGATGTCCCCTGGTTGTCGCTGGGCAACAACAGGATCGGACGGGATGGTAACGCTCTTGTGCCAACTCTGTGGCCCCTCTGCTGGGGGGCTAGAGGATGCTTGGCCACGAACGCGCTGGGCGTGGAACTGGGCATCGCTCGTTATGAAGTCACTCACACGGTTATTACCCGTGGTGTGATGAAGGGAGCCAGGGTGTGCGGATGGTCCCTAGGAGAGATCATGGTGCATACGGTAAAATTTGGATAATGGGCTATTTTCTGAGAAAATGGCATGTGTTGGGTAAAAGAATTTTGTGTGAATCATTTTCTAGGAAAATAATGAATTATTGTTTTGGGGCCATTTTCGGAGAAAATGGTGGAAAATGTTTTAATGGAATGTATTGGACCAAAATTGGATTTTGGCATGCGTTGGAAAATATTCATTTTCGGGAAAAATGATGTTTTGGGTTTAATACATATTTCATCATATGCATGCATAATGGTTGGTCGCATTAATGTATTTTTATCTTGTGGGTTGTTTGGATTATTACTTACCTGCGGTACTATTTTATGGTACCGTAGATTTTGATACAGATGAGGACGACGAGCCTTAGGGATCGGCTCCGCGGAGGGAGTTACATGTGGTTGATTTTTGGATTATGGGATTTGTTTCCCACTTGTATATGTATTTGGTTTGTATTATATTTATAATGGATAACTATATAACTTTTTAACGGCTATTTATTTTGGATTTTTGTATTAAACAAATTCTAGTACTCAGTTGACTTATTTATATTATCCGTTGCATTTTTGTTGTGCATTTTTTGCATGTTGCACACACTTGAGCACTTATTGTTGGGATGCATGACCCGTGTTGTCATCATCCCGACGTCACAATTTTCGCATTGCCGTACGTGCAAGTCGGGGCATCACATCCTTGCGGCAACTAGTAACCCCTTACCTGATCTAGAGTTTGTCACTTATCTTCTCACTGGACTTGGCTCTGCATATGAGTTGTTTATCACATCTGTAACCACAAGGGCTGAGCCCATCTCTTCAAATAAGCTTTATCAATTGTTACTTGTTCCAGAAAGTGGACTCTCACACACTGCACAGAGTACTGCCTCTCTTGACCCTTCAACTCATCTTACCACAACTAGTAGCCGTGGTAGAAGCTTTACTCATGGAGGTCGTAACGGACGAAGTGGGCGAGGCAGGTCCAACTTTGTCACTCAAGGTGGTAGAACCTTCACACCATCTGGGCAATCAAACCAGCAGTACAGTCAAAGACCAACGTGCCAAGTGTGTAACAAATCTAGCAATGTAGCTTTGCAGTGTAGATATCGGTTTGATCACAATTATCAATATGGTGCTCCTCCTTCTTTCTCTGCAAATTTCACAAGCCCAAGCACTTCGGACGCCACATGGTACCCAGACTCTGCTGCAACTCATCACATAACTCATGACTTCTCAAACCTCAACCTCTCCTCTGAATAATAAGATGGTAGTGAACAGATCCGTGTTGGTGATGGTTCGGGACTGTCCATACAAAATATTGGTGACTCTTCTCTTTCTTCCCCTCCCTCTTCCTTTCTTCTTGGCAACTTACTTCATGTTCCCAGCATTACCAAAAATTTAATTTTGGTGTCAAAATTTTGTGGTGATAATTCTTGTTCTTCGAGTTTCATGCCTTTCATTTTTCTGTGAAGGACATCTCAACGGGGAAGCTCCTCCTCACAGGGCCAATCTGTAATGGCCTCTATGTTTTCCCCTCTACTATGGCCTCTACTTCTTCTCCATCTACTCATTTAGGCAAGAAAACATCAGTTGCTCAGTGGCATCATCGGCTGGGTCATCCCTCACTCACTCTGGTTTCTCGCATTTTGCACACAAACTATTTGAAGTCTTCTCCCACAAGTAGCAACTTCAAATGCATCGACTGCCCTTTAGCCAAAAGTCATCAACTCCCATTCTCCAATAGTTGGGCCTCTTCTACTAAGCCTTTAGAATTCATTTGTGCTGACCTCTAGGGTCCAGCTCCTTTTATTTCTAGAAATGGATACAAGTATTATCTTTCTTTTGTTGATTACTTTACTCGGGTTTACTTGGTTTTCTCCTTTAAAATTAAAATCCGAAGTCCTTAATATATTCTCTACTTTTTTGCCATATGATGAAAGATTATTCAATACCAAACTTATCACACTCCAAACCGATGGAGGTGGTGAATTTAAACGACTCACTCCATTATGTCAAACACTTGGCATCCATCACCGTTTTTCATGCCCTCATATAAATCAACAAAACAGGCTTGTTGAAAGAAAACACAGGCATATAGTTGAGACTAGGCTTGCTCTTTTGGCCCATGCATCTCTTCTGTTTCATTTTTGGGCCGAAAATTTTTACACAGCAGTTTACCTTATCAATCTACTGCCCTCACCAACTCTCAAGAATCAATCCCCATTTTTTAAAGTTTATCATCATAATCCAGATTACAATTTTTTAAAGGTGTTTGGGTCTGAATGTTACCCAAACTTACGTCCCTACAATAGACATAAATTAAACTATAGGTCAACCTCTTGTCTATTTCTAGGATACAGTTCTACACATAAAGGATATAAGTGTTTAGACACCAAGACCAATAGACTGTATATCTCACGAGATGTAATTTTTCATGTACATTCCTTCCCATATTCATGAAATCGAACCTTGAGCTCATCTGTCCAAACCACTAACCAATCTTCCTCTCAGGCCCATCTTCCCATTTTATCACCCTCCATTCTTGGCCCAGGCCTAGGCCCATTGCCCCTTTCCACTCCCAATCTACCTTTGTCTTCATCCAAAACTTCTCCATCCCCGCCTCGCAACCTGCCAAACTCATATTCTCCTTCTTAATCAGTCACCAGATCTCCCATTCTTACTCTACCAAGTTCACCAATAATTACAAGAGCTCAAACAAACTCTTCTTGTCCCCTCATTCGTATAGATGGAACCATCCCATAGCCCCCACGGCATTGTCTCACTACCACCATACAAGTTCCCAAAACCCCTACCAGCTACTCCATGGCATCCAAAATTCCACAATGGCATGAGGCCATGCACTAGGAATACAATGCCTTGGTCCAAAATAAAACTTGGATCTTAGTTCCTCTGGACCTTTCTCATAATATACTTGGTTACAGGTGGATCTACCGAACCAAACTCCATGCCAATGGATCGATTGAATGGTAGAAGACAAGACTAGTTGCAAAAGGCTATGATCAGCAACCTAGAATTGACTTTCATGAGACTTTTAGCGCAGTGGTAAAATCTCCCACCATTCGATTGATCCTATCAATAGCAATTGCTCATGGGTGGCCCTTGCGGCAAATCGACATCCAAAATACTTTTCTCCATGGAACTCTTCATGACAAGGTATTCATGCAACAACCTCAGGGCTTCATAAATCCTCTACATCCTACTTATGTTTGTAAATTAAATAAAGCCACTAAGGCCTTAAACAGGCCCCTCGGGCATGGTTTGCCCAATTGAGTTCTTGGCTTCTTAACTACAGTTTCAAAGCTTCTTAAGAAGATCCTTCACTATTTACTCTTAGCCATGGTGACCTCACATATTTCTTCTTGTGCATGCTGACAACTTTGTTATTACTTCCTCTGATGTTTTTGCTGTTGACACTCTGATCCGAGACTTGAGCACTGCCTTCCTTGTTAAGGACTTAGGTCCTCTATCATATTTTCTTGGCTTAGAAATTAACTACTTGTCTGATGGCTTATTACTTTCTCAATGAAAGTGTATCAAAGAATTGCTACTTCGCAATAAGATGCTGAATTCCAAGCCAGTAACATCGCCTATGGCAGCCTCTTTAAAACTGTCAAAGTTTGATTCACCAAATTTTGATGATGTTACACTTTTTAGAAGCATTGTTGGAGGATTACAATAATTGTCCATTACTAGGCCCAATATCTCATTTGCGGTTAATAAAGTGTGTAAATTCATGCACATACCTAAGCTGCCTCATTGGATTACAGTTAAAAGAATTCTGAGATATTTAAAAGCCACCATCAACCATGGACTCTTTTTCTCTTCCAAGTCTTCCTTCCAGTTGCAAACATATTCTGATGCCGATTGGGCTAGATGCCTCGAAGATCAGAGATCTACTAGTGGCTTTTGTATATTTCTTGTCAAACATCTCATTTCATGAATCTCCAAGAAGCAACAGACTGTTGCAAGGTCAAGTACTGAAGCTGAGTATAAATCAGTTGCCTCATCTGCAGCTGAATTAATTTGGCTTCAAACTCTTCTACGTGAACTTGGTTTGTCTCTTCCTCGAGCTCCGACACTATGGTGTGACAATATTAGAGCTACTTATTTGGCTGCTAACCCCATCTATCACTCAAGAACAAAGTATATGGACATTGATGTGCACTGTGTAAGAGAGAAAGTTGCTGCCAAAACACTCAATATCTCCTTCATTAGCTCTAAAGATCAACTGGCAAATATCTTTACAAAGCCATTAATAGCTTAAACATTCTTTAAACATCGGACGAGTCCCAATGTTGTTGACACCCCCTTGAACTTGAGGGGGCGTATTAGCATAGAAGAAATTACTGTCAAACCGTAGGCAACTGTAGACCATTCTAGTTGTTATTCTCTCAAGTTTTGTAACCATTTTTATTCCCTTTTGATGCCTTTGCATCCTGTACACATTATGTATAAATATACACAGAAATGTAATGGAAAGTGCAATATGGAAATCGGGCAAAGATGCCTTTTTGATAAACCAGTCCGATCGAAGCTTGGTTACATGACCAAAGTGCTTCCTAGCATCGATCGTTGTATCTTGTATGCGAGGAAACTCGCATGTCAAGCTAGCTAGTGATCTTATTTACATTTTACATTCTTTAGTACTTCTCCCCTCTAACAATGATTCAAAATATTTTTAAATGTTTATAAATTAAAAAATTCTTCTATTTACGAGTTGGCATGGAGGATGCACCTTCTATACCGCTTACATGGCATGGCAAGATTTGATTTTTAAACTTTTCTTACAAATCATATTATGCAAAGTTAACAGTGAGGGATGTGCGTCCTTCATACCGACATCATGCAAATAGATTTTTCTAAACCAAATAAAAATAATAAAAAACATATATAAAAGTTGAAAAAAACATTGATGATAATTGTTACGAAGAGTAAAACATGAGATATGGGATAAAACATGTTGGTTTTGATAAATGTACTATACGGAGTCTAATCATGCAGCAACTTGGCATAATATGAGTTTTAGAAAGGAATTAATTGCTATTTTGACTTACAAATGTGACCGAATTGGTTTCTTTTAATATTTTTATTTTAAATGAATAGAAGATTATTTGTAATATTGTATGACTGATTTGTCAAAAAAAAAAAGGACAATTGAGAAAACAAATGAAAACAGTAATTCGGTGACATGTTCGGTCAATATTTCCGGTTTCTGCAGCAGTGTCTATTTAGTAAAATTGGAATAACTTTGATACAGTATAATTGAGAAATATTTAAAGAGTTAGTCTATATACAGTCTCTTTCATACAAGTTCATACAGTTATATTTAAAAAAATTTAAAATTACAATAATATTCTTTTTAAAATGATGTTTTTTCTCCTTTTAGCCTTATTCATCAATGGAACTGCACACACAATTTCTCACTAAGCATTGTAAATAGAATTTTTCATATTTAAATGTGTATAATTATGAAGATGAGAGTTTTTTTCCCAGGAGTCAACTTCATGTCTTGGAAATGTGAAAGAAAATAATATTCTTTAGAACATTCAACTTTCGAGCAATAAAAGAGTTTTTTTTCCTGAAAATATATGTTGTTTTGGGCGTGTTTCACTACCAACTGATATTGACCTCAATCCTCCAACAGAAAAAAAAAAAAAAAAAAAAAGAGTAGCTTGATGTGCCAGCTCCAATGCCTAAGTCAAAAATATGAATGTATTGTTAGGCAATGAGGTCTAGATATTACCTTTGGTTGCGAGTGTTGGTTCCTTATATAGGGGTGGACCGTTGCTATTAAAGATATTTTATTTTCTCAAATTTTGGGATCTTGATCACCAGATTCTCGAGATATGACCATAAAAGAAAATGGTTAACATATCAAGGATTAATATCCCTAATATCTTGTCATTTCCTTGGGATAAAATATCTTTTATCAACCATTAATTTCCATAATAATTTTGTTGGGGGAGTATATACACCCTCCTCCACCTTCCCAACAACTAAAAGTATTCTCCATGTTTTCTTTTAGGCGAAAAACTCTCTCGTCCAGACCCTCTCTCTAAAAAACTCTCTCAGCGATCATAGTTGGGGGGGAGGGGAAGTTTCGGCTTCCTCTTCCCCTTTCCTCTCCTCCCTCTCTACCGTTGTCTTCGACGGTTTCTTTTGTTTTTTTGTTGTTTTTCAGGTTTCGGCTAAATAAAGGGGAGGTAGTCGATCCGAGCTCCTCCAGTAGAAATTTTCTTACACGCGTACCACCGGGAGAACCCTTTCTCGCCGATCTTGCAGCCATCCGCTTTGGGCGCCATTTGGAGCAATGCGTCACTCCCATGCACGCACTATAGAGAACGTGTGGCATACGCGAGCTACTGCATATCACACCGCATCGGAGCCATGCACTGCAGCTCAGGGCCCAGTACACCGGCACTACCTAGAACAGTCGTTTGGCTTCTTCCTAGAGTGGTGCGTGACTTTCATGCGCCACCACCAATCCTGTTTTGGTCTATTTTTTCAATTCTGTTGTTTTGTTTGGTGGTTGTTTGTAGTGTTTGTTTTTTTGGGTTTTTGTTGTAGGACTCTGTAGTTCTGACTCTATGTCGGTTTGTTTATTTGTTTTGAGTCACGTTCTTCCTTTGGGAGGAGACGGTGTGATTACAGTTTGGATGTTTGTTTTAAGCATTAATAAATAGAAATAGGCTATTAGACCCTTTTGGTGTCCATAGCAGTTGAGTCTCGTTCTTCCTTTGAAAGGAGACGGTGATAGGACTCCTCCTTATAGGGAAGATGGAAGGTGATAACACTTCTCTTCTTTTGGAGAAAAGTCGTTTTAGTTCTATTTTTACAGAGCGCTATTCTCTCAGACAAACCTGGTTTGTTTAGAGAGAGTTTATAAAAGTTAAGACAAAACCCATCATAAAGAAATTATGTACGGGGGTGCTCCAGAGCAGATGCGTAGGTTGACTTGTAGTCTGGATTTTTTCCATGTATTGATAAGTCACAGATGTAATTTCGGGATTCATTAAATGAAATGAAGTCTATTTCCATCAAAACAAAAAAAAATCTTGTTGGGGGAGTTATGATCCAGTGGCAATGGGTATATGGTGTGCCTGCAATTTTCTGACTTGTTGGGTCCGTTACACAGTCCTCTTACTCTATGTGCCATTATGTCCGTCCAATAGAGATTTAAATGACTCTCCACATACATTTATATACGTTTGTTTATATGTATATCTATTCTATGATTAAAAGTGTCTATCGATTTGAAATAGTGATGAACAGTTATTTTTATTCATCCGTTTTTTCTTCTTTGTTTTTTTTTTTTTTTGTTATGTTGTGTTTATCCTTTTGTTAAGTGCCTACGAGTATTTCATCCGTGTATTGTAGGGATATAATGATATTTTTCATCTGAGTCTTGGAAAAAGAAATCGGCCAAGGGATTTATTTCTGCCATTACGTTGAGTGTTGGGAAAGGGATGGCTTGAGTTTGTGTCAATCCGTCTAGATAAAGAGTGTTATCAAGTACTTTTGATTAATACTCTGTCTCTCATTCCCCTCTGTCTCCCAGGCGTCAAAATTCTCAGCCGTTCTCCGCAATTCCAGCCCATTCACTGGGAGGAGGGGGGCTAGAGCTTCAGCTCCACCCACCTCCTCCACTAGCCAGCCGTAGCATCTCCTTTCCATTTCCTGTTTTGTCAAGTTTTTCTGTTTTTCCTTTATGGTTTTTCTCCATAGCATCGAAACCAGCCAATCTCCTGCCTTTCGGTGTTCTCCGACCAACACGCGCCGCCTTTTCTGCATCTCCAGTCGCCGATCTTCAAGTTTGTGGAAGGATTTTGCTCTTTTGCTCGTCGCGTTCAGTTTTTTTATAAGTTTATTTATTTTTTTTTTATAACATTTTTTCATTTTCATATTAGGATAGATTTATTCTTTTTATGATTCTCTTCATATGTATAGGTCACGAAAATTGCACAGGACTGCACTAAGAAATTTATACATGAAAGAGGAATTGCTTACCTAGATGTCAAACCTAATAATATTTATGTAAAGAATGATGTTTAATGATGAGGTGTTGTTTAGAATGTCTTTGATCATGACACAGAATGATTAATTATGCCACAAGCCAGCTACGCAGCGTTTTGAACAAATTTTTTGTTAACCTTGCATTAAACAAATTTAGCAAAATGATCAATTTGCAAAATTTGTATTAAATTATGATATATTTTGAACTAATTTTTTTAATCTACGCAAACATCTAAGTGTTATACTTTACTAACCTATAACTATTCAAAAATATTTGCTGAATTTTTTTTTTATGCATTAAATTATTCATTAATCAATTTCTTTTGTACAACACCATATAATTTTTGTTAAAATAATTTTTATTCAATTAGACAAACGTGTATATATAGTACGTATATATGGTACTGTCAACTTTACTGACTATGCATTGCAAAACATGAACATCATCACTCTTGAAAAAACTTAATCGGTAAACTCAAAGTAGTGGTAGCACTTACAGCTATTTTGTAATTATTTCATAATTTCTTTTATTATAAAAAATATAATTATATTTTGCCGTTAAAAATAATTATAATTTTACTTATTAAAGAGTTATAACTTTATTATTACTGCATGGTATTGCAGGTCTATTATATTTAGTTCGTCTGGAAACGGATGGTGCAGGTCGTTCAAATTAATGTTTAGTCCGTCTGATTGAAAAACAGAATATATATTCTTATTATATCTTATAACTTTATTAACAAATTTTGACTTATATTTCTTATATAATTTATATATACACTTACATATACATATAAATTATATTCATAATAATTTTAAACGCAATTACAAGCATAGTATTAGAGATATGATTTTCTAATTAATTTATCTATTCAAATATTTAAAATATTCTCATTGGGTCTTGGCGGGGCCATCGCGACTCGAGAGTACTAGTCCCGAGGCTTTCTATCAAGAAGTGCAAAATGCACTTTTTTTTTGTGTTCTTTTTTTAAAATACTTTTTAAATCCCTTTAAACATTAAAAAAAATCAAAAATTCATTTAAAAACACTTCTTTAAAAATTAAGTAAAAAAAAATATAAAAATAAAATAAAATAAGAATTGGTAGCTTTTGTCGGGATGCATCCTGGGTGGATGCAGCATTTTCCATTCATTCTAATACATAAGAGTTGTATTGTTTGATAATCAATCACAAATGAGTTCATGAGCGGCTTATTTAATTATTAATAACTCGAGCAGTTTTATTTATTTACAGCTATAATAATAACCAGGCTTTCCATGCAATTGGTGCAGAAAAAAAAAATGAACATGTAGATTATAAAAATAATCTCAATTTAAAATAGAGCTGTACATTCAAGGCTTTTTTTTTTTTTTTGGTAAACTAATAGTTTATTTTCTTATTTTTGATGCTCCAATTGGAGGAAGGCTTGGTTAATATTAGTTATAATTTGAGAAAATTAGGGGAAAAAAAAAGTATTGGTGTTTGGTAGGCCATGCAAGTTGAATGTTATAAGGATAATATTTATGAGTGAGTCTACATACATACAGTCTCCATTCGTGCAGGACAGAACATAATTGTGCTTTTTGGGAAGTTGTATGGGGCATCTAGAGAGTAATTATTTTACTTTGTTTTGTACGGCGTGGAGTTCATCTTCTCCCCCACCATTGTCGGCCACCTACCAGAAAAGGAACTGTCCCTGCGTTTAGAAAGAAGAGCAACAGCTGGCAAGGTTAGATTTTGACAAGTGCATCCATTTGTGTTCTAGAATGTAAAATAAAACACAATTAAAATGCATATGGTAAATATTGATACATGAACTGACCTGTAAATATTGATTTGTAGCTGCAAGTTGCGGCTCGCAACATGAATTTGAGTTAAGATGATAACATACATGACCAGTAAATATTGATTTAATGAAGAATTTTGCAAGATTTTAGGAGTTCGCTTTCTAACATTCTAGCGGACTGAGATGAGGAAGGGGACGGTGGACTTGCGCTCGCCACTCAAGAAGGGGACGAAGGACCAGCTTTCAGGAAGGACTCGGGAAGGTTTCTGTTGCCCTACTCTAATACGTACCGTTTGCTCCAGTCAATCACAAGACATCTCAATTCCACTTAAATGAAACGATGCGTCTCGGACTTGAGAGTAACACCTCAGGTGTGTGCAGGGAGTCCCCTGACCAGGACTGCCTTCAGAATTATTCAATATTTATCGGTGTAAAATTCAATTTGCAAATTTGAGTGGGAGATTGCACCTATAGTTTTATTGATAAATAAAAGTAAAAAGATAAAAAATATTATTTTTAAAGAAAATATTATTATAATTTTTAAATTTTTTTATATGAACTTGCATGAGCAGTCTCCAAATGAGAGAATATATATAGACTAATCATTTATCTATATCTGACTCCTAGTATGATCGGTACTACTGTGGGGCTTTGATCATTTTGGTTTTTTAATTCCTGATATTGTGCCGTAATGCTAAATGATTAATTATTTGATCATGGGTGAGTCAGTGCCTGAATGTTAGATGTGCGTTAACGAGGATCATGGGATACATTAATTTAATAAATGAAAAGTTAACGAGTATCATGGGATACGTTACTTAATTAATGATCATATAATAACAACTATGTAACACAATCTATCTACAATTAAGTATTAAAAAATTATTTTCTCATATATTTTCAACTGTTGCTAGGATAATATTTTTAAATTAAAGCAAGAAAATATTCTTTAGTATAAAATCATAGATAAATTCAGGTAGAGTAGTTGGTATTGTATCATTATTTTTAATTAATTATACATATATTAAGTTTTTGTTGATTTGATAGTTATTGATTTAAAATTGGTATAATTATAGAACGTTGTTGCTTTCAATTTGTTAACGTTGATTTATGAGTAATGTTAGATATAGTTTTAAAGTATATAAATTATATGCACTTTAAAATAAAATTATTCTTAAAAAAATTAATTTTATACGTGAGTTTGATTGAGTTGCATTATTACATATTTTATACACTTAAGACCAATATATTTTTAATTGTTTTATTATTTTATCATTGGTTTTAGATGAAAAAATTGATTAAGAGGCATAAATCCAAGTTATGATTTAAATTGATTAAAAACATAATTTATGCTTAATTTTATAACTTGTGATTTAATTGAATAATATTTATTCACTTGTACAACACACTTTTAATATTTTATTTTTTTCCTTCTAGTTTTTTTTTATTTTATTTATGTTTTGTTTTTATTTATTTATTTTTCTGTTGTTGTTTATCTAGTTTCATTTTTTATTTTTTATTTTTTATTTTTTGTTTTACAGCCACTGTCAAACGACATGTAGTTTGTCCAAAACTACATGTCGTTGCTTACATCTTCAACCCGCTGAACGTCAACCCGCTGCACGTCCATCGCCATGCACAAAGCCATCTACACCCGTGAATCTCTACCCAGCAAAGCAGCACCTTCACGTTCGGCAGCACCACTTCAAGCAGCACCTTCACGTTCGGCAGCACCACTTCAACCAGCACCTTCACGTTTGGCAGCACCACTTCATGCATGCACCATGCACGGCCTCGCCGAAGGCACCCACGGCTTCCACCTGCTGCCTCCTCAGCCACCTACAAATGCCGAAGCACCATCCTCTGTTTTAAGAGGTGAAAACAGAGCATGTTGCTAAGAGGTGAAAACAGAGCACGTTGCTCCGCCTAGCACCACCAAGCTCAACCACCGCATTGCTTTCTGCACCCTGCCTCCACGCTGCACTACATCCGCAGGTTCGGCAACAACACTTCACGGCCAAAAGCCCAGCCAGCACCACCTTCCGAAGCTAGCACCACCTCCGCCAGCCTCCATGCATGCGTTCGGAGCATGCACAGCCGCAGCCCACATGCACAGCTCAGCCGAAACCAGTCCCTTGTTTTGACACCGAAAAACATAGCAAGTTTCCAGCTCTGCCAAACACTGCCTCCTCAGCCACGCACGTCTCCAGCCTCACCCAAAGCCACCACACTGCCCAGCCATGCCAGACGCACGAAAGAGAAAGAAAAATAAAATCAAAATAAAAGCTTCGGACGCTGCACAAGAACGACGCATGGAAGAAGAAAAAAAAAATAAAAAGAGAAGAGAAAGAGAGAGAAGTGGAACTGAAAATAAAACGGAAGAGGAAAGAAAAATAATAATAAGAAAAGAAAGAAAGAGGGAGAAGGAATGAGACGGCACGGGCAGAAGAAAAGAAAAAAAAAAGAAGAAGAAAAGAACAGGAAGAAGAACGCAGAAACGGAAGAGGAAGAAGAAAAAAATAAAAAAGAGAAGAGAAAAGAACAGGAAGAAGAACGCAGCAACGGAAGAAGAAGAAGAAAAAAAAATGTGCTTTCAGTGCGAGCAGAATAAATAAATAAACATGCTGGGCAGCAACGGAATGAAAGAGGGACTTTACACATGCAGAAATTGAAAAAGAAAAAGCTGGTCGGCTGACTTATTCTTGAGACTGGACGCACGGGAACAATAATAATATGTGGGGAACATGGCAGCTAAGCACAGCAGTGGGAGAGACAAGGAATCACGGACATAAGCGAACACAGTGACTTTTCAAGCCTATATAAGGACTGAAGATAGATAGAGGAAGGTGGTCGATGTTAGACACCCAGTAGAATAGCTTAGGATTAGTCTGTAGTTTTTATTTTGGTGAAAGCGCAGATGAAGTGAGGGAGTTCGGTGATGCAGTTGAGAGCCTAATGGACCAACTGTGTTATCGAGCTGTCCTCTCCTTTATCTGTAGTCTCCACTTTATTTTTATTTTTTTATTTCAATTTATGTCATTTAATTTTACGCATTTTAAATTTATGCACTTTAAATTACTGTCATTTATTTTTCTGCAATTTAATTTTATGCATTTTAAATTACTGCACTTTATTTTTCTGTACTTTTAATTTCTGCACTTTTAATTTATGTCATTTATTTTTCTGCATTTTACTTTACTGCAATTTAAATTATTGTCATTTAATTTTCCTGCACTTTTAATTTCTTGCAACTTTAAATTACTGCCATTTAATTTTCCTGCACATTTAATTTTCTTGCACTTCTAAATTCTAGTCATTTAATTTTCAGCAATTTAAATTCACTGTCTTGCACTTTAATTTCTTTACTTTTCATCACTGCTTCTCAAACACTCAAAGCCAACCAAAAATGAATCTGGTTCACGACCAGTAAAATCTTCTTTTCATTGCACTCTTTCATCCATTGTACATATCATCACTTTTTATTTTTATTTTCTCATTGTAAATATTTTCATCATTTTACACGAGTTTATTTTTAGCACTTTCCCTGTGGAGACGATCTAGGAATTTATTCCTAATTACTACGCGACACGCTCCTGCACTTGGGATAGCCTTTGGGCTGCTCATTTTCGAACGAGTCAGAGTTTCATACTCATTCTTTCTTTCTTTTTTCCCAAAACGTTTGCCTCTGCCATTCTATGAGTCTCTTCCTTTTTACGTATGGCATCGCCACTCCCTTTGGCAGCATCCACTAATTCAGAATTTAACTTGAAAGTCATATTTCGACCCGGGCGTTTTCGGGATGCCCCTAATAACCAACGAATGGAAAGTGCTTTTCCTTGTGCGGATCCTATTTCAATGGGAACTTGATGAGTCGATCCGCCTACACGTCTTGCTTTTACTGCTATGTCGGGAGTTACTCCACGTATTGCTTGACGTAAAACAGATAGTGGATTCGTTTCTGTCTTTTGTTGAATCATATATGAGATTTGTAAATTCTAAAATTGTGAGGCTGTTTTCCGAACATGATGAAGTACTTTGAGTTAAGAATCTCTACTGTACGTACGTGCAGTGCCAATCAATATACAATTTTCCCTGTGAACGTACGTACATGATGCTTACTCCCAATCTTCCACATTTGCCATCAATGGAGCAATGACGAGATGTCAAACTCTAACCTTTTCTTTTATAGTTCAACAATTTTTTTACGTACCTACCCTTGTTTTCAAATTTTAAATACTAATAAAAAAACCTAGGTTTTTTAACATGAAAATTAAAGAAAATTTTATCCCAAAAAATTGTGATCTTGTCTCTAAATATATTTTTGGATGAAAAAAACCGTCCCAAGATCGTCCCAATATTATCAATATCCTAAAAAGTTTTTTGAGATGAAATTGAGTAATACCGTTTGGATAGAAATTTTTTTTAGACGAAATTAAGTTGAATAGTAAAACTATTACATTCGAACATGAATTATGTTCCAACCAATACTTTGTGAGTGGTCAGCCAAAAGAAAATTCATTCAAATGGAAAATCGTTCGAAAGTTCATTTTAGTGGTCGCACAAACAACTATGTTTGAACACATTTGATGTCATGTTTGATGTCGTCAGTAAGCATTCGAACGATTGTTACGTTAGAACGGTTTACGAGTTTGTTCAAATGTTTATTATGGATTATGTTTGAATGTTCTGTATCACTATTCGAATGATTTGACTGCTTTTGTTCAAACAGTTTTTGGTTGTTCGAACAGTTTGTACTTAATTTTACCCAATAATGAAAAACTAAATACACATCAATAAAATTTTAAAAAAATACATTATAATTTGTTCAATACACATAAAAAATTTCCCATAAGTGCCAATAAAATAAATAAAACAATACTAGTGTTCATCGTAGAGAAACAAATATAAAATCTACACATATAATGCAAATGAATTGCTTGGAAACCTGAATTTTTGCATAAACATTTGCATTTGGAGTTGTATCTCTCTCCTGAACTCCTCTTGTTATTTCATTCACATCTCCTTAATTGTCTGCTTGTTGCACCAATTAAGTCTCTAACTCATGCTGCCTTGTCCTCAATTCCTCGATCTCAAACTTCACTTCCTCTAACGCTCTAGAGTTGTTGGAGGCACTGTTGGATGATGAGGAAGAGCTAGAAAGCTTGACATAGCGACCCAAACTCCACAAATATCCTGAATGTGGACCCAAAACTTTTGTAAAAATTTCAACATCACTTGTTGTCAAATTTTGATCTGGCAAAATTTCAGCATGTAGGACAACCAATTTTTCCTATACATAAGACAAAGAATAAATATTGCCACAACTATTTAAAGATGTTTAATTAAAACAGATAATAATACTTACATAATTTTCAAATGCGTCAGGATGAGTCCGTGAAAATATAATGGTAAATATACTAGTAAAATAAAAGTTAATTATCTGTCAATGATCTCCATGTATATACATGGAGAATCCCCGCGGGGAAATAGGCACTGTGAGAAGCAGATTCATTAATCATCCCCCAAATTTGATCACATTCTTTAATCAAATAAGAAATTTTACGACTATCCCAATGCGACAAATTTTCTCAGTATTTAGGAGACGAGTTTCAACTTTCAACGTTAATACGCTATGCAAAAAATAAGAGCCATGCCTATTGAAACAAAACAAAAACAAAACAAAAAAAAAAGGAGAGAGAGAAAGCCATTGATCAGCATAATAATAAAATAAAATAAAAACACTACGATAAATTAGGTTTTTTGGAACAAAAAATTTCATCCCAAAAGATTGGCATTTCATCCTAAAATATTTTTTAGGATAAAAAAAAAGTGTCCCAAGGTCGTCCCAAAAGGTGTTTTGGGACGAAAATCACAAATTCGTCCTAAAAAATATCTTTTGAGACGAAATTAAACTGGACCATTCAAAAGCATTCAAATGGATTTTTTTCTAGGACGAATTAAATTCGTCTTGGAAAGCCGTTCGAAATGATAAAATATCGTTCAAACTGAGAGGGATTGTTCAAACAGGTCGAACGAAGTAAATAACGTTCAAACAAAGAGGAACTGTTCGAACGGGTAATTCATGAAGAAACATTCGAATGAAAAAATTGATGATCGAACCCAAATAGTGAATTGCCTGTTCGAACGGCGCATAACTTTTTTCCTTTCAAATGCTAACGTACGTTATTCGAACAGTTATGTCTGATTTATATACGTTCGAATGGATGATGAAAGTTCGAATGGTTATTATTTTCATGGACAATCAATACTAATTTAAAATCAAATAAATATTTATATTCTAAAAATACATTACAAATTGTTCAATATAAATAAAACTAATCTAATAAGTCAGAACTAAATAAATAAAATACTAATAATACTAATAAAATTATCAGTACATGATATATAATTGTTCAATATGCAAATCACTTCTAATGAAAATTAATTGCTTGGAGGCCTGAATTGTTGCATAAGCATCTGCATTTGAAACTGCATCTCTCTTTGTTGATCTTCTTGTTGTTTTATGTGCATCTTCATGTCTACTTGTTTCGTCAATTGAGCCTCTAACTCATATTGTTTTGCAATCAATTTTCGATCCTAGAATTTGCATTTTCTAACGCAATGGAAGTAGTGCTTGACGTTGAGGAAGAGCTTAAAGGCTTTATATAGAGACCCAAACCCCTCAAATATCCTGAACGTTGCCATAGAACTTGTGTAAAAATTTCAACATCATTTGTTGATGAATTATGATCTGATGCAGCTTCAACATGTAGGGCAATCATTTTATCCTACACACAACATATACGTTTAATATTGACACAATAATTTAAATATGTTTAATTAAAAGAAATTATAATACTTACATAATTTTCATGAGCATCGGGATGAGTCCACTCTCCATTACTATTTGTATGTGATGCAGCATATAATTTTGTTAGATCATAATTGGTGTCTAACGCTTTCTACAAGAGATATTATTAAGATATAAAGTTATTATTAAAAACAAACTATATAGAATAAATAAATAAATAAATAAAGTACATTACCAATTTCTGAGAGAGGCGATAGAAAGATCTTGAGCCTGCGTGATAATGAATCTTCAAGTTTGATCTATTCGTTTTGTTTATAGAACTTTACTCTTGCATAGATGTTGTAAAAGTTAGTAAGTGAAAATTACAAATATGACACATAAATAATTCATTTACTTTACCTTATATGATGAATCATCAAACATGTCATAAAGTTTTTTCCATTCTTCAGGTCGGACATC
The DNA here is from genome assembly GCA_029856935.1 of Cyclocarya paliurus. Taxonomy (NCBI): domain Eukaryota; kingdom Viridiplantae; phylum Streptophyta; class Magnoliopsida; order Fagales; family Juglandaceae; genus Cyclocarya; species Cyclocarya paliurus. The sequence goes on along the minus strand of CM056954.1, from coordinate 11,534,714 downwards.
CTGAAAAGGATGCTCACGTGCTTCTTTCTTATTCTCGTACTTCTTGTAATGCTCGTGCTACCTTGCCTTATACTTGCAGAATGCAGTTCAAAGTCATCCTTAAAAGAGTATATATACAAAGATATTATCATTTTAAATATTAAATAATATCAATATAAATTTATTATTTAAATATTACGTACCAAACAACGTTTTTTTATAAGCTCTTTCACATCTTGGGGGACTTTATGTCATGAACTCGTAGCCAAAGGTGCATAAGTCTGTATAAGAGCACACACATGCAATGCAAGCCAACCTGCTTGTTATCCCTCGCCTCCGGTATGTTCATCAGGAATGTTAACCTTAATTTTACCTACTTTACGATATTTCTCCAACGTCACACCTCTAGTAGTGCTTCGTCCATCACGAGATTGTACTGTTATCTCTATAAAATAATATTAGTTATTTACCCTGTATCAATTAGCATATATCTTAATTGAAAAAATGAGTAGTAGCTATTTACTTTGTTCCGTAGAGTCAGTCTCTAATGACAAGTCAGACGGAAAGCTAGGAACAGGTGGAGATGTAATGTGAACCTCCTTCCTCTTTGGTGGCATAATTGCAAGATACTGTATAATGTGAACAGAAAACTGGTCAATCATCTATATCAATTTCATCTATAGATTCAGTCTCATCATCTGTAGATACTTCAGATGACTCAACACTTTGATCAACTGTCGCCTCAACTATCTCAGCCTCAATATCTTCCATATGTAATGGGATCATCTCATACTGGCTCAAATTCACAAATAAGCTAAAGGTAGGTTGACTCTCTTGATATGCTTCTTGAGTAGAGGGATCATCTTCTTCTTCATCTTGTCCCTCCACCTCAGGGATAATGTCATAAATATTTCTAGGAGAAAAATTTTGTACTACTTGTCATTGATTTCCTAATTGTGGATCGTCTAAATAGAATACTTGAGATGCTTGGGAAGCCAAAATGAAATTATCATCTTCATACCATTTTTTGATGTATTAATAGTCAGAAAATATTCATTCTGACATTTTCCTCTTTGAGGATTGCTTAAATCTCACCAATCACACTTAAACATATAAACCACAAGCTCCCCCACATATCTCAATCCAATTATATCTACGATAACTCCATAGAAATCAATATTGTCTCCATCATGACTCCCCTCGACAAGGACACCACTATTTTGTGTTTTCCTATAAAGTTCTCTACCAATTGTGTGATACCTACTTCCTCGAGAAATACATGCAGAATATCGAGTAGCACATCTCGAAATGCCACACGCCAGTGCATATAGTTAGTCTAATATATCGTTTGGATTACTTGCATACATTTGTACAACCTACATATTAAATAAAGCATAAACATTCAACCGTTAACAATCCCCTCTATTTTAAATATGTTAGTACAAAATTGCATCTGTATTAATGTCATTACCCGTTGTTCGAACCATTTCAGGAACTCCTATTCATGTCTCTAGTCTATATCATTTACTCTCAGTTCTTTGAGCATATTAATATGATCACTAAAATTAAAAATTACTAACAATAAGTATGTTTATATAATTGTTTAGTAATTAAATTCAATGATTAATTAACGGTTAATTTAAACTTACTTCAAGTGGCTCTCTATCTCTGGGCAATTATTTAACACGTACCACTGAGCTTTCTCGAACTCCCTTTCACACAAATCATAACCACCCTGAGCACCAAGTGGACGTACTTGTTGGAAAAATACAGAAAATACGTTCCGTTATCTTGCATGGTCAGCATCAAAGTTTCTTTCTGGCCGATCAAATCTTGTGTCAACACCATGGAAGTATTTGGAACAGAATGTATGCCACTCATCATCAATATATGTTTCTGCAATTGATCCTTCTGGACAGACCTTATTACCCCCTGTGTGTTTCAACTTTCCAAGAAGCCATTCAATAAGATACATCTACCTATATTAAACTGGTCCTGCAAGTCGAGCCTCATGTGGCAAATGAAAGGCTAAGTGAACCATGATGTTGAAAAATGACGGTGGCTAAATATTCTCCAACTTACACAATATTAGTGCAATTTCTCGTTCCATACGATCCAAAACTTCTACATTCAACGTTCGAGCACATAAATCTTTTAAAAAGGCACGCAACTCAATTAATGCAACCTACACATCTCTAGTCAAGAACCCATGGATACCAACAGGCAATATACGTTGTAAAAATACATGACAATCATAGCTTTTTAGTCTAGTAATTTTTCAGCCATTCATTCGCACACACCTTGTTAGATTCGAGGCATACCCATCTGGTAATTTAATTTTCTGCAACCACTCACAAAATGTAGCCCTTTCATTCCTTGACAATGTATATTACCTAATTGGCATGTAAACAGACAAACCACTTTGTTGCAAGTGCATTTCAGGTTTAATTCCCAACCGCTTTAGATCTTTTCGTGAGTTTATATTATCCTTCGTTTTACCTTCAATTGACATCAACGTTCCCAACACGAACTCACATATATTTTTTTCAATATGCATAACATCGAGACTATGCTGCAATTTTAACATCGACCAGTAGGATAGTTCAAAAAATATACTCTTCTTTGTCCAATTCAACACATTGGCACTTCATTTTCTCTTCTATTATTTTTTTACCAAAATATTACTTCTGACATTCACAAACTGTGAAATAACATCGTCGCCAAACAAGAATGGTGGAGGGTGCCCCCATTCAACAATGACATCAAACATCCTACCATTTCCACGCCATCTATGATCACCAGGTAAAAATCGACAATGACCCATTAAGTATAGTTTCTTCCCATACGTAAGCCATTCAAATTGAGTATGTTTGTTACAAGTCGGACATGCCAATTTTTCCTTAGTGCTCCAACCTGACAAGTTTTCATGAGCAGGAAAATTATTTATTGTCCATAACACCGCAGCATGCATCTTGAACGACTTGCATATTGATGAATCAAATGTTAATATCCCATTCTCCCACAAATCTTTCAATTATGCTATCAGTGGCTGCAAGTGTATGTCTATATCATTTCTCGGTGATCTCGGACCTGAAATGAGCAAACTCATCATGAAATATGGATCTTTCATACACTTCCACGGTGGTAGATTGTATGGCATAAGTACAACTGGCCAAGTATTATGACTAGTACTCATGTTCCCAAACAGATTAAATCCATCTGTTGCTAACCCAAGTCGAACATTACGAAGTTCTTCAACAAACCATGGGTGTTCCAAGTCAAATTCCTTCCAAACTTGAGAGTCTGCAGGATGTGACAAAATATTATCATTTTTAACTCTAGATGATGAGTGCCATGTCATATGACAGCCGTTGAATGTGACATAAATAACCGTTGTAATATAGGTACAACCTTCCGTGGCACATTCTGCTTCTCAGTTGTCCATCTTGATTCATGGCAAATAGGACACTCATTCAACTGCTCATTCTCTCTCCAAAATAACACACAATCATTATTACATACATGTATTAGATTGTAATCAAACCCGAGTCCTCTTTTCAACTGTTTTACTTAGTAGAAGTTGTGGGGTAAAATATTGTCTGATGGAAGTGCCTCTTTAAACAGCTCGAGCAACATACTGACAACCTTAATAGATATTCGGCACATGGATTTTATATAAAGTAGGCTAACTGTAAATGACAACTTAATGTGCCTTCTACACCCTAGATATAACTTACGTTGTGAATCATTCCACAAACGGATAAAAGTGTTATGGCACGGATCATTTGAATTAGATGGATCTGTTCCACTTTCATCCATAAACATTCTCGTACTAATGTCGCCCAGCATTTGCTCCATGTCTTCTTCGGGATCGTCACCAACAACCTCAGAATGTACATATTCATCGATGTCTTCTTCTTTATCTCGAAGTTTGAATGATGTTGAATATGGTTCTCCATGTAAGACCCAATCGGTATAATCTTGGTCAATACTTTTAACAAATAGATGCTCTCTCACCAACTCTATCTTATGAGAACGTAATTTCTAGCAAAGTCAGCATGGACATCTAATACGACTGTCACCCTAATTGTACAGGATACAAACTCCAAAAATTTCTTAACTCTTTCAGCATATACATTGTAATCTTCACCCAACCGATCTCTAACTCGCATGCAACTCTTATCCATGTCTAATATCCTACTGCAAACAGTCACGTGCATCAACAAACTATCAATTATCTAACATATTGTGTAATTTTTTCATTTCACAGGGTAGTTGGTCCTATCCCATTCGGGATTGTAAGATCATAATCGTCAACCTACCAACTATTATCTGTCACATCCAACAAAATTTCGGCAGCATCTCCCTATAGTTCTCCAAATATGCTCGTTTGGTTGTGCACACTGACGAGTAATACATCGATGCACCATCACTGAAACTGCATATCAAAAGAATAATAAGGGATGACTTTACCAAAATCATAATGTCGGATGCAACAAATATAGTTTGATAGTTTGCGAGAATGATCTTACAATCCCAAATTGTCCACTTTGGACAATTCAAGAGTTATCAATCAACCGTTCAACATGATTGATAACTCTCGAACAGGTATAAGGTTTATTTGAATGGCAAGTAGAATATACAATATTAAAACACAACAATAATAAATCTTAACTATTTCAATATTATTAATTCTTAGTTAATATATTACACTTTAAATCTTAACTATTTAGGAGGCACTATTTCAATATTATTAAATTTTAACTATTTGTATTTTAATTTAAAGGTTATTTAGTATTTTAATTATATTATAAATTTTATAGTATTTAGAATTAACTATTTCAATATTATTAAATCATAACTATTTGTATTTTAATTTAAAGATTATGTAGTATTTTAATTATACTACAAATTTTATAGTATTTAGAATTAACTATTTCAATATTATTAAATCTTAACTAATTGTATTAAAATTTAAAGATTATGTAGTATTTTAATTATGCTACAACTTTTATAGTATTTAGAATTAACTATTTCAATAATATTAAATCTTAACTAATTGTATTTTAATTTAAAAATTATGTAGTAATTTAATTATACTACAACTTTTATAGTATTTAGAATTAACTATTTCAATATTATTAAATCTTAACTATTTGTATTTTAATTTAAAAATTATGTAGTATTTTAATTATACTACAAATTTAGTATTTAGAATTAACTATTTCAATATTATTAATTCGTAACTATTTGTATTTTAATTTAAAGATTATGTAGTATTTTAATTATACTACAAATTTTTATAGTATTTAGAATTAACTATTTCAATATTATTAAATCTATTTTATTTATGTAGCATTATGTATTTTTTTCCTATTTATCAACTAATTATACGTTGATGTATAAGTTTCTGTTCGGACGGTGTTAAACTTACCGTTCGAAAATAACATTCACGTTCGAACGGCAAGCCTAAAACGTTCGAACGGCAAGTCTAACGCATTCGAATGTGTTCATTCCAGATTTACAATCGTCTTCAACAACAGAAAACGCATGTCAATAACAAACAATAAATAACCGCTATAATAACAACGTGGTAACATAAACAACAATATCAAGGAACCCTCAAATTTCCAACATTGCAAGGAGATTATAGAAAACAAAAAGATTATAAAAAGCATACCGAGAATGAGATGAAAAGAGCGTGTACCGAGAAGGAACTCCACAAAAAGCAGTAGAAATAACATTTTAATCCGAAAATAATTAAGTAAGAAGAAAATTAGTAGTATTTGGGACTGGATTGAGGGAGAATGGCGCAGCTCTGTTCGTGAGGGAGTGAGAGTGGCGGGAGGAGAGTGGAGATTCTGAGACTCTGTCATCTATTTGAAGAAAGTTTCCCGTTCAAACAGTTATTTACTAGCCGTTCGAAAAGGAAACCAAGACGCGGGACAAATTCCCTCCTAAAGTTTCACGTTCAAATGGATATAACCTTACCGTTCGAACGTTAAACCATGAGGCAGGAAAAATTTCCTCCTAAAGTTTCACGTTCGAACAGATAAATAGTACGTTCAAACGTGAAATGATTCGTAAACATTCAAACTCTTATTATTTATAGTTTGAACGGTTTGCTGAATGTTTAATAATATTTTTTTTAACACTATTCTATTAAATAAAAGAACAACATTAATATATATAGACATATTAGATGATACTATAGTTTAGTAACACAGTAATATCATATTAGAATATATAATCGAGCATATTATATATTATATATATGTAAAGTATATGTGAAGATATGATATCATACTAATTAAGTTATAAGTAACATATATATAGTATCAACATATTGTCATCTATTGTACTAGCATATATAGTGTGATCTAATTGGACTATAACTAAAATACATTATGTTAATATATTAGACTATAGATAACATATATATAGTATCATATATAGTGTCATCTAATTACACTATAACTAAAATAAATCTTCACATAATATATTACACTATAAATAACATATATATACTATCATATATAGTGTCATCTAATTAGATTATAACTAATATATATAGTATGATTGATATTAGACTATAATATCATATATATTATAGTATAGTAAAGTAAAATACAATATATATTATTAACTATATATATCATAGAAGTAACTATAATATATAGTACTATATAGATCATATAAGTAACTATAATATATAGTACTAATTAAATTTATTAATTATAGTATCATATATATATAATAATATATATTACAATATATATATATAATAACATAAATTATAAAATATAAAATATATAGAGTATATTATATATGATGTAAACCGTTCGACGTATTAACTAAACCTTCGAACAGTATTGCATATATAACTTCTCCCCGACAGTCATTTTCACGGACACCGAACCGTTATCAAACCTTAGAACCACTCCCAAAATCTCTATCTCTGTCGTTTAACGCCGCCGTTGCCGCCGTGAATAGTACCCAGTCGAAGCCTTCAACTCTAAGCACCAGTATGCTCCTTTTTTAACTATTTTACCATTTAAATTTAGGTTTTTGATGGATTATTTGTTTAAATTAGGATAAATCAATTTATCCATCAATACTCACCGTAAATTTTCTTAAATCTATAGTAGGAAGGTTTATTTAAGTTTCTTTATTTTTTGTTTGTTGAAAAATCCATGGAATTGAAGGATTCCATGATTTTCAGTGGCTGAGTTGACTCAGCGACATTGCTAAGTTCGAGTGGCTAGTACCGTTCGAACTCTTGATAGGACGTTCGAACGGTACTAGCCAAACAGGTTAATTAAATTTAACTCATTCGAACGTTGTTAAGGCATTTGAACGGTACTAGCCAAACAGGTTAATTAAATTTAACACATTCAAACGTTGTTTTATAGGGCATTCGAACGGTTAACCCGTTCGGACAGTATGAGCCAAACAGGTTTGCATACCGTTTCAACACTAATTTAGGTGTTCGAATGGTATAAATAAATTTAGTAATATTAGTGAATCGTTATTTTTATTCACCATTGTAGTTCCATTAAATCTTAACGAGAATATATCTTCTATTATAATAAAATTAATATAGAATTTTATCACATTTTGTTAAATATTTTTATTATTAATATTGTATTGATAAGCTCTTAATTAATTGTAAATTTCAGGTTCATTATAATGTCTTCTTCTAGGGCAGGACGTAAGCAACGCAATCAGGCAGAGACTAGTATCAGTCCTGCCAAGGAGAGGACTGTTTCACTAGAGCGACAGGTGAAGCTTTCTGACTTCCAGAGTCTTGTCTAGGAGGGTAATTCCCTGTCATCAGTCTTCAGCGATCGTGGTTGGGGACCTATGTTAGATGGTCTAGAGGAATCATTGGAAATTGTCTCCTATATTGACATTATTTCTGAGTTCTATAAAGAGTTCGGTGGTGCCAGCCCAGATGATGGAGGGGCATACAGCATCTCTGTCCGAGGAGTTCTGGTTGGATTTTCATGGGACTGACTCTCTGAGCATTTTGGTATTCCTAGGCTGCCAAATGCATATCCGAATATGGTGCCTAGAGAGTCTGATCCTTCAGCTGAGGCAGGGACAACTGAGGAGGAGGCACCAGTTTATTATACAGATGAGGTCGATACCCTTGCTGATCATGAGGTGAGCGATTTGGTTGTTGGTCCAGATACTCCCCTGTATGACAGGGTGAAGAGCATCAAACATGCAGATCTATCTTCGTTATTCAAGATCCTGAATTTGATAATCGCCAACAACATTGACTTTCGGCAACACAAGACAAAGGTTGAACTTGATCGAACGAAATTTATGATATGGGTCACTCATGGCATTCCTATCAACCTGGTGGGATATATATTCAATAGGATTCGATCAGAATTCCAGTACATTTCCACGGATATACTGTTATTTGGGATCCTGATCACCCGATATCTATTATTTGTAGGTGTTGTGGCTGATGTTGTCAAGCATAAACGGCAGCCAATGAGACTGATCAACAGCACCACCCTCTCACGTAGCACGGGATACTCTAGACTACGTCTTCGTGGACCATCCAGACCCTGTTGATCCTCAAAGAGATGCATAGCCAAAAGATCATGGAGTACAGGCCGAGGTATCAGTACACAGTGCTACTCATGAGGACATGGTCGAGATCGTGCGTGCAGCGATTAGCAGACAGACGTTAGTGCTAATCGATGCAATGCGTACGGAGGTCCGTTCTGCTATGTCTGATTTTCGTATTGAGATTATTGGTAGCATCTCTGAGTTATGTACGAAAGTTGATGCCATGTGTGCGACTCAGGTCACCATTAGTACTCGACTGATACAGATAAAGGAATGTTTAGCTGCAGTTGAAGAAGTGTGCAAGAGCTAGGGTGTTAGTCTTTTCTATTTTTTATTTATTTTTTCTTTTGTTTTTAGAATGGACAATATTTAGTATCTTGTAAATTCAGTATTTAATTATGAAATAGTCTTATTTTATATTTCTTGAACTAATTATTGATTTATATTATTCATATTATTTAATCGATAAATTTCTTATAATTACTAGTTAATATAAATATAATTCTCTTAAAAAAAAACATATGCCCACCGTTCGAACCCTACCCTAAACTGTTCGAACAATGATGATTCATCGTTCGAACGGTCAAAATTTACATTTGAACGGTATAGCAATTTCTCGGTATAATAATTTTACTTAACGCACCAAAATTTAGGTTCGAACACTCAAATTTAACCGTTCGAATGATGAATCGTCACTATTCAAACAGTTTTATTTTTAGGGTCGCAATATTTCATCCCTAACTATACTGTTCGAATGCTTTCTAATGCGTTCGAACGGTAAACATGTTCCGCCTTCTTTTTGGGATGAAATATAAAATTCGTCCCTAAATCTCACTTTTTGGGACAATTTTCATTTTGTTCCAAAATAAAATCGTCCCAAAATGTCTTTTTTGTTATAGTGATCATTGAGAAGCTTAGGAATCTAGATGGACGTATTAAAATGTTACAAGAGAATGTTAATCTACTTAGCAAATAGCTCGTTTTAGTTATTATTTTACTTTTTTATGTTGTATTAAACATTATATATTTGGGATGTTATTAATGTTTGGTTTTTATTTTTCATGTTTGCTACTTTGTTTATTTTTTTTATTTTACATGCCGTTCATGATAATATAAAAAATGAACATAAAAGAAATCACTATAAAGTTTTGAAATTAATTACATAAAATTAATTTATGAATTTATAAATATTTTAACTCACCGTAAATCATAATATATAATATATATACATTTTTATATTTTGGAAATGATAACAAATTAATGGGAAAAATATTTATTACTTTAATGGAAAAAATATATGCACAAATTAATGATAAAATACAAATTAATGGAAAAAATGTCCGTTCGAACAAATAAATTTAAGTTCGAACGGTTATTAACTTTTATCAGGAAAAATAAATTAATTTCTTGCCAATATTATTATTTAAACAGATTATATACTGTTCAAATAGAAATTAATTCGATGTTCGAATCTATTTTGTTCTGTTCAATTAATGGTTTTTCTTTTTTGAGAAAATTTTGTTCGTCACAAAATATCTTGTTCAAATGGATATTTGAACGAATTTAGTAGCTCAGGCATTTTTGGAGAAAAATTTAATTCATCCCTAACAAGTTTCATCTCTAAAAGTCAAACTTCTTGTAGTGTATAAATATATATATATATATATATATATGTATATATATATATCTATAAATATATATAAATTAGATACACGAGTCAATTTGTTCTTGTTAAGAATCGCGGTCCTTTCACTGCATCTGGCCTGTTGTCGTCGCAATACTATCGCTATCATCTGATCAGGTCTTTTTTTTTTTTTTTTTTAGAGATAAGATCAGGTCTAATTGGAATGTCACACAATAGATCTATATGTGACTGTGACGTTCCATCATAGAATGACTGGCGCCACAACATGTGCTTAGAAATTTATAGTCCCTAAAAATTTCTATTGGAGACCCATCGGTCTCCAAGCAACCCATTTGTGAAGTACTGCATGGACCTCGATCGGTCAACCGTCCATGCATGCACCCTAATTTCTACGAGCTAGCTAGGTTTAATCTTTTACATCTGTGTGCCGGAAATTCGCTTTCTTGACTCAACTTATATTGAGGAGACGTTGAGGCGAATGTATGATTTTTTCCTGCGACTACTTCTTTTCGTCGGAAACTAAATGTAATTTTCCTTGTAGTACGCCCCACAATTTACTTTGGAATGCTGAGTTCGTAAGAAATGAGCAAAGCAAATTTGGAATTGTAATTGAAAGTTCACCAAGAATATTAATTTGCTCTAGATCAGCCTTTAAGAATAAGATCAAGACGACCTCAAAACTTCTCCACAATCAGCAGGAATATCAATCTTTCCTTAATTTGATGCACCATCAATGTTCAGTTTTGAGATAATCAACAACGGGTGGCAACCATTAGAACAAAAAAAAGGTCTTCTAGCTAGGGCCATCACTTTAAAAATGGGTATATATATGTAGTACATTAGTTAATTATTTGTGACCAACTTTTTAAACTTGAGTAACAAATTTAATTCTTGCAACCTTTTTCATGACATAATCTTTAGACCTTGATAAACCCTCCAACCTAGCTGGATGATTAATGACGTGCATTCAAGCCAAATCTCCAAGTAGATAAGAGCTGGAACCAATACATGAGCAATCTAACATATGTGACCATTGTGGTCAATAAAAAGACCACTAAAATGTAGTTTTATCTTTCAAACAATTGAAAGAAACTTTGAGGGAATCCAAAAATATAATCAAAGTAAGCAATTACAGACCTCCACAATCAAAGATCGCATCGATGAAAAAACATTAATGTTATTACTTTGTTTGAGGGAATCTAAAAATATAATCAAAGTAAGCAATTACGTACCTATGGCCTCCTCACTCAAAGAGAATGGATGAAAAAACATGGTTAATTCTTTCCGAGAATCCATTATTGGAGCAGATACATTTAGATACCACCACTACAAGAAATTTGACTTGCGGTGAGTTAAAATATTTATAAATTCATAAATTAATTTTATGTAATTAATTTCAAAACTTTATAGCGATTTCTTATATGTTAAATTTATATAAATATAACTTTAAAGATAGAAAACACGAAAAATAAAAAGCATACATTAATTACATCTCAAATAAATAATATTCGATACAACATAAAAAAGTAAAATAATAATTAAAACGACTATTTGCTAAGTAGATCAACATCCTCTTGTAATATTTTAATGCGTCCATCCAGATCCCTAAGTTTCTCCATGATGGGCTCAACGAACTCCACAAACAGATATCGTACTTGATCCAAAGTAGCTCCAGGAGGCTGTCTCTCAACAGCGGCAGTACTAGTAGAAGCTGGATTGGTGGGCGGGGCACTAGGATGTTCTGGTGTAGTCTTCTGCAAGTGCCCCTTGCTTTTCCTGAATGTGATCTTGTTAAGGGTCCCCACTTGTGGCGACCTCCGCTCAGTCGCAAACATTGTAACCCCCAATCAGAGTAAGATGTTAGATATCAACAGTGCAAATGGTAGACAACTTCCACTGGAATAGCGTGACTCCGATCGAATGCGGTAAAAGAAATACAATGCCAGATCAATGGGATCCCCCTATGCTATCCGCAACAAAAATCTAGCTCAATCGATCTCGAAATCAGTCTTGTATTTTTTCGGATCGATGTTATAGCCAACAATCAAATTAAGCATTCTAAAAAATGCTATACAATCGGCCTATTGAATCACCTTGCTCCCATCATATGGAGGAGCCGAAGGGTCTCGCACTAAATGATGCACCTAATCGTCTGTGAGACCATCATCGGGTAAATCTTTATCTTCATTGCCATCCGAACTAGCATCCGGCTCTACATTCAGGGTTAGCGTGGAGGATGTGGCCCGTTTGTCAGAATCAAATGGTGCAGCCGCTGGTTCCGGTGCAGCCGCTGGTTCCGGTGTAGCCATTGCAGGATGCGTCGACCACGCGAGGGATGTTAAGGAACTCAGCAATAATGCAGGGAGAGAAATTAATACTCACTCCCTAATCCGATAAGGTGTAGAACAGAGCATCAGCGTTCTCCTCTCCCATGGCACGTTAAAACTCACTGACCATCTCTTGCACGTTTTCTTCTACTAGATGCCATTAGTATACTGTTTAACCACAAGGAAAGTAAGAATATAATTAACCATAATATTTAAATTATATTATTGAAGAATTCTACTATATTGAACTGAATTGAAATGACTAGTTTGAACAAAACATAATCTATTCGAACTAGTAAAATCTATTCGAATGGAATATTCTCTTCATTCGAACAGGCAATTTGTGTTCATTTGAACGAAATTATTTTATTTGAACAGAAATGAATCTGTTTGGCAACTGAGCATTCGAATGGACTAGACTTAGTTCGAGCAAGAACACGCCAAACATCTATGACTGAGTCGACTCAACCCGAATGAAAAAATCAAATCTAGACTTCATGCTTTGTTTTAATCGATAGAAATGATTAAGGAGTGAAGCCTAATCATTTCTATCGATTATTTTGTTGTTATTTCTACGGAATACACCAAAATGGAGGGGATTTTGGATTCGAAATCCATATCCCCCAAATACAACCCATTCGTGCAAAAAACCAAAAATAGAGGTGGAGAGTTGACCCAAACCTCTTAGAAGTTCAAATGTGGGGTTACTACGGCGTTTGAGTAGCGGTTTTCACAGTGGAAATAAAGGGCAAACTCAGAGGCTCTCGGCGGCTGCTGGTTCAAATGAGAGAGTTTTGTTTCATTGTAATCGAACTGAGTATATAATGACCATGGCGTCTCGTTCGAACGGTTATTATATTAATATATTTCTAATTATATTACTAATAGTAATATATAATAATACTAATATTACAAAGTACAAAAGTATAAAAATAAAACTAATAATAGTATTATAATACTTTTATTTAATATATTTAGTATAATATTTGTAAATATACTTATTCTATTACCTATAACAAACTAAGTACTTATATATAGTACTTATTAGTTATATAGCTACTAGAGGTAAGTATTATATTGTTAATATATAGCTATAGCTATTATAAGTTATGATAACTATACAAGTTAACATAATTAAGTACTATATATGGTACTTATTAGTTATATAGCTACTATAGTGTAAGTATTATATCCTAGTTACTATATAGCTATAGCTATTATATTATAAGGTATGATAACTATACAAGTTAATATAATTAATATATATAGTACTTAATAGTTATATAGCTACTATAGTTTAAGTATTATATCCTAGTTACTAGTTACTAGTTATAAGTTATAACTATACTTATTATATTTTATATGACAAGGTAACAAGTTATATAATATAATATCGTGCAAAGTTAGAAGTAACTATACTATTTATATATATATATATATATATATATTAATAAGTTATGATAATTATATAACACTAAGTATTGTATAAGTACTATATATTAATAAGTACTTTATATTAATAACTAGTATATATAGTATAAGAATTATATTAACTATTAGACCAAAAGTATATTAGATATTATCAATTATAATATAAAATAGTTGCTATGGTGTATATATACTATATACTATATAATATTAAAATATAAAAAACTATACAATAGATTATTAAAATTATAGAAAATTACTTATAAGCATAATAATACTATTATTAGTTCGAATCCAATAACGTACCATTCGAATGGATTTATCTTGTGAAATGTGTTTGGAGGGAAACTTCACGCCAAATACTCTGAATATTAGTTTATTCGAATGTGAAAATTTCTCATTCGAACGAAAATACCCTTTGATCTTCTCTACATTTGAAGAATATGTCAAGCAATATTCTGATTTGTTACTTCGAATGAAGAATTTTCGCGTTCTAACTTGAATTAAATCGCGGTAAAATTTGGCGCCGATATGAGATTTTCATGTTCGAATGAGTAAATGTCCAGTTTGAACGGAACTTCACAGATTCAAATACCTCAACCTCCAGTTCATTTTCATTTCAAGATTAAATTTCTTTGGAGGCAGAGCTTACTGGTGTGTGCGAGAGAGTGTTGTGGAGAGAGAGAGAAGGGATTCTTGAGAGAGAGGAGAGATTTATAAGAGGTAACTATTTTTTTTTTTTTTTTGTATTTCGAATTTCATTAATGTTAGTTTATTTCACATGATTTAGGGTTTCTCATAATGTGTTTTATGCTTATGTAGGTATTGTATAATGCTATTTTATTTAGATTGCTTAAATTTGAGGTAATATTTCTAATTTTTAGATTTTTGATAATTTATAGCTTTTAATTAATTATGTTAAGATTTTTCGTATATTTGTGTTTGTACAATCCCATTTAAAATGTATCCTACACCAATATGCATCTTATGAGATTGTGTTTGTGAAAATTATGTTTTATGACAAATGTTTCATCTCTGTTTTGTGTTTGGAATTTGGGTTTGTACTGTTCAAACACTATAATCTTTGTTCGAACAAAATTATGTCTGAACAAAATCTTGTTTGAACAGATTAATAAGATTTTACTCACTAGATTTTATTTAAAGTTATAAGATATATAAAAATTATACTTAAAATATAAAAAACTTAAGAATTATTAAGTCTATATTTTGCACTTAAATTAAAATTAATACTTAAAATATAATATATCATAAGGAGTATATAATTAAAAAACTATATAGTATAATTACAAAATATTTTGCACTTAACTGATAATGGAATATAACATAGGAATTATTAACACTTAAATTAATAATTAATACTTATAAAATATTTAATTAAAAAACTATATAATAATATAATTACAAAATATTTTGCACTTAAATTAAAATAGAAACTTATAATATAATATAACATAGGAATTATTAATACTTAAATTAATATTTAATATTTATAAAATATTTAATTAAAAAACTATATAATAATATAATCACAAAATATTTTGCACTTAAATTAAAATGGAAACTTAAAATATAATATAACATAGGAATTATTAATACTTAAATTAATGTTTAATACTTATAAAATATTTAATTAAAAAACTATATAGTATAATTAGTAGATTTCTTGGACTTAAATTAAAATGAAAACTTATAATATAATATAACATAGCAATTATTAATACTTAAATTAATGTTTAATTCTTATAAAATATTCATAATATTGGTGATTTGTAATGTAATTTTAAAATTTATTTGTGATTTAGAATATGATTTGCTTTCAAATTTATAGTATAATTGTAGGAGTTGGACAATTTTGAATTTTAGGGTTATTTTTATATGTACTTGAACCTTAAACCCGTTCGAGAGTTTTGGCCAAATATTCTCTTAAAGAATGTTTGGGTACAACTCTTGAGTTGTCCAAAGTGGACAGTTTGTGATTCTATCATTTATATGGTAGATATATTTTGTTTAAATTCATGTCTTAGTCAATTAAAATTTTGGTTTAGTGTTTCCTTACATTCTTTGGGTATGTGGTCTGTAAGTTTCTCAGCCTATGAATATGATCGACGACTTATCGTGACTAGCATACTTGGTGAATTGTAGGAAAATGCTGCCGAAATTTTTACTAACATTAGAGTTTTGGACTGAGTATATATGCGATATAGATGATAGTCTCTCGAATGGGATAAGATTAACTACCTTATAAAATAAATGGTAAAAAAGTATGAATATACTCTTAATAGTATTTATCCCATGAATTGGGTTTTTTTTTTTAGACATTCGACAAATAACGGATCATAGCAATGTTTAAAAGTTGGATGCTGTTGGGAGATAGACTTGGACAAGACTATAAGGAGTATGCAGAAGGGGTTAAGTTTTTTCTAGAATTTGCTCGCATGAGTGTTGACAGTTGAGGATTTATAAGATGTCAGTGTAAGAACTGCAAAAATCTTAGTTCTTATAATTTAGTGGTAATGGAAAATCATTTATTTGTAAATGGAATCAATCTTAAATACTCACCTTGAGTCTTACATGGCAAACCATTTTCCAAATGAGTAGATTTAGCAGTCAAACTAATCAAATGGAGGAGGGTAACGACATTGACATGGAGGAAGTTAATGTGGATGATCCTAATGACAGTGATGATAATGGAGAGGATATGACTGAGATATTAGGTGATCTGGTGTGGAAATATTTGGGATGAGGGATGGAGAAGGAACATCTGCATAATCATTTAAGGGAAATGGAAATTTTGGAAGACTGTGAGAGGATGCATAAAGAAAGTTGTAGTTAGGGGTACACTCGTCATAACAAGTTGTCTTTCACAGTAAGATTGCTCCATATTAAATCTATTTGTTGTATTATTTCTACCAGGGTCATCGTCATGTTGCTTGAATTATTTAAAGAGACTCTTTTTTAGGATAACGTAGTAACCCGTAATTTTTATGAAGCGAAGCAATTGAAGTGAGGGCTAGGATTTGATTATAAAATCATCCACGCTTGAAAAAAATGATTGTGTTCTCTATTGATAGCAATATGCAGAATTTCACTCATACCCAGTGTGTCATGAGTCAAGATGGATATCCGATAAACGTAATGTACCCCCACAAAGTTTTAAGAAATTTTTCATTGATTCCTCGACTTTAAAGATTGTTTACGTCCTGGTTGATTGCAAAAGATATGTCTTGGCATCACACAGAAAGAGTCCAAAATAAAACTTCATCTCGCATCCTGTAGATTCCTTACAATGGAAGAAATTTAACGTTATGTATCCATGGTTTGCTGAAAAACCTCGCAATGTACGTCTTGGTTTAGCAACGGATGGTTTTAATCCATTCGGTAACATGAGCACTTCTCATAGTACTTGGTCTGCCATATTAATACCCTATAACTTGCCACCTTGGATGTGTATGAAGCATCCATATTTTATGATGACTCTACTAATACAAGGGTCAAGGTCACAGGGAACAAATTAGATGTATATCTGCAACCACTGATTGTAGAGTTGAAAAAGTTGTGGGATCAGGGTGTCAGTACATATGATACGGCCTCGTTGTGGGAGTTCAAGATGCATGATGTAGTGATGTGGACAATAAATGACTTTCCAGCATATGAAAATTTGTCCGGTGGAGCACAAAAGGTAAAATGACTTGTCCTGTTTGCAATAAAGATACATAATCTCAGTGGCTAAGTCATGGTAGGAATTATGTTCTTTGTCATTATTTACCACATGATCATAGATAGCGTTCAAATATAGCCATGTTTGATGGAAGGGTTGAGTGCAGGTCATCACCGCCAAAGTTGTCTGGAAATGATATTATCGTCCAATTGGGGGATGTTTGAGAAAACAGATTTGGAAAAGATACAAGAGTTCGAAAGAGAAAACGACAAGCAATGGAGTTAAATTGGACAAAAAATATATATTTTTTTTAGTTGCCATACTGGTCTACGTTAATACTGCGCCACAATCTAAATGTTATGCACATTGAAAAAAATATATGTGAGAATATATTGAGCACTCTGATGTCAATAGAAGGGAAGACAAAAGATACAGTTAACTCTCATAAATACTTGAAGGAGTTGGGGATAAAACCAGAGTTGTATTTGCAAGATAATGGGTCGTCATCTTATATGCCCATCGAATAATATACACTTTCAAATGATGAGACAAATAAATTTTGTAATTGGTTCATGACAATCAAATTACCTAATGGTTATGCGTCAAACATATTAAAATGTGTTCGAACACATGATTGGAAGATAACTAGTCTTAAAAGTTATGACTGTCATGTATTTCTGCAGCGTTTTTTGCCAGTTGGTGTGCGTAGAAAGCTTACTCGAGATGTTTGTACAGTTCTCACAAAATTAGGGGGATTTTTCAAAGACATCTGTAGTAAAATGTTGAAAGTTGATGCATTGTTAAAAATAGAAGCTGATATTGTAGTAATATTGTGCAAATTGAAGAGTTTGTACCCGCCTTCATTCTTTGATGTAATGGTTCATTTGGTTGTGCACCTACCTCATGAGGCTCTAGTTGCTGGCCCAGTTCAGTATAGATGGATGTATCCTATTGAACAATTTTTTAGAAAACTTAAGCGATCTGTGGGGAATAAAACTCGTCCAAAAGGTTTGATTGCAGAGTCATATATTGATAATGAGTGGCATACTTTTTGTTCAATGTATTTCCGTATGGTTGATACTAGATCTACAAGATCAGACCGAAATTATGAAGGTGGACGAGAGATGGAAGTCTCATCGAAATTTACCGTGTTTTCCCAGACAGCACGTCCAATAGGCGCACAAGGGGGCTACGATCTATGTGGGCGAGAGTTTGAAAGAGCTCGATAGTATGCTTTGAATAACTGTGTAGAGATTGACCACTACTTGAGGTTAGTGATGATCTTCTAAATCAATATTATCTTTAAATCCATGTATAATAATAAAATATAATTTGATACAAATTAATCATTCACATGAATATGCGCAGCGAACATATTCAACAACTTCACACGAATGGTATAACTAACATAGAAAAAACACACGAAGAGAAATTTGCCTCATGGTTTGAACATACGATATTATTGTAAAGTCTCATTTTATAATACGATATTCATACCACTAAACTTCACTTTTTTCTATATAATAATATTTATTGATGTAGGTTGTATCGAAATATGGTAAAAATTCAGAAGAAATCTCACCAGAACTGTATGCTCTTGCATGTGATCCATCCAGGCAGGCCATCCAGTACTCAGGATATTTGGTGTGTGGATATAGATTTCACACAACTGACAGAAAAATATAAAGTAAAACACAAAATTGTAGGGTCGTAATTGAAGGAAGCCATGGGGATGATAACATTGACTTTTACAGAATTGTGGAAGATATCATAGTGTTAAAGTACGTGAGGGAATATATGGTCTGGTTGTTTAAATGTAATTGGTGGGATGTCTCAAATCCTAGGTTGGGAATGCGTAACGATGATTATTTTGCGAGTGTCAATACATCTCGCACATGGTATGAGGATTATCCCTTCGTTCTCGCTTGCCAAGCGTATCAAGTTTTTTATTTAGATGATCCGGAGTACGGAAACTCATGACGAGTAATGGAGAAATCTGCACCAAGAAATGGAAATGTATATGATTACATTCCAGAGGCAGACGAATCACATGAAGAAGTTGATAGTCCAGCAAATGAATACGTATATCAAGAAAACGAAGTAGGCATCAATCTATTTGTTGATCTAAGCCAATATGATATGGTCTCATTGCGTAAAGAAGATGTTCAAGCCGAAATAATTAAAGGTCAAATATCAGAAAAAGATAAGTCAACTGACATGTCTAGTGGGGATGAGGGCAACTGGTCTAGCAAAACGGATAGTGAATGAATTTCAAACATGAATTTTTGTAAGTATTATTCTTATAAATATTCGTAACGTTTATTCAAATAATAATTTGTTACAATTTCAAATAGATATGCCCCCCAAACGCAAAGCAATACATGTGTCATCCTCATCTATTACTAACTCCCATTGTGGTTCACCTACCATGAATAGTAAGCTAATATTATCAGACTCAGAATAATGTATTTTATCAAATTAAATACTAAATTTTATGCTCAATGTAAGTAATATATCTATAAAATAAAATAATTTAATTAAAATACATGATTTAATTACTGTATATATAGCTGTTGTAAGCCAATGCCGAGGTAGAGGCACTACGAAGGGTGTCTACATAGAGAAAATAAGGAAAGTGGGTAAAATTAAAGTTGATATTCCTGATGATCACACCGTTGGCTTCGGAGATTCGGCAGCGTGGCTTGCTTCTTATGTTTGTATGCTTACTTGCACGTATGCACCGATTGCTACATCCTCTTGGTCTAAAGTTTCCCAAGATGTGAAAGACTACATCAAAAATCGTTACTCGGTAATAAGCTACATCTCAAGCAAGTAAGTATATAACATGTTACTTTCAAGTTATTTTATATTTATACTAATTGTTTATAATTATTGAAAGGATGAGTTTGAGCTTAATTTTGGCCTATGAGAGGATCGATTAACGGTTGAGGAACTGATATCGAATGCATTCTAGAGGTACAAAGGTCGATGTCATGCATACTATAAGAAATGCAGTACTACAATAGAGGCACGCCAAAATCCATTCCAAGCAATGTTATCAAAAGAATGAGAGAAGATTTGTAATATGTTTGAAGATTCTACTTATTAGGTAATTTCGTTACTATGTTTTTTTAATAGTATATGATAGATGTATTAAATATATAGACATCATATTTTTTTTAGCAACGGAGTACTATGAACAAAGAAAATAGATCAAATTTAACGATACACTATCATGCGAGTTCTCAATCTTTTCATTGTTTGTCTAACAAAATGATAAATTATTCTAGTCTCCGTTAAATATTAACATATAATACACTTTTTTTATTTAAGTTCTAATATAGATTTTCTTTTTGCAGAAAGAAGAAATTCCTGTTGATTATGATCTGATCCAATTATATGCTAAATCACATAAAAATCGTGATGGTATTTGGACCAGTCCCGAAGATGAGGTAAATTATGTAAGTTTAAATTTCTTTAATTCCATTGTGACTATATATTTTTGTTACTTATACTAACTAGTATGTTTTTATTTTGTAGGACAAGATGATATCTCTTAAGGAAACTGCTACGGATTCATCTTATGCATCATCAGTCAAAGTTGCTCAGATCCTTTTTCAAGTTCTTGGATCACGTTCTGGATATTTGAGGGACTTAGAACATTGCGTCAAACCATCCTTAATATCATCATCCTCTTCTCGAGCCAAATCGAATGATGGCAAGACTAAGAAATTTGAGGAAGCAACACTTGAGAACATGCAGCGGATCTTGAGGCTAGATTAGAAGAGAACATGCACAAGAGATTGAGGATAGAGGTACAAAAAGCTGTGCTTGAATAGTTGCAGTCAATTATGTCACAAAACTCTATATAACCACCACAATAGTAAAAATTTATTTTTTCTTTCAATTTCTTTATATTATTATATTCCAAAACATTTGAACAATTGATGTTTGAATTACAATGTGTAATATTAGTATGGTATTTTTAATTAATTAAATTATGTTCTATATAATTAATACTGTTCGAATGGTAAATAACAGTCTGAATGGTAAATTACTATTTATAAATCAATTCTAATAAAAACAGACCCATTCGAACCAAAAATAACCAATTCGAACGATAAACGAGAAATACAATTCGAACAAAAGTCATTCGAATAAAATTTATTGGTTTGAACACTCATTTCGTTCGAGCAAGATCAAATATAGTTATCTGTTCGAATCAAAATTTTATTTTATTCGAATGGACGGGTCGGTCCGAACTGACAAATATTCCATTTGAACAATTTGTTGAGATGAAATTGGTTCGTCTCAAAAAAAATTCCTGTTTGAATAGTTTTGACTGATTCTGCCAAATTTCATCCTTGAAAATTATTTTTTGATACGAAAGTTGAATTCCATCTCCAAAAACCTTTTAAGACAGTCTTTTAGAGACAAATTAGAGACATATTTTTTCATCTCCAAATCTTTTTTAAGACGAGATTAAAATTTTTTAAATAATTTTTTATCTCAAAAAAATATCTCTTGTAGTGTGTGTGTGTGTATATATAAATATATATATATATATATATATATGCATGCGCTGCATGGAAAGTTCGCGTATTTGAGCGACTTTTAAGTTAGCTAGGTCCCCCAAATACGCAAAATGCATGCATGAGCTGCATGGAAAGTTCGCGTATTTGAGCGACTTTTAAGTTAGCTAGGTCCCCCAAATATGAAAAATATATATATATATATATATATATATATATATATGAGTCTCCTCTCTGGTTCCGAACTAGAGGTGGTGTGATAGTTTCGTTTCTACTAGTTTTAATCCGAAGCAAGAGAAGAACGAAGTGAAGAGGATATAATAGGATGGATGGTTTAGAAGATCGATGGAGGAAATTTAGCCTGACAGAGGAAGAGGAGGAGGTTTTAGAAGTCAACAGTAGGGGGGATGAGGAGATAACACGTAAGGGCGAGAGGAGTCTCTTTGGAAAGGTATGCACAAAGAGAGTGGTAGGAGTGGAGTCCATCAGAAATACGATGGCAAAGATATGGAGGATCGATAAAAGGGCAACTTTTATAGAAGTGAATAAGAACACTTTCACCATAACGTTTGAGACCCATGCAGATATGCATAGAATCCTAGAGGGCAAACCATGGACGTTTGATAATACCTTGTTCCAACTATGGCGGTATGATGGAGAAGCGAGCCCAGGGAACCTTATCTGTGATAAGGAAGTATTCTGGCTGCAGGTACATGACCTTCCACTAGGTTGCATGACAATGGAATGGGGGACACATATTGGAAACTCGGTGGGACGAGTCCTAGAGGTTGACGTGGAGGAGGATGGTATCGGGTGGGGTAAATGTCTGCGGATAAGAGTGGAGGTTGCGCTGTACAAAGCCATTGCAAGAGGGCGGTTCATATGCTTCCAGGGAACAAAACACTGGGTTCCATTTCGGTACGAAAACCTGCCCATGATATGCTTCAAATGTGGATGGATTATACATGATGTCAAGGGATGCCGAGCAGCCTGTGAGGATAAAGGTGTAATCGAAGGGACAAGCCCTCAGTTCGGGCCATGGCTTCGAGCTGAAAGAATGATGCGGAGGCGGTCTTTTGCGTCCAGTAGTGGTAGCGGAGAAGGAGGTAAGGAAGCCCCGGCAACCTCGGCAAGTAATCAGGCTGCAAGATCATTGGAGAAGGGAGGGGAGAGGGGACGTTCTGCAAATACCCCTACTCTACCAAAAGATCCTAGAGTAGACCAGGGAGGAAGATCTGGAACGGCAGGGGACAGAGAGTCAAGGTCAGAGGGGACAGAAGGAGGGGAAGTAGCTTTTGGAAAATCCCTGCCAGCAGAATCGGGTGAGAGAACTTTGCGGGATCTGTACCAGGGGACCATACTTTCGGCAGTAAACTTGGAGGGAGGGGGGAACAATTGGCGGGAAATCATTGTGGAGACTCAAGAAGGAAATGGGCCTGGGCTTGGGGATGGGAATGGGCCGCAACACAGCTTAGGGAGGGAGCAAAGAGGCCCTAACCTTATGGCCTCTAATATCCAGGCGGCCACTTACCCAGAAACAGTTATGAAGACACAGATACAGTTGGCTACTAACGATCAGAGGAAAGGGGAGGGGCGAAGGTGGAAGAGGATCGCACGGGTTCAAGGAGTCACTACAACAGACCCTGCAATTCACCTGTCACCAAAAAAGAAACGGGCTGCAGCTGTGAATCAGGTTAGTACTAACTTGTTAAAAAAAAAGTAGAAATACAAGGGCAGAGAATGCGTCGGAGGACAGACCCAGCCCTGTGGGATCGGCGGTGGCTGCGAGGCAGCCCCGCCGAAAGCAATGAAAATGTTGAGCTGGAACTGTCGGGGGCTTGGGAACCCCTGAACAGTTCAAACCCTTCGCCTGATGGTGAAGGATAAGCGGCCCGATTTGGTCTTCCTGATGGAAACCAAATTGTCTTTTGTCAAGGGTATCAGGATTGCAAAGAGCTTAAAGTTTGATGGTTGTATTGTAGTAGAGGCTAGAGGAAGGAGTGGAGGGTTAATACTTATGTGGCAGGAGGAAAAGTTTATCGATTTGTTAAATTATTCCCAACACCATATTAATGTTTGGGTTAACGATGCTAGGAGTAATGCCAAATGGTTGCTGTCCTGTTTTTATGGCCATCCAAATGCAAATCTCAGGAATCAAACATGGGAACTACTCTCTTCTTTCAAGTCTGCCGAGGGTGGGTGGGCTGTTATTGGTGATTTTAATGAAGTATTATTTCAAGAAGAGAAGGATGGAGGGAGACCCCGTAGTGAAAGACTCATGAAAATGTTTAGGAAGGTCCTGGAAGAAGGAAGCTTATCTGACTTGGGGTGGAAGGGAAATAAGTTTACCTGGTGTAATTTTCATGATGATGAGTCCTATACTCGAGAAAGGCTCGACTAAGTCCTAGCTAACAGTGCATGGAGAGCAAAGTTTATGGATTTTGGTGTGGAAACTTTAACTGCTGTGTGCTCTGATCACTGTCCAATCTTCCTTCAATGTAGTAGCCGAGAGCATCTCAATAGAAGAGGGCATAACAGGTTCAAATATGTAGTAGGCTGGAATAAGGAGGAGGGATGCAGTGATGTGGTTTCTCAAGCATGGAGTGGCAGAAGTGGGGGAGCAAGCCACATGGAGGGTTTGCTGAGAAAACTAGAAGCTACCAAGAGGGGCCTGAATCAATGGAGCAGGTTTTTAACAAGGGATGGAACAAGAGAAATTCGGGATAAGACTATTTTGTTAAGCAGGCTGCAAAATGAAGGAGGACCTAAGAACATGCACCATCAGCGAAGGATAAACAAAGATCTGGACTTCCTTTTAGATCAAGAGAATTCATGGTGGAGACAAAGAGCTAAGAAACACCGGCTGAGGAGTGGGGATAGAAATACAAGGTTTTATCATGCATGTGTGAAAGAAATGAGAAGTAAGAACTCGATCTCAAAAGTATCTGATTTGAATGGGGAGGTTTTATCCGGGAACCTAGAGATAGCAGAGGGCTTCAAGAATTTCTTCTCTTCTATTTTTCAGTCGTCGCAACCTGGTTTAAATTCAGTGAACCAGTGCATAAAGGGTGTTAATACAAAGCTGTCTCCTAATGAGCAACAAGAGCTGGAACAGGCCTTCACAGAAAGAGAGGTGGAAAAGGCCCTATCACAAATGTCCCCTTTTAAATCACCAGGGCCGGATGGCTTTAGTGCAGGATTTTATCAAGATCATTGGAAGCTGGTGGGAAGAGAGGTGTTAATGGCAGTTATAGAATTTTTCAGGACAGGGAAGATGCAGGAGGATCTTAATCACACTCACATTGTCCTAATCCCTAAGGTAAATTCCCCCATCTCTATGAATGATTATAGGCCTATTTCTCTCTGCAATGTAGCCTACAAACTGATCTCAAAAGTGTTGGCAAATAGAATGAAAGGAGT
Source organism: Cyclocarya paliurus (assembly GCA_029856935.1). Classification (NCBI taxonomy): domain Eukaryota; kingdom Viridiplantae; phylum Streptophyta; class Magnoliopsida; order Fagales; family Juglandaceae; genus Cyclocarya; species Cyclocarya paliurus. The sequence continues at coordinate 11,509,118 of CM056954.1, read as the reverse complement.
GATGGAGAAGGTGATATCTTGGAACCAAAGTGCATTAATTCCTAATCGACTGATTACTGACAATATAATGGTGGCTTATGAACTCCTTCATACCATGTACTCAAAACATAAAGGAAGAGAGGATAACATGGCTGTAAAGCTAGACATGTCAAAAGCATACGATAGAGTGGAATGGGTTTTTCTCGAAGCAATGATGCTTAAGTTGGGGTTTGAGAAGAAATGGACTGATCTTGTGATGGAGTGTGTCAAATCAGTTTCGTATGCGGTTCTAATTAATGGGGAACCAGGCGACACTTTCTTTCCGTCAAGAGGTCTACGACAAGGTGACCCCTTGTCTCCCTTTCTATTCTTAATTTGTGTTGAAGGACTTAGCTCCCTACTGTTTAATGCAGAATCTAAAGGTCTCATAAAGGGGGTTGGAGTGTCAAGGGGTGGATTGAGGATTAATCACCTCTTATTCGCCAACGATTGTGTGATCTTTTGTAGAGCAAGATTGGGTGAATGGTATATCTTGCTTGATCTACTGAACATGTATGAGGAAGCTTCAGGACAAATTCTTAATAAAGAAAAAACCAGTGTTTTTTTCAGTTCAAATACAAGGGTGGAAGCAAAGGAGTTTATTCTACAGCAGATAAATGGGCTGAGATGTAATGATTATAACCACTATCTTGGTCTTCCAACGGTGGTGGGTAGATCAAAGTACAACACGTTTAGAGGTTTGAAGGAAAAGATATGGAAAAGGGTTAATAGCTGGAAAACCAAATTTCTTTCTTCAACTGGGAAAGAGATTCTTATAAAAAGTGTGCTGCAGGCCATTCCAGCTTATACAATGAGCGTCTTTAAATTGCCGGGAATTCTTCTCAAAGAAATAGAAGCTATCATGGCCAGATTCTGGTGGTGCAACAAAGGAGAAGGTAGAGGGATCCATTGGAAAGCTTGGAGGTCGATGGGAGAGGTCAAAAGTGAAAGGGGTTTGGGGTTTAGAGACTTAAGCAATTTCAACAAAGCACTCCTAGCAAAGCAATTATGGAGAGTGATTAAAGAACCCAAGTCGATGGTCTCCCTTGTTCTAAAACAGAAATATTTTCCGAAGTGTGATTTGATGGAGGCTAAAATGAGAGGTGGCTCTTCTTTTATTTGGAGAAGTCTGTGGTCCAGTTTAGAGCTATTAAGGGAAGGGGCAGTGTGGCGTGTTGGTAATGGAAAGAGCATAAAGATCTGGAAGGATAAATGGCTCCCTAGCCCAGTAACCTTTCAGATTCAGACTCCTATGAATTCTCTGAGTCCAGAGGCAAAAGTGGTTGACTTGATTGTAGCAGAAAGCAGCTCTTGGAGGACTGAAATGGTGAAAGCTGTTTTCTATGAAGAGGAAGCAAATGTGATCTGTTCCATACCGATAAGTAGCAGAGGAAATGAAGATAAACTCATTTGGGTGGGGTCAAGGAATGGTAACTTCTCTGTCAAAAGTGCTTACTTTTTAGAAACTAGGATTTTGAAGAGATTGGCAAGTGAAGGCTCGAATAGGGGGGATAGTCAGGGGCTGTGGAGGGAAGTGTGGAAATTAAACATACCTGGAAAAGTTAAAGTGTTCATGTGGAAGTGTCTCAATAATATTCTTCCTACAAAAGAAAACCTTCACAAGAAGAATATTATTGAGAACAACCTCTGTCCTATCTGTGAACATGAAGCTGAAACTGTGGTGCATGTCTTGTGGGATTGTCCAGCGGCAACAGACGTATGGGGAGATGAATCGAGTATCTTTTGCAAATGGAAAAGCTACCATTCGGATTTTCAGATGCTGTGGTTGGAGATGGGAAAAAAATTGAAAAAAGACAGCAGGGAGTTGGTTGTAGTTATGTTTTATCAGTTGTGGGCAAGAAGAAACAATTTTATCTTTCAAAACCAGTTTGTTCATCCTAGCATTATGGCCAATAAGGCTCAGAATGATCTATCTGACTTTCAAAAAGCTAACATAATGTGCTCACAGAGTATCGAAGGAACCACCAGAAGAGGAGCAGTGCAGATATGGAAGCCTCCAGCATGGCCCTACGTAAAGGTTAATGTTGATGCAGCCTTCGAAGTTACTAATGGAAGGATGGGAATAGGAATTATAGTCAGAGACTCAATTGGCAAGCTGCAAGCAGTAGTGACAGTTACAAGGGAGCATATTTCTTCAGCTGCCCATGCCGAATGTGTGGCCCTCCTTAGAGCTATGAAGTTGTGCGTTGAACTTGACCTCAATCAAGTTTATTTTGAAGGAGATGCAAAGGTAATAGTGGATGCAGTCAATTCCAAAAGAGAAGATAATTCAAGGTTAGGCCAGCTGATTGAAGATATGCAGCAACTAATGAGCAGGAACCAAGCGTGGAGTCTGTTTTTTGTACCAAGATCAGTAAACAATGTGGCTCATACGGCAGCCAAGTTAGCTCTTAAGTTTGTTAGTGAAAAGGTGTGGTTTAATGATGGCCCTCCTAAGGTTCTGCAATTAGTCCTGGGAGAGGCAGTGATACCTGATGTATGTTTACTTGATTAAATGAAATTGGTCTTACTTTCAAAAATATATATATATATATATATATATATATATATGTTTAATTTTGTTTCTTTCCAGTCCCTTGAAAATATTGAAGTGATAAGTGTATGGATTTTGTCTTGTTTGGATCCATCGCTGTTAATTAACCCAAACTTTTTCTGGTCTTAATTACGACTATTAATCTCTTTTGGTTTTACACAAATTTTATTTTTTCTTTCAAAAAAAACATCCAGCTCATATAAAAGCTCTGGTTGAGGGTCGCCATCTGACTGTTTTTCAATTTCTGGTCATAAATATTGACTGGAATAATATTAGGAATAAAAGCTCTTATAAAACATCGCCGTCATGCGTACGGATAAATTATTATTGCGATCTTAGCAATAAAAGCTGAGAGCCGACATTTCCTCTCAGATAGCGATCGCTAGAACTTTTATGTGAGCTTGGATCTCTTAATTATATTTATAAAATTATTTCAATTTATCTTATTTTATATTCATCTAATTATTATAATTTTTTTAAATTTTTAAATAACATATAATAAAAAATTTAAATTTTTTAAATTTCAAAATAAAAAATAATCTTATAAAGAAAAAATTTCTTCATCATCATTTTTCTCATATCATCTTCTTATTATCTCAAAAAATAACATTAATGAAGGAAATAGACTTCATTTCATTAATGAAAAAAGTTACGGTTGTGACTAGTCAATATTAAAAAAAACTCAGATTACAAACCAAACTAAATAACTGTTGAAAGCTTCCCCATACACATGCTGGTGACAGGCATTGTTTAAAATTCTAAGAAACTCTCAATTGAGAGTATCATTCTCTATAAAAATATAGAGATAACCATTCTCCACCTCCTAAGAGGAAAGGGTATCCAAACACCCCCATCCTCCAAAAGGAGGAGAAGGAAATAAACCACCCCTATGCTCCAAAGAGGAGGGGGTTCCCCCACTATGTACAAAAGTCTAATAGTCTATTTTTTTTATTATTATTTAAAACAAGACAATAACTCTAAATACATAGAAAAAAAAACATGGACTGAAGAAAAAACATTGTCCCTAAGGTTTCATCTCTAACTAATCCCGCTGCCCCCTCCTTTTTTTTTTCTTTTTTTCTTTTCTTTCTTTTTTCTGCCCCTGCATCCACCATAACCCCCTCCGCCCCTACTGCATCCGCCGCTCCACTCGAGCACTGGCGAGTCACCCACCTCATGCCCACCTCACGAAAATCATGCATTCCTCACGCCACCACTGCCACCATTGCCACCATCCCTCATGCCACCATCTTTTCACACCGATCTACTCCTGCCGTAGCCACCTACGCAAGCGACCTACCAGATTTGCTCATGTCAATCCCTCCACCGGCCACCAACCGCACGAACAAAACGAATCATGGGCACCTTCCTCCACCGTCCCTAACCACCCATCGCACTAGCACCACCAAGCGGCACATCGTCCTTCCCGATCCTTGCGGCTCAACATCGTCCTTGTGGATTTGTGGGTTGTGGGTTGGGTCAGGGGTATTGTGTAGCAAGGGTTTTGTGGATTTCCTCAGCAATCTAGAAGGAGAACAAAGACAAAGAATTTTTTGAGACTGGGAGCACCTGGAGAGTGTTTCTCCTTTATTAGACCTGAAAAAAGAAAACACAAAACAAAATGAAACATAGACTGAAAATAAAGGCAGGAAGGAAGTGAGGGGGGAGGAGCCTGAGGAAGATTTTAGAGAGAAGTTGAAGGTTCTTTCTCTAAGTTTAGGGATAAAACGAGAAAATTGCGTTGAATTATCTTAAGAATGTGAATCTGCATAAATTGTAACAGTTTAGTTATAATGGATGAATGTAAATAGAAGGTAAACGAGAATGGATACTAGAATGGAAAAATAGTATATTGATAGAGATGATAAAATGGCCTGCTTCAAGGGAGGCACCTCCAGATTCAGAGTTATTGAATATTCTCAATGATTTTGCATGCCTAACTCTGTCAAAGTGACATACCTAAATAGTACTGAAAATAGGAAATGACTAAACTGCCCTTTAACATATCATGGGCTATAGCTATTACATTAGAAAAAAAAAAAAAAGCAAATAACATTGTGGTCCATCAGGTGAACTTCCAGCCCACATCCCTTGTAATTATATTGATGACGTGTGACAAACCCTTCCCCTTCAAAGCACCTTGTCCACAAGGTGCGGTTTGGTTGCCACGCCTCTTTTGTAATTGAAAATTTTTTAACTTCCAACTCATCATTGGTGATCCAATCAAAATTCCCATCTTCTACCTTTAACTTTGGTAGCCATTTCTTTATCCAGGGTGTGATGAGTGGGATCCTCTTTAGGCCTTTTCTTTTTGTTCTTGATGTCACATATGGTTTCAAGCATAAATTCAAGCATGGTTTCAAATAGTCTAGTCCTTTTCCTCTATAATAAGGCCACTGAATTGGTACTAGAAGAAGATGAGTTTTCAAATTCTCATCCCTAAAATTCTCGGCAAGGAGGTAGGGGATAAACACAATCCAAGTAGGATCAACACAATCATTCATGTCGGCCCTTAAAATATTGCAAACTACAATATCCAGTGGGTGACCAACACCCATCACATCTTGGGATTTATCCTTGGCTATTGCAGCAGTACACTGAGCAACAACCCACCGAAATGAATCCTTCTTTTCACCTCCTGCAAGGCTGTGTATCCATCTAAGAATGCAATACATGGCTTCCTCTAAATGTGGGTTAGTAATGGTTGCTGTCACAACATCATCAAGTGCCATAACATTATCTATTCCAATTTTTTTCCTTCCTTTATCAAAGGGCTTAAAAACATCCTTAAGTGGTATTTCCTCGAAACATAGAACAAGAGAAGCCAGAAGCTTTGCACAGAAGTCAATTCCAACCAAACATGCCATCCCTGCAAATATTTTTTTTGCTTCATCTCCCTCAAAGCTTATCAAAGTAACTAAATTCAGCTTTTCATTTGCTTGCTTCATGTGTAGGAACACCTTCAAAGCCTAGGACAAAAAGTTGGAAGCAACATAGCCTCCAATCATGGAGCTCCAAGAACCCTATCTCTCACAGTCATTTTATCAAACACCTGACATGCACCCCTCACACTGATGAACTTTTGGCCATTATCATTCGAGAGAAAGACACAAGATGGAATCCCAAGGAAACCAAGAAATACACGAGGAAGAGAGGAAATACACGAGAGGAGAGTGATTAAACACGTCCTCCATTTTCCTTTTAGTTGTTCTTTCAGACCAACACATCCAAAATGGAACCACTCTATTTTGCAATTGGGATTATCACAAGCAACCATCACCCCGTAGCTAACTTGGTTACATAAACAGTCAGTAGGTTCATTTGGATCCAGAGTTAGATCTAAATCCATACCAGAAAAGTTTGCAACAGTTGCTGCTTCTGTCGTTGCCACCACCGCTATTGTTGCCTGATGTATTGTTGAACTCGGTCTTGGTCTGTTCTCCAGTTGTTCGGACTGGTTCATAGTAAGAGTTTCAGCTTTATGTTTTCCGGCGACATACGAAAGAGAGAAGCCTGTCGGGGAGTCGTCAACAATGTAGGAAACTCATTCAAACTCTGCCAAATCATCATCGGGTTGTTCCTGGGAGGACGAGCTAGAAAGGGAATCTTTAATGAGTCATTCCTCCGGCAACCCTTGCTGCGTCGATTTCTCTGGCAACTCTCCACACAAACTTGATTGCCATGCTCTCTCGTCCACGCACCGCTCCATTTCTTTATAGACGGGATTTGTACCTCCTTTCTCAGCAAGTCCCTTTGAGTATGATGTCTCTTTGCTGGCTTCAGAACCTTCAGCTACACAAACTCTCAGATTGGTTGATGGTGAGGAGTCAAAAATCTGAAACTTGACGCCACCGGGATCAAATTTCCATCTGATGGCTAGGCCTCCTCTTCTTACTGTCAATGAGTCTTTGTTGCCAGCGACAACCGAAAGAAATGAAGGAAATGGACAACAATTTCTAAGAGGAAGGGAAGGACACGAGATTCGGAGGGAGAAATTCAGAGAATGGAGGAAATGATTTTTGGTTTCTATTGGGATTTATGGAAATGTGAGAAAGAGTAAGCCTAGCGGGGATGATTACCTCATTTTCTTCCACTGTTACTGTATATTTTTCCTCTTCTTGCAGACAATAGAGTTGGTTTTTCAGATTTGAGAACTCGTCGTTGAAGTTATTCTGAAAATCTTCAAAGTTGTTCTTGACATCTTTGAATATCTGGAAAATAACATCCAAACATTGTTGTGGTTGTTCAAATTGCTCTTTGATGTTGAGCAAGGATGAAATGATTTTGTCTATTTCCATGAATTGATGAAGCTGATCCAAGGAAAGATGGGCTTTGGATACCACTTGTAACAGTTTAGTTGTAATGGATGAATGTAAATAGAAGGTAAATGAGAATGGATACTGGAATGGAAAAATAGTATATTGATAAAGATGATAAAATGGCCTGCTTCGAGAGAGGCACCTCCAAATTTAGAGTTATTGAATATTCTCAATGATTTTGCATGCCTAACTCTGTCACAATGACAAACCTAAATAGTACTGAAAATAGAAAATGATTAAACTGCCCTTTAACATATCATGGGCTATAGCTATTACATTAGAAATAAAAGAAAGCAAATAACATTGTGGTCCATCAGGTGAACTTCCAGCCCACATCCCTTGTAATTATATTGATGACGTGTGACATAAATATAGCAAGAAAAGCTTAATGTTTTTTGGATTTGGATAACATCACTTACTACAAGGAAATCTGCTTTTACTGGCGATTTTTGTTACGCTGCAAAAAAAGTTGTCGAGAATAACACGTGTTATGATGACTTTTGTATCGCCGTTGAATTGTAGTGCGGAATTTGAAGAAGTGCGCGAATGAACAGTGGATTACGCTATTTCGTCGAGTTTTTTCCTATTACGTCGAAATCATTCGTTGCAAAAGGTTCTAACTATCGCGCCGGCTTATAATGCGCTGAGATAATGTGTTTTACGGCGAAATAAAGTAAAACCGCTGTACACCCTCCCGTTTCCATTTCCCCTTTCCAAAAGAAGCAGGGCCACCCATCAGTTTTTTTTGTTTTGGTCTTCAATCGATGTACTCCGGTGAACTGATCCCCTTAGCATATTCATGATGGTTTAATCTATGTCTGCTACCCTTAAACGTTGTTCTATGGGCATTTATTTGAAGAAATTATTGGCGCAACACTTCCCTTTGAAGGGCTCTGTTATGAATCATCTATTACCACCATAATCTGCCCATCGATTTTGGCCTCTGTCTTGAACGACGTCCATGAAAATACCTATGATTTAAGGTATTGCTCTTCTTAATACAAAGGATGTGGTTTTGGCCTATTAAAATTCGATTTCAGCTATTTGGTCTCTTAATCTTTCCATGCATCCATTCTTCTCTGTACCCGTAGACGTGTTATTGTTTAATTTGTAACTTTAGGACTGTTTGAGAAGTTTGAAGTTTGGACTCTTAAAATTAGCTGAGATTTTTTTTTGGGGGGGGGTTTACTTTTTATTGACAGGTACTGTTGGGTTCGTTGCAAGATCACATCATTAAGTATCAATGGAACCTGTTGGTCTGATCGCTGATACAAAAAGTCGTTTAATTAATTTGCTCCATTGGATATATCTTAATCTCCATCTTCCAGTCAATTAATTTGCGTGCATAAATTTGTAGAAGTTGTATTATGATCATGTTTGAAGTGCCCACATGCATGTTTTACCAAAAACAATGTTCAAGTGCTTAAAAACCCAACTTGTGTGCAAATAAATTCTACCCACTTGCTCGATCTATATATTGCAGTTTGATGCTTACATATATGTCTCAGTCTTGGCCACTTGCATGCACGCGCGTAGTTCTCTTCGTGTGAACAACATGAATACATGTACATTGAATTTAGTCTCAGGTCTTCTTAATTTTCTGATCTCATTAATTAGTATTTCTTAATCCACATACTCGAAACCATTTAGTTACATTTAATATAAGCTGATCAAGTCATGTCAGATATACATACATATATATATATATATACTGGTTAAGTACTGTTAAATTATTATGAAACATAATTGTTAGCCCCTTGAAAATCGAAGACACGTTGGCCTAAATTCTTGAAAGAAGTAGTATTTATATAATTCAGATCGGAGGGAGTACTTACGTATAAACCAAAAAGACAGTACTACGTCTACGTCACTCCTAGCTAGTATGAAAAGAAGATACTACCTCATGATCATGTGAAGATGATCATTCAAATGGGTGGAATTGGTATTCGCTTTGCCGCGGTCAGCTAGAGAATTGAAATAAAAGAAAGAGCCAAGGTTCAAGGAAGCTGCATGCACGTACGTACGTACGATATTCGAGTCATGATAAGAGAAAAGTCTTTTAGATATGCTGAATCGAAAATACATATATACATATAGAGACAATTTTAATTAGGCCGTGTTCTGGAAGACTGATGGTCCCGTACTCTTTAAACCATGCACATGACACAAATTAAAACAAATCAAACAACTATATATATGCATCCCAACAACACCATAAATAAGCACAGACGTCGCTTACACTAATTACCTAACACCAGTTAACTGGTAATTAATAATTGGTCTCGAAATCCTGTATTTTGTTTTCGATTTTCTCTCGCATGCAGCATTAATGCGTACGTACTGGCAGCATTACTCTTAGTTCTTACAAAAGTTAAGCTGCTCGCTGGCTTTGCTGCATGGTTAATTAATTGGCCGATTGCACGTGTGCGCCCAACCACGCAGTTTTGTGAGTGACGATCGATCTTCAAACATAGCTGATCAAGTTGTGCATTACACGATCCTGATAGCCATGCCGCTCTTATTACATGCTTTTGCCAAGAGCTTTGCCCGTCCAGCTTGCTGCAAGAACGTCCATGTCCAAGCAATAATACCATCTCCACACGACGTGTTTATAAGCCACCGGGGGCCGGATACCAGAAGAAACATTGCGGGGTTACTCTACGACAACCTTCTCCGGCTTGGTCTTAGGCCCTTCCTGGACTATCGAAACCTGAAAGCTGGTGATAAATTGTACGAAAAGATTGATACCGCCATTCGAGATTGTAAAGTTGGTGTTGTAGTGCTCTCGCCCAGATATTGTGAGTCTTTGTATTGTCTCCATGAATTGGCTCTTTTAATGGAATGCCAGAAAAGAGTAATACCCATCTTTTATAACGTCAAACCGTCCCAGCTTCGAGTTGGGAGCAAAATCGATGGAACTTATTTTCCGGAGGAAAAGCTTGAGAGATTCAGAAGAGCCCTTGAAGAGGCTAAAGATACCCTTGGCTTTCGCTTTGATTCGTCGAGAGGGTACTTTAATTTTCTATTTTCTTGATCACCCTTTTTCTTATTTCGAATGGTCTTTTTAATGACTGAACAAATGCAGGTTCATATGTATAAGTTATCATGTTATTCTGATCTTTATTTTTCCGGTTTTCAGATATTGGTCAGAGTTCCTACAAAGTGCTTGTAATGACATCACAGAGCAGATTGTTCAGAGTTCCTGAAACATTTTCTTCCCGAGAAAACGATCGAAATTGGAAAATAAGTACGTACGTACAATCGAGGAATGTCATGCGACTCACTTCTAGCATCACAATGTTAAGGATAAAGATGATCATTCGGTTAAGGATAAAGCTCAAGATGTTCACTCCCCAGTCTTCTAGTTCATCACGGCTTAGTAATTGTATTTGATTTATATAACAGCTATTATCTTCTTATAATCTATACGTTGGTTAGCTTATCTCTTATAGTTTATCTCTTGTAAGAGACATGTAAATCCTCTCATAAGTTTGTAACAGTTTTATATATATATATATATCATAATGCATACATAGTTTCGGGTGTGAAAAACCAGAACAGTTTCCCATTTTTTCATGGTATCAGAGTTATAACTTGTTTTTTGGGCGAGGTAGAAATGTGATTTTCAGCTCGATAGTAACGTACTGTGCGTGCTTCTTTACCCTATTTGGAGAAAATAGGACCTTCCATGTCGGATCAATCTGTTATAATCTATTCCAATTTTGTTTTCAGTATATACGTGACGCCACAAGCTGCTTGTTTTGGACATTCTTAAAAGAAGGCCGAAAGCGTGAAACCACGCGCGTATGATCTGAAGATTATGTCGGTTTAGGAGTATTAAAAAAAATCGGTTAAACTGGATGGAACCGAAGTCCAATTTATAAATGGTCTAGTATAGTACAGTATCAATTTTTAAGAATCAAAATTAGTCTTAAATCGGTGCTATACCGATAATCATATTTTGATATATATAAAACGGGTTTAAATTAAACCGGATCGATATATATTCATAATTCTTTATATTATATTATATATATTATATGTAAAAAATTTTAATTCATATAACATGAAATTCTAATTCTATTATTCAACTCTATTAATTTTATAATATAATATTAATATGACGTCATGTCATATAACATAAAATTAATCTTATAATTTTTAATATAACATTTGATAAGTGTGATATTCCGTATTCTAGTATATTTTAATTGAATTAATATTTTAATTAATTTAAATATCAGTTCTCTTGTTTTAAATTTATCAGATTTTTCGTTAATTTAATTTTATGATTTTTAAGTTGTGAAATTTATTTTGATATGCTTTTTAAATATTAATTATTGTTTTGCATTTAAATTGCTCTTTAATTTAAATTAGTTTGTTTGTGGGTTTTTAAATTATTATGTTGTTGGATTTTTATTACTATTTTATTTTAGCTAGTCATTACGTTTAAATTATTTTATTCGACTTATTGTTTTGAAATTTTTTTCATTGGATCAATTTTGTGACCCAAGTTATGAGAATTGGACCTCATTTCTTTCTCTCACTTTTTATGTTTTCCCTTTTTCTTTCTCTTTTTTTTTTTCTTTTTCCTTCTTTTCCTTTTTCTCCTTCTTTCTTCTACTTCTTTCTCCTCCCGTGCGCAACAACCCCTTCCCCTCTCCCAGTCCGTTTCTTCGTCCGCCCAATGCGACCGTCGTGCTCCGTCCTTGGCCTCCACCGCCCCTCCCATTCTCTTCCCCTTTGGCCGATGTCCCTCCCCTTCCAATCTCAGTCTCTCTCGTGTCGCCATTAGCCACCACGAGGGAATCTAAGCCACGACCCTTTTTTACTCCAGAACCATCGTGCCAGCACCATTGGCCACTATCTTTTCACTACAGCACCGGCAGCCTCCCAGCTACCTAATCTACCCTTCCTCAGTCCTGATCCGCCACCCTTGAAGTCCCTCCATCTCCTTTTCAATTTGGGCGTTTTAGCCTCCAACCGCCGCCCTTGCCGCCACCCATGGTCAACCACCACTACCATTAGTTTCACCAACACCTCTAAACCCTTCCCTACCCCTCTCGAGTCTTCATTTGTTCCCGTTCAAAATTTAAATTTTTGAGACCCATGGCCATAGTCAAAAATACACTGTTACATTGTTGTGCTACCACCTCTTGCTCCTCTTTGGTCATTCAAAAATTATATTTTAGCACTGTAAGTAATTTTTCAAAGAATTTCTTAAGATTTAAATATATTTTCGCACTAACAAATCTTCTTCAGTCTGATTGGTTGTGCTAGACATTGAGTCCGAGGAGTATGGGGGTCGATTGGATGTGAGGATGGATTGTTTATTTTATTGAATTATGCTTGTGTGCATTTATATTTTGTTTGGCATCATGGCATTTATTGCATCATTTCATGCATGCTCATGTGTTGTGAATGAAAACTGAGTTTTCATGTGAGAAATGATTTTGGATATGTTTGAAATTAATGGATGGAACGGTTTGAGAGAGAGGAAAGAGAGACTGTAGGGATGGTGATAAGCAGGAACAGTGGTAGAGTCATGTCTACGATTCCCTTCTACAGTGTGAACTGTAAGGATGGTAGTAAGAAAGGACGACGATAAAGTCCCGTCTGCTATTTCCGCCTACAACATGAACTGTAGGGATGGTAGTAGAGTCCCGTCTGTGATTCCCACCTACAGTGCTCTGATAGGTACTCGTTGTGTGAAAAGGAACTGAAGGAATGGTGGTAGAGTCTCGCCTGTGATTCCTATCCACAGTGCACGCGGTAGGGATGGTGGTAGTCCCACCTGCGATTTCAACCTACAGCATGAACTATAGGGATGGTGGTAAACAGGGATAGTGGTAGTCCTGCTTGTGATTCCCACCTGCGGTGCATGCGGTAAGGATGGTGGTAGAGTCCTATATGTAATTCCTACCTACAGTGTACGCTAAATGATTATGTTGGGCCATTTTTCAGGAAAATGGCGGTTTATGATTTAATGATTACGAGTACCATTTTCTGGGAAAATGTTTGGTTTATGTTTGGGCCATTTTTTTAAAAAATGACCAATATTTTTTATGGCGTGTTTTGGGTCAAATGGGATTTTTGACGTATGTTGAAAAATAATTATTTTCAGGAAAAATGAGGGTTTTGGGTCACATTTGTGTTTTGTCATGTGCAAACATGTTTGTTGGATGCATTAGTGTATTTTTGTCTTTTGGTTTCTTTAGGTGATTACTTACTGAGATTCACAATCTCACGGTGTTTGACACCTTGCGGTTCTGTTCGTAAACTTTGATGCAGATGAGGACGTCGAACCTGAGACTTTGGCTCTGCCGAAAGAGTGATCTGAGGTTACTCTCGTGTATCGAGATTTATTTTCCCACTTGTTATGTATTTTGCCATTGATATTGTATTTTTGGGATAACTGTATAACTCCTTTCTGCACTACTTTTATTTTAATAAATTTGTATTTAAAATTATGGTACTTAGATGACTAGCTTTTAATTTATCCCCTGCATTTTTTTTTTGTACACTTTCTACTTGTACACACACTTGGCACTTATCGTTGGGATGCGTGACCCGTGCTATCATCATCCCAACATCATGATTCTCGTGTTTTCATACCTGGGAGTTGAGACGTCAAAATAAGCACAAAAACTTTAATCTTATAATATAAAATTAATATAACATAAAACTTTAATCTTAAACATAAACATTAATATTAAGTTATTATTATTATTATTATTATTATTATTACTATTTTGATACTAGGACGATATCCCAATTTTATTGATAGCCCTCACTTATGGTAGAGGAATACCATGATTACATCCGGACACCTGGGGGTTACAAACATGCATAAAGCCTGTTATTTGTGTCGAATTATGTGTAAACCAGCTTGATCCATTTGAATAGCTCCCATAATTTCGTTAGGAAGATTGTTATTGTTCTCAAAGAACGTCTTTTTACCACTAGAGCCTAACCTTGCTAATCTGTCTGGAACGTGGTTTGTTTCTCTAAAAGAGTGGAGGAGTTGTACCACCATCAAACGCACCTTCAGTTTAGCTTCATTCCAGTACTTCTGACTCCTCCAAGGGACAAGCCCACCTTTTTCCCACCAATTTACCACAAGTTTAAAATCAGTTTCTACTTAAATATAGGTTATATTCATCTGTGCACATATATTCAGACCATCAGAGAGGGCTCGAATCTCAGCAATACTGTTGAGATTGATACCATAATATTTGACAAAAGCAAATATCATGTGACCTTTCACATCTCTAAGGATTCCTCCACCTCCGCTACTTCCATCCACATTAAGCTTAGCAAAATCCTATGCCAAGAGCATCCATTTCAAAATCTGAATTTGCTTATTCTTAACAGGCATTGTCAATAAGCCGAGTTGCTTTAAAACTACACTATCAGATCACTTGATTAATGGTTTAGCCATTTTGGTATGTATAATTTGGGCTAAAAAAAATTGATCTTATAGCACACTTGATCCTCAGTTTCAACAACCTCCTCCATGTGGGCTTTGCATCTGTAAAAGCATAGAAACCAGCTGATAACAGAAGGGATAATTCCAAACACGACATTGATCCGAGATACCATTGTAATTGTCAATCATATGTTTAGTGTGTGTATATTTATGTTGGAACAGTAATTAATAAACACAAGGTTTTGAACAAATGGTTTTTTCCTCTTGTTTGTGTTTTCATGAGTTCTTCAACTATGACTTCATCAAGATCTTATGCTTCAGCGGTCACTTTGGGTATAATACATGAGCAATCTATTATAGGATCAATAAGCATTTTGGAGGGCTTAAAATAGAAAGTATATGAATAATGGGGACAGAACATCATGAGAAAACAGATTTAATTAAAGCCACATGCATGCATACCACAAGCCGACAATATATAATTTACCCAGCTTCCTTCCGACTACTTTATTTTTTTCTAATTTTAGATAACAAAAAGTCACACGTGGATCGAGGCTTTAATTAATATTTATATATGCCTGCATAAGCGAGGCTCAAAGGTAGAAAAAATAAAGCAAAATAACCTTGATTTACAATATTACAGCAGTTGTCTTGCAACCATTTGTACGTGTTCGATCGATATTCGCATGAGTGCTACTAATTAAGGCAAACTGATAAATTTGGCCCATTAATGAAGCAACCTTGCAATAAAGTTATAGAAGATATATTGATTAATTAGCTGATAGCACATCATCAGATAAATAAGACCAGTTTAGCTAGCTAGTGATCTGTTAATTAATGAAGGCTCGCTTTCAAAACGATTAAAACCATATCCACTTTCAAAATGACATCGCCCCATTCATCTAGATTTCTTTTCCGAACTATATATGCTCCTTTTGTAGAAATATTAATTAATTTTGGCATCAAAGATGACAGTATATATGATAGTCAAAATTCTTGAAAAAAAATTCGAAGACACGTTGGCCGAAATTCCTGAAAGAAAAAGTAGTTAATTCAGATCAGAGGGAACTATAAACCAAAAATAAGATTCTACCTCATGATCATGTGAAGATGATCATTCAAATGGGTGGAATTGGTATTCGCTTTGCCGTCATGTCGGCTAGAGGATTGAAATAAAATAAAGAGCCAAAGTTTAAGAAAGAGCAAAAGTTCGCTTTACGACATCAATCATGGTAAGATGATCATAAGTTAGCAGTCGAATTATCCCATTCTCCCTAGCTACCTAATCAAAAGAGACAAGTCTTTTAGATATGCTGAATCGAAAATACAAGTCTTTTTAACTCTTTTAGAGACAAGTCTTTGCCGTCAGCTAGGGGATTGAAATAAAAGAAAGAGCCAAAGTTCAAGGAAGCTGCATGCACGTATATACGTACGTACGATATTCGAGTCATGATAAGAGAAAAGTCTTTTAGATATGCTGAATCGAAAATACATATATATAGAGACAATTTAGGATGAAGACTCATATGTAGAGACAATTTTAAGCCATGGGAACCATCGGAAGGGTGTCATTCCAATGGGTACTTTGGTGATCACACCCCTTATACATGATCATAGTCCGCAGCAGTCCGTTCCTCTCTGCACTATACAGCAAATTAAAACGAATCAAATTAAACAACTATATATATGCATCCCAACAACACCATAAATAAGCACAGAAGTCGCTTACTCTAATTCCCAACACCAGTTAATTGGCCGATTGCGCGTGTGCGCGCCAACCATGCAGTTTTGTGAGTGATGATCTTCAAACATAGCTGATCAAGTAGTGCATTGCACGATCCTGGTAGCCATGCCGCTCTTATTACATGCTTTTGCCAAGAGCTTTGCCCGTCCAGCTTGCTGCAAGAACGTCCATGTCCAAGCAATAATACCATCCCTACACGACGTGTTCATAAGCCACCGGGGGGGGATACCAGAAGAAACATTGCGGCGTTACTCTACGAGAACCTTCTCCGGCTTGGGCTTAGGCCCTTCCTGGACTACCGAAACATGAAAGCCGGTGATGAATTGTACGAAAAGATTGATACCGCCATTCGAGATTGTAAAGTTGGTGTTGTAGTGCTCTCGCCCAGATATTGTGAGTCTTTGTATTGTCTCCATGAATTGGCTCTTTTAATGGAATGCCAGAAAAGAGTAATACCCATCTTTTATAACGTCAAACCGGCCCAGCTTCGAGTTGGGAGCAAAATCGATGGAACTTATTTTCCAGAGGAAAAGCTTGAGAGATTCAGAAGAGCACTTGAAGAGGCTAAAGATACCCTTGGCTTTCGCTTTGATTCGTCGAGAGGGTACTTTAATTTTCTACTTACTTGATCACCCTTTTTCTAATTATTTCGAATGGTCTTTTTAATGACTAAACAAATAGTTCATATGTATATATTATAATGCTATTCTGATCTATATATATATATTTTTTTTCCGGTTTTTAGATATTGGTCAGAGTTCCTACAAAGTGCTTGTAATGACATCACAGAGCTGCTCAGAGTTCCTGAAACACTTTCTTCCCGAGAAAACGACCGAAATTGGAAAATACGTACGTACGTACGATCGAGGAATGTCATGTGACTCACTTCTAGTATCACAAGTCATAACTTGTTTTTTTGGCGAGGTAGAAATGTGATTTTCAGCTTGATACTAACGTCCTGTGCGTGCTTCTTTACCCTATTTAGAGAAAATGGGACCTTCCATGTCGGATCAATCTGTTATAATCTATTCTAATTTTGTTTTCAGTACATATCATGTGACGCCACCAGCTGCTTGTTTTGGACATTCTTAAAGCTCTGAAAGCGTAAAACCACGCACGTATGATCTGTAGATACGTCGGTTTAGGGGTATTAAAAAAAAATGAAAAACTGGTTAAATCGGATCAGACTGGACCGGTCAATTTGATCCAGTTTATAACTGGTCCAATACAGTACCGGTTCTTAAGAACTAAAACCAGTTCTATATTTAAAATTCTTTATATTATATTATATATATTATATGTTAAATTTTTAATTCATATAACATGAAATTCTAAGTATACATGAAATTCTAAATTTTTGATTCAATCTTGACATTTTGTAGCTTCAATTCTTCACATATGATACTCCCCACTAGCTCCTGAATTTTCTCCCAATTTTCTCCCATCTCAGAGTATACATTAGCTACTTTCAGAAAAGGATATGTAACATCCGATAATTCGCCAAGTGTTCCCAAGGACGACTAGTTTTCAAACCAAAAAGATATCTTACCTTCATTAATAATCCATCCAAATCCCCTTATAACCAATGTCATCAACGGTTTTAAGGCCTTCCAAAAAGGTGATTCATGGGAGAATTGATCAAGGAGGAAAGGGTGGTGTTGATTTCAATACTTGGCTCGGAAAAAGCTAGCCCAAAGAGAGTTTCCATACAAGAACTGCCAAACAAATTTCATATGTAGGGCTTTCTCCATGTCTTCTAACTTTCGTATCCCGAGCCCACCTTTTTCCGTAGGCCTACAAATTTTTTTCCATGCCACCCTTTTTTTTTCTTCTTGTCATCCTTGCTGCTCCACAAGAAGTATGCAAAAATCTGGTTAAGTTTATGTAGCACATGACTAGAGCCATATTAAGCACTGCTAAGAGATGACATGCTTTAATAACACTAGTCTACCCCCTTAGAGAGTAAAGCTCCTTTCCATGAGGCTAATTAATTTGCCAATGTTCTAAGCTCTATTGTTTGTCTAGCTATAGGTTATAGCCTATCTCATGCCGGTCGGGTTGGCTATAAATAACTCAAATAAGATAAAGAAATACGCACGCGAGCGTTACAATCAAGAAAATCCTTAATAGGAAAGTGAGCTACAAGCAGGACGATGCTCGCTTGTTGAGCTGTATTGCATCTTTCACCTGCATTTCGGGAGCAAGAAACAATACCTCATCCAAGGCTTCATTCTGCACGTGCATTCATCATTGCCGTCCAAACATCAACTTTATTTCTACATCTCATTCTGTCAAATACCCACAATAACTTTATTATTGCAAACGTCGAGTTCCAAGCACGAACATTCGATCCATTCATTCTTCCCAATATGAGAATGAAGCTGATCATCCCTCCCGTACTAATCCCAAATCCCACCATCACTACCAAAAAGAGGCAGCAAACTCAAAATCGTAAATCTGTAACACACCTCACGGATTAAAATAAGATAATACTGATTTGCTCTCTTCGAGATGAGCTCTTCCAAGAAAAAAATGTGAAAAAAAATTAAAAAATCTCTGTCATTCCAGATTAATTCCTTACACTACCCAACCGAGTATATTTTTACTCTAACAAAGACTGGACGGAAAGCTAAGAAGAGGTCATGGTCCTTTTAAGTCCAACTAACAACAATTAAAGATAAGTGGGATATAAGCAATTGGGCTTAACAAACACAATCCTAGCCCATATTAAAAAATACAACAAAATTAAGTGAAAGACATTAGCTATCCAAGCCCATAGAGGCCATTGAGCCTAACCCTCTAAGAGCATTAGCATTGGTCTATGCATATGCATATGCAAAATTACTTTTTTTGCATAACCATTTAGCCATTCAAGCAAAACTCCCACATTGGCTTATGCATATTTGAGACCAAATAATAATAAAATATTTTTTTTATTATTATTAATTTTTTTCTAAAATCAAAATTTTTATATATGTTTTGTAATTAACATCCACTATATATATTTGACATTAATAATACAAATGCAATAATAAAAAATATAATTTTTTTTATATATTATATTAAAAATATAATAAAATGAAAAAAATATATATAATATATTATAATAATAAAATGAATGTGTATGTGAAGATTTGTTGTGTTGTTGAGGGAGGGAGAAGAGGAAAAGATTGAGAGAGAAAGAGTGGAAGGAGAGAGAAATAACAATTAAATATATTTGATGGAGTGAATAGTTGTTATCCAAATTTGGATAACAACTGTTCACTGTTAGCTAAATTTATGCATATGCATAAGCCAATGTGGGTGTTTTTTGAGTCATATTATGCAAATATGGTTTTGCATATAGATATGCATAGACCAATGCTAGTGCTCTAATTCTTTATTGTCCCAAACCAAAGCCGACTTCAGTCCATCCCTATAGATATAACGACGGCTTGTGACAAAATCCATCGGGTTTCATCCCATCACTCCATAAACTTTACATTACTCACAATTTCCTTATCAAACTGAGATCCCAGGAAAAACTAGCATAGCCCGCTATTATTGCATTCCAAGACCATGAATTTCCTTCCAGTATTTCATCAAACAACTTGCGGGTTCACTACATTCGACCGCATTTACAGCATACGGATATCAACAAATTGGCAACAACCCTATCCGAAACAAACCCAGTTGGTAAACTCCAATCCACCCAGATACTTTCACAAGTGTAACGAGCACATAATCTTCCGGCGTTTCATCTCTAGAGGACATTCCGTTGAGCGAATCAAGAGCCTCATTATATACACGATTTTTCAAATACCCATTAATTAAGAAGTTTCATAGAATCATAGGTATGCATTCTCGACCTCAACCGAGTAAAAATGAACTGGGCCCGATTTGGGCTTTCCACATATAGCGGTCGCAGATATTTGTTTGGTGGCGAGGAAAGGGCTCTGAGCCTCTGTCCCTCCCTGCCCGTGTGAGAGGATGAGAGCGTGCCATTGCTGGCTGAGGCTTCGAGATTGGCGGACTATGGCAAACCGAAGAGAATGGAGGAGACTAGGAAGCTGGTGGAGTACAGCAAGTGGTAGAAGCAATGTTAATGACTTGTGAGGGTAAAGCAATTTCTCGCTTCCAAAATGGGGTGCTTTTAAGCTTGGCGTGAACTACGACGAGATCGAGAGTTGGCCTTCAAGTTCTGAGCAACGTTAATGGAAGGCTGGAAGCTCTTATCCAAAAAATTATACATAGAAATTAACTTAGGCATGAAATTTTATAGATTTATTTTATAATAAAAATAATTTTAATATCAACAGATTATTTTTATATAATTTTTTGTAATTAAAGTATTTTTTTAATAAAAAATATTTCCATGGCAATGAAGTGAAATGATCTTTTGTCGCAAGATACTTATGTCTCCAACGCGTAAATTTATATTTTTTAAAGAATAATGTTAGTATATTTTTTTATTTTGTCTCCTCATTTTAATAGTTCATATATTTAATTATTTTTAAAAAAATTATTTATTAATTAAAGAAGTGATTGTTAGTGTTTTAATATTTTTTTTTTAAATGTTTAAAATAAAAAAAAATACAATTTACACTAAAAACACTCCTAATGGACAAATTGAGAGGCACGTGAGTAGCACTACCCTTTTTAATAATGGTTACGTAGGTTCAAAAGTTTTCAATGTTTCTTTTTCTAAATGTCACTTTCCATTACTATTACATCCTCCATTTTATATTTAAAGAATAAAAATCGAAAGTTGACGAGTGATGCTATCTAATCAAATCATAGTAAGACAAGAATAAGATGATAGTATGATCAGTAACATTTTTCAACGCATTACCAAAATTAAGAGGATTTAAATCCAATGGACGTGGGGCATGTTTTTCTTATAATCTGATATTTATTGGAATTGATACCGAGCCAAATAATCACGATAATTTCTCCTATTATACTTTGTTATATAATTTTTGTTGTGATGTGACTATGAAATCTTGAAAGTATTTTTCATGTTGAAAGGACTTAGAAATTTAAATCAACTAGAATAAAAATATGATCAAGATATTAATTGAAGAAGTTAAGACATGAAGTGCTAATAACTCAGAGGATCTAATTCTAATCTTGACATGAGATTAATGATTCGATTGAACAATAAATAAGATAGTATTAGTATATATTCATTTAGAAGATCAACTGATCAAGACCTTTCATAAATAATAAGATGATTAGGATATTTGAGAGCTCAACATGACTTGAAAGCTCAATATATATTTATGAAAAATTTTACATGAAAGTCTTACACCACATACCTTTACTTAACCAATATATGATTTTTTGTTTTTGCCATTCTATTTAAACACACACATGTTTAAGCATTAAAATAGAAAAGAATAAATAAGAATAAATCACATGCTAGTTAGGTGGAGGTGTGTGGTGTAAAACTTCTTTTATTATTTATATATATAAGAAATTTGGATTGAGCAAAAATTCAAAAATCCGACACCGCCTCCGACTCCACACCAAATCTGCATAGAGTCGGAGTCGAAAGTAGTGATGTACTGACTCCGACTTCGACTTCGATTGTCCGACTCCGACTCCAATATTGTACATATTTTATAAAAATATATATATTTTATATATTAATCATATATATTTTATATAATTATACCTTATATTGTTAATTAAATCCAATAATATACTAATATGAGAAAATTATTATAAAATAATATGCTAATAATATAATATAAATAGAAAAAATTAACTAATAATAGTTTAGTATATGTAACACCATACTATTAACTATTACTACCATGTAACACTAAT
Organism: Cyclocarya paliurus; assembly: GCA_029856935.1. Taxonomy (NCBI): domain Eukaryota; kingdom Viridiplantae; phylum Streptophyta; class Magnoliopsida; order Fagales; family Juglandaceae; genus Cyclocarya; species Cyclocarya paliurus. The sequence goes on along the minus strand of CM056954.1, from coordinate 11,487,243 downwards.
GAATAATAACAAGTAATGCATAAACACTAATGTATAATAACATGTAATACTAATTATATAATAATTAATGTATTATGTATAAACACAAATATATAAATTTATAATAACATGTAATACTAATGTATAAACATTAACATATAATAACATATAATACTAATATAAAATAACATTAATTTGTACAATGATTTATTTTTTTTAGTTTTGGTTAGGTTTTAATAAAATTGAAATTGAAAAAATCTTTTTTAAAAAATTGAAATCTAGAAGCTCAAATCCAATTAGTGAGAATCCAAGATCGTTAAATTGAAATTTCAAATGGGCTAAGTAAAAAAGCCAAAATCCAACTTCCCTTCGATTAGTCAAAGTCGGAGTCGGATCGGAGACTATGCGAATCAGAGTTGGAGTCGGAGGTCGGATTCAAGATCTGACAAACTCGGAGTCAGAGTCGAAGGTAGGGCACTCTGACTCCGACATTGTCGGTGCTCGACCCTATAAGAAATTATTATTTTCTATCCCTTTTGCTTTTTTTTCTCCCTTTCTTTATTAATGTTCTAATGAGAGTTTGTACTAATCACGCATGCCAACTTTATGACATTAGTCATTTATCATAGAGTATTTCTACTCATCATCTTCACATTATACACCACATTAGTCATTATTTTAATTTTAATTTTTTAATTTTTTTTTTTTTATTAAATTAATAAAATTCTTATACTTATCATTTATATACTACATATTTAATTAAAAAAAATCATATATAATATGTGGTGTAGAGATGGATAGTGTAAGTTTTCTTCGTCCTAAATCGTAATTCTGTTAGAATTCCTATGACGAATGGACTTCAAAATGTGAACCAGATGGATTAAGCCGAAACTGTCCAACTCAGTATTATAGAAGCCCAAGCCCATGACATGGATAATACATATCATATATATTTAAAGGAGACTCTTTCAACATCATCATTACGACCCAACATCGTCACACTACGATAGATAAGAGAATTGTCCTCAGAATGGAAGGACGTTACCATTGCTATCAATTCCTTCTCCTCATGTACTAGTTGTTAGTACACAGTAATCATTTGGGGAAATAATTTTAAAGAAAATGGTGCGCGGCATGTTGTGTTAAAGAAATGACTTTCATCAAAGGGCACCGATTACTTGATTCCTTTGGTGCTTTATATTGTAAAATTCGTTTCCCTTTTGAGTCATGCTTCTACTTCCATTTGGTTCTCAAAAAGTGTAAGCCCCTTTTCTTTTCTTTTCTTTATATTATTGATCTTTGTACTTTCCGGGAATCAACACAAAGCCCCTATGAATAACTGCAGCACGATACTGCTAGCTGAAAGCCTGAAACATGATATATAAACCCCCCCAAGGGCTGGTTTAATAATTGGAGTACAAGTAGTAAAATAACCCTTTTCATATTACGTGCCACACACCTCATTTTTTCGACCACTTTATTGTCAAAATACATGGTAGTTTGCCTAGATTGCATCATGAAAAGCCCAAATGTTCTGAATATGTGCAGCAGTTTGAAGCCCCTAGTTAAGAGCCTTCTCGTTTTAATGAAAAGGTGGTGATATAGCAAGCTAAGAAAACTGAGATTTGTCGAACTTTAACAAAAGGGAGTGACTAGATTATGCAGAGAAGCTCTGCCTGTCGCACTTGCTGCAATATTGAAGTTTCCATGGACATCATCCATCCACAATCCATCCCATATTATATCCTCGTTTGAGGCCTCAGGCACAGGCAAGTTGCTATGGAGCAAGGAAGAAAAATAGTTCTGCTCCTCGGTGGTGTTTGGGTAAATGGTGACCATTTCATTCTTCACCTGAGGTTGAGATGTTGCTCTATGCTCGTTTTCATCGAGCAGGGCCATGATCCTTTCCATGTCCACTTGATTCAGCTGCAACTGTTGTTGCTGTATTTGTTGACATTGTTGTTGTTGTTGTTGCTGCTGCTCCTGCTGATGATGAAATTGCTGCCTCCTTAGGAGTCGAGTTTTTGCCTTTCTAGAAGCATCAGAAGGGACTTTAGCTTTTTTCTTGAAATGGGTCCTCCAGTAGTTCTTGATCTCATTGTCTGTTCTTCCTGGCAAGCTTCGCGCAATTGCTGACCACCTAAATTTTTGATCCAGTAGTAAAACTCTCAGTATCAAACTTTGTAAGCTCACTAATTTCAAGACCATGAAATCTTAATTAGTTCAAAAAAAAAAAACTGACCTGTTCCCCCACCTAGCATGTAGCTCTAGAATTATGCTCTCTTCATGAGGGGTTATCTGCCCCCTCTTGAGGTCTGGCCTCAAATAATTCACCCACCTCAATCTACAGCTCTTCCCATTCCTTTTCAACCCTGTTCAGGCAAAAACAGAGAAATATGTCATCCCTAAAGCCAAAACCGAGGAAAATAGGCAACAATTAGGCATCAGGATGACACCAACAAAAAACCAAGAAGGAATGAAACTATAATCTGCCAACTCAAGAAAAGCACTTGTATGCAAGAGTAGACACCATAAAAGGTATAAAAGGAAGAGTGTTCCTCTCATTGCACTGCAAGTCTGCTATAATTAAGCTGATTACTGACCTTGAAAGAATTTTTGACAAACAAAATTCACAGGCTCCAAAGTTCAGATCCCTCCACCATTTTCCCATTCCCATGCATTATGCAGCTAGATAGATGTTATAATTTTAACTATATCAATGGAGCTGAGTTGTTACCTACAATATTAGCAACAGAGTTCCATCGTCCTTCACCATGCAGCCTGACATAATCGACAAGCAAACTATCTTCCTCAGCAGTCCAAGGTCCCTTCCTCCAGCCCTCTTCTTCTATTATACCCCAACCCAAATGGTCTGCCATGACCACCCAACTCATGCAAAAAGCAAAAGCTCTGAATGACTTCTCAGGTGATTTTGGTCTGCAAAATTCTATGGTACCTTGAGTTTGTGCTTGTGACATGTTTATATATGCCCCCAAAGCCCCTTGCTTCATTTCATTAATCAATTGAAAGTCCTTTTCAACTACTGTTTTAGGGTACGGATGATCTCAAGGAATCCCATCACCTACAAAAATTACCAAATTACCCCTCCTTTCTTTGATGTCATGGGCTTTGATTATAAAACTGAATAGTTCGAAGTTATGAACAAATCCTCACTGTTTATGTGTGGTCCTAACTCTATGAGTAGTAATCCAAAGTTATCATAACAATCAAGCAGCTATAATCTTTGATCATGCGGTTAGAAATGGGCATATTGATGTCAATTATTTCGTGAATACAAGGTCATTTGAGGAATCTAAAGATCTGCTCAGGGATTGGGTGGAATACTCTGATCTCATAAGGGTCCAAAATCAATAACATAGAATTATATAGGTTAATGTTAAAGTGATATGAGAGAGAAATTGGACTCTCATGGCCTGAGGACACGTGTTAGTAGTCCTTATGCATCCAGACAATATAAAAATTAATAGCTGTTAGCATATACAAGGCTACAAGCTAAGAGAGATGTGACATAAGCTACAAGCATGCTGGGTGCAATTTTCTTAACTTAAAAAAAATAAGAAGACCAATGGGTTTTTACCATCTGTTGGGTTTATTAAATATTGAGGGTATTGCTGGCTTTGGCAGGTCACCATGGGGACAGGTGGTGTTTTTGGGTAACAGTTCTGGAAATGAGAGGTACTGTTTCTGCTGCCACAGGTGTATGGATTTTCCTTGCTGATCTTGAGATTGAGGAGCCACGCCACATGCTTGCTCTGTCAGAAATCAATAAACATATTGTTAAACTATTGAACTGATTAGGGAATAAGACGGAGATCATGTGAAGAGCCAAGCAAACTCAGACTGAAAACTTGGTGGCTTGATGGGTTCATGCTAAAAGATGTACTCTTATCAGATTATCAACATTAAAATTTTCAGGTTCTTGTAACTTATGATGCCCTGATATATCTAAGCGAGAATAAATGATATTTGCACAAGTGTACAATCTCTACATATTCTTTTCTTCATCGATAAATCTAAGACCCACATAAAAAAATTATTTTTTAAGTAGTGGCTTTTACTTTTTTTTTCAAATAAAATATGCAAAGACTGCACACTCCAGCTAGGACTGTATATAGCACTACCCTTGGACAGCCATGTTTCCGATTTTAAATAGTAATTAATTAGGAAAAAACCATAAAATCAGGAAGAGGTCTTGATTCTGGGACCATTTGTCCATTTCTATATATATATATATATATACACACTTGCATATGTTCTGTCATCTGAAAACAAACTTAATGTATATATTTTGATGAGTATTAGCATTATTTTCTTTTGGACGGTGCTACGTCCACAGCTCCCAACTTCAACTGAGAGTTACTGCTAGGTATAATTGGTTTTTTTTTTTTTTTGTCTTTTTTACATGTATTTTTTTACACTTTTAATCACTAAGTAAAAATTAAAATTAAAAAATAAAATAAAAATTCCAACGGTAAAAAAATCAATGGTGAGAGTATCATTTTCCTTAATTTTTAGAGCAGCACTATAGTCACCACTGATTCCTACTAGTTATTTTGGTTTTTCTTTTTCTTTTTTGCTTTTTTTTTTACATGTATTTTTTAACACTTTTATTTTTTATTTTTTAAATCACAACATTATTAAAAAACACTTTCTTAATCACAAAGTAAAAACAAAACAAAAATGCCAGAACTAGGAGTGGGAGGACTAGCATTATCCTTTTCTTTTGGAACCGTAGATATGTGTTGTGCTCTCAAGTCACTACTGCATCTTTAACAAAAAAAAAAAGTCACTACTGCATCATCTGGAAATCTCTCTAGTTATTATTAATTAGTGCTCTAGACACTACTCATGATCCGTGTTTAGTAGGGATTATCAACAAAATCAAAACCCTATATAGGTAATAAAATACTTGTACAAAACAAATCTGTCTAACAGCTAGCATATATGTGTGTGCTTAAAGGCACACAAGCCATAAGATTTTCATATTCCTTGCTCCAACAACTTTCTTTTGTTTTCTTATGTATGGGAGTCTTTTCAGGGTAGATTTTGGATGGTGTTTGTGGGATTGCTGTGGGGTTAGAATCAGTATTTATTAACTAATTAATTAATTTCTCTTTTATTTTTATATTAACTGCGATGGGATATTCTAATTGCTGTTTCTTGCCACTGGTTTCTAGAAGCTCGATCAGTTCAGGACTTGGAAAATAAAGATATGTTTTTTTCTTATATATTTATGTTGAGTCAGATTGTCACTTGGGTGACCAGCCAATTGCTTGTGTTCTACTTTTTGTTGTTTATAGGGATGAATTAGAAATTGCGCTAGAATTAGCATGATTTGCAGGATCTTAGTTATCGGATTAGATCCACATTTAAGATCTGTTTTAATGGAAAATGGTGAATTTTGATCCTTGTACGTAACAAGATTAATAATCGATATGTAATCCATGAAAGTTTTTTGTTTCTACTTTTAATTTTTGATCGTACCCGGATTTATTTGAGTGAGATTTGATCTAATTAATAACCTTATCTTTCCTGATTATATACGATTCAACAAAGATTTGGAGAACTTTTGGTGTGAATCAGCGTGTTTGTCTGTGTGTAGTATATAATATGATGGATCCAAACTTTTTTAGAGATTTTGTGGTTAGAGATATACATATAAAATGAATATCAAAACATTTATTGATCATTAATGTTGTTTAGGATATTCAAACGAGTAGTAACAAGAGTAATATTAGATATAGTCATAGGTTGTATAAACGTGGCGCATTTCTTTAGAAAAATAATTGAGTCCACCATTAAAAAAATTAATTTTTTTAAGTGGATCTCATATTTAATTACTTTTTCAAAATGAGTATGCAGTATTGCGTACTCTATGACTGACAATATCATTTCTTTAATAGATATTGTGTCATTCATTCTATATGTCTATTTTTATTGCATTCTCCATCTTGAGAGTAAGGGATCCAAATCTATATTTGATATAATACCTATTAGGCTTTTTGTGTAGAGTTTGGTTTTGTTTTGTAGCAGCCCGATTTGATGATCTGATAAGAATTTGTAATAGTTTTTTGGTATTTTTTGGACTTATTTTTTTTCTCTTAATCCAATCCAGTCTGCTAATTAGAGTTTATTATATATTGTATTAAATTCTTATATGGCTGCCAATTGGGATTGGCCATATATATGCACTATTTATGTAGACTGCACTCTCTATTCAACTATCATTTGAAATAAAATGTTCTACAACTCTGTAAACATAGACTTGTTATCGAACCATGTAAATTTTGTATTCGCGTGTGATTCATTCCATATTTGTTTTACTTTACTTTTTTCTCTTATCATTCCTAACAATGCCAACAACTATACACTAAGCTGATTATCTAGGAAATCTATGACTCCAAAAGACTGTATAATAATCCCAATCTCTACAACTTTTGCAGGAAATAAAGGGAAATAATGTTTTCTTCATATTAAACTTTTTCATCTTCAATCACACTTGATATATATACATTTTAAATATCTGTCATTTTAAGTACTTGATTGATATATAAAATCACTTAAAATGAATTGTGCCAATAAGACTTTAAGGTTGTGTCTGGTTGTTGAACCAAATTCAACGCATTTCAACTTATCTCAAATCAATCATTAATGGGATCTAATATTTTTTTAACTTCTCATAAAAAAAAAGTAGACTCATCTTAATCTATTTCGTACATTTTAATCTAAAAAGTTAAACTCATCTTAATCTGAAAAAGTTAAAAGACATCTTAATGCATGTGATTCATAAAATACAACTATTTATAACTAATCTCAACATGATTCAAACATAGCGTAAATGGATCACACCGCATAAAGTTAATCCTAATTCTTTATAACCCGTCACAAAGGTGAGATTATTGCTGAGCACAGGAGTTATATGATACGACAGAAACTACAACCTGGCATTTAAACAGCAAACTATAGAACTGAGATATTGTTGAAGGTAGGTAAGCTGGATTTGGATTAGTGATCTCGTGATCATGGTTAATTTCTCTTTTGAACTGCAACTTTGACTCGAAATTCTTTTGGCGTTGACCATAGCTATCACGGCTGGCTAAAAGCTCATGAAAATACTATTCTCAATGTGTCAGGATTTTTTTTACCGTACCTGTAATTGTAATTTTTTTCCCTGATGCCACAAAAAATTCCGTTCAATGGTGTTATTGTTGGGACCTAATTTTGTTAGAAAAATGATTGTTGAGGCCAGGAGTGCAAAAGTTGACGATGGTCTCGATCGGAAATATACCCATATCCATATCGAAAGTCAAACTTGCATGCAGCATGCATTAGTACTCAACCACAAACTCCCCCCGATGCGTCAGCTCTGTCCATCTCCACAGCCTACACTTCACCTATAGGCTATATACCACCCTCCCTTTCGTGTTAGTGTGTGTAGGGTTAAATGATTTGTATAAATTACGAACAAAGTCTTATATAAGCTTTTTAAAAAAAATAGGCCACATTTTGAAAAAGTGTGAAAAAACTTATTCGTTTTTAGCAGGATACACCTTTTTATAAAGGGCCTACATAGAACTTGCCTATTTAATTTTCCAATGATATTATGGTCTTTTTTGAATTAGAAATTCTTTCCATATGTTGATTGAAGGGAATGAGATTTCTTACAATTTTTTAACCTAAATTTTTTTTATAATATATATATTAAGAGAGATAAACACATGAGTATATGGATTTAACTATAGTAAAATCGCTATAAAAAAAAAAGGCATTTGGAATAGATTATTTGCGGCGAGAATTATCATTTGGGACAAAACACTTATTTTCACAAGAAATAATCATTTTTACAGAAAATATTTTCACAAAAAATAACTGACAACAAATAAATACTTTTCTCGTAGTGAATATGTTCGAGATTTATATAGATCCAAATATTATATATATTCAGTGGATTCAACATTCTGTATCTATCTGATCTCTCTAAATTATACAAAGCTTTTGAATTTAGAAATTATAAGAAAATCGTAATACCGATTGAAGTAAGGTAATCGACACTATCCTAAGTCTATCCACATCAGAAACTTTAGAAGCGAAGTGGTAACCAAACTTCTTGTCGTCAACATGATCTTTCAACGCTTTGGCTGTAGGGCACTACCGACCAATCAACCTAATCGGTTTACTTCAACAAAGTATGATATTAGGAGATCAAGTAGTAGTAGTACTAAAACTCCTAGAGATCACAGCATAATTTAATGCATTTGTCACCCTAATGATCTTTTTGACTCTCACTTACCTGTGTGCACCAATGTGATCAGAGCCGGCCAGTTCAACCTTATCCATCAGCCTTTCTCTTCACTTTTGTATTTGTTGTAATATGCTTAACTATTTCTCTGTAATCTTACAGCTCACACTTTTACCTAATCAATATACAATTTGTCATTTTTTCGCTTTTTTAATGCTTAAATACATGTGTTTAGATAGAAAAGTAAAAAAGATAAATTACACGTTAGTTAGGTACTAGAAATGTGTGGAGAAAGACTTCTTTGTAACATTTTGCAATGTCGAGCATATGCGCCATATATCCTGACCAAACTTTCTGACTAGAGAGCATTAAGGATTATGCCCCAGTTTTGGTCAAGCAGTCGACTCTGAATTAATCTATCCTCTTTGAAGTCGACTCTGAAGTAGGCACACCACATGATTACATTATCTTCGTCCTTTTTTCTGGCATATATGTTGCCATCATGCTCACCATTATGTTCAAGCTTTCTTTCTTTTCTTTTTTTTCTTTTCTTTTTTTTGGGGGGGGGGGGGGGGGGCGTTAAAGTCAAATAGGATGCTCTCCATTCTAAATTTTAGTACAAAATATTAGGATGTTTTAATCGTTGTGTTCCCAAAAATTTATACTGGCATGTGAAATAATCAAAACTCTTAATATTTTGTACTGAATGGCTCATTTCTATTTCCCTTGTTTCCATCATATTGTTCAGTTGCTCACAACTTATTAGGAAGACATTGGAATTGGCCATTGAATTTCGTTTAAGTTGGGTGTTAAAAGTAGAGAAATATTTATCATTATTCTAAATTTTATCATACTAAATTGCATTAGTTGATGTGTCATATTTTGAATAGCTTTTCATTGAAAGCTGGGTCGACGTATAAAACCACTTAAATATAACACATTAATTGATGTGATAAATGATGATAAAATTAAGAATGAAGAATAACATTTAGGGATGTAAGACTATCGGTCCAGATCAAAAAAATCGACTGGACTGAATGGTTCGATCGGGACTTGAAAAATTGACTGAATGGTTCGGTTCAAACTAGACCTGGCCAATATTATTGGTCGGTCTCAATGTATGGTTTTTTTAGACCGGACCGGACTGAGACCAACCAAAAGTATATATATATATATTTTTATATAATATATTATTTTATATAGTAGTTGTATAAATTAATTATACAATTTTCATCTAAGGGCTCTTCATTGACCATATATACAATAAAATTATTTAATATTCATTAACCATATATTAAATGTTAAAAATATCACTTAATTTTAATATTACTAATCTAATTAATTTTTTGTCAAAAAAATAAAAAAGAGAAAAAAAACTGTTCATAGACCGAATCGGACTGAATGAACCAATAGCTAACAGTCTAGTCTAACAAAAATGATAGATCAAAATTTTTGATCTGTGACCTCCCCGAACCGGATTGGACCAATTACACTCCTAATAACATTGCTTGCTGAAAAACTATTACGAAGACGATACATCTCACTTAAATTAATGTAAAAAGGGATACTTTCTTGTAGCAAACCTCACCTCATGCATATCATTTCTGTATAAATCGAGATAGTCATGAATTGATGAGTTTCTATAACGAGAATAGACTGTCTCATTTGTTTTTATAAATGAGTTGAGATAGAAGTTGAAAGTTGAATAAAATGTTATTAGAATATTTTTTTAATATTATTTTTATTTTGAAATTTGAAAAAATTAAATTATTTATTTTATTTTGTGTAGAAATTTAGAAAAATTATAATAATTAGATGAGATAAGATGAGAATAGTTGTGAAAACAAATGAGGCGTCAAGGCCTAAAACCATCCATATTGTCTTTTATAGCCTTTAAGCATGATAATGGTAAACACAAATATAATTCGATCATATTAGAAACCTAATAATCGTTGCTGCCATTATCCTGGACTCTTGAGGAAATAGCCACTTTCCTTTGAACCTAATATGCTTGATATATCCGTAAACCATTCCATTGACCCGCTTGAGGCATGTTGTAGATTAAAAGAAAAATAAAATAAAAAATAAAAATATAGTATATAGATGATGAGTAAAAATTTTCATTAAAAGATTGGTCAAAAAAACAATTTGCTGATCGACAAGGCTGATGCCCATGATTGTAAAATATTTCTAATCTTTTATTATTAGATTTTAGTCTTCGAGTAAGGCCCAAATATCAAAGCCCATTACATAATTAAGACTCGACCACTTCAAGGGGCCTTTGGGTGCGACACGATCTCACCGCCCATCAGTCCAAAGTTTATTTTTATTTCGTTTCATTTTTCTTAAGGGTTTCTCTTAAACCTCGCCGCCCATCAGCCTTCAGCCGCGCCTCTCTCTCTCTCTCTCTCTCTCTCTCTCTCTCTGCCTCTGCCTCTCCTGAGACCCAACCGGCAGGCCGCCCAGCTCACCCTGTCAATCGCTACTTCCGAAATGTACGTTTTCAATTTCTTTCGTGTTTTTTTTTCACTTGTATTTGCTCTTCGAGAAAATTTACGTGTTTGTTCCGTTTGTAATACGTGATTTCCTCTGTTGTTGCCTTGTTGGAAACTTCTAAATCTAACCAAACATTAACTGAACTAAATGGTTGCGTAGAATTTAAGCTAGCTAAGGCAAAGAAAGTTTTTCTAGTTGTTTGGTTGCTGTTTCAATAAAGATTCTTACTTATCAAAAAAAAAATTGTTTGGTTGCTGAGAAACGTAAACCTCTTTGTTTTAACAGAAACATCTGTTAAATCTGTGGGATGGTAGAACAGGATATGCACTAGGTCTGAAAGTTACATTCTATCGCTTTCCTCCTTTTCTCAATGACCAGAGGGAGTGCTTGCCGCTTCAGCGTACAGGTGTTTCATGATTCCTTAGCCGTGCCTGATAAATGCTGTTGTTTATCTTAAATTCTGTGATTTTCAGTCACGCCTGTCCACATGACATATTTTAAGTGACTTCATCAAGAGTGGCATTCTCTTTTTGAAGTTTTCAATCTTTTACGAAGAGCTACAATTTTTCCAATTGAATTTCTGTCCGTGATTTGAGGGAATTTCTGAATGAGCTCGATAAGTTTATGATCTTCCATGATTTTCCTTTTAAACAAGATTTTATTTGAGAAACGAAATGTTTATAATATCTATCCACTTTCACTCATCTTCCTGCCCTCAAGTTCCCAACTTTTAAGGGTAGTATGTGTACACTGGAAAATTCGAGCAACTAGTAACTACTTTGATTTGACGACACGATGCATGATTCTTGCTTCGTTTTCATCCCATGCAGATGAAGAGGAAAAAGCAAAAGCCTACAACTGATTCCCAACCTGATACTGATTTGAAGTCTATCATTCATCAGCATTCCTTGTTTTTTGACAAGTTAATTGAGTTAATCCCTGCAAAGTTCTATCTACCCAATGATGATAAGGATAAGCCATGGTTTCAGGGCCTCAGTAAGGCTGAAAAAGCTTTGGCAAAGAAAGGGTCAAGGGAGAACATTAAGAAAGCTCGAAGAGATCGTTTGGATCCAGAAAAGTCTTCCACAACCACCCTTGATTTGCTAAAGCAAAGCTTAGAGAAAGAGAAAACAAATGATAGTGACAATGAGGAAGTAGAAACTAAACCTATGCTTTCTGGCCTTGAAGATAATAATCGTCAGGTGACGTTAGAGGAACTTCGGCAACGGCTGCATCTAAAAATTGAACAGTCCCGAGCAAATAGGCATTATGGAGATTCAAATAGAGCAAAGAAGAGGAATTGGAAAGAGGATGAGAATGGAATTCAGCTGAAGAAGCGCAAGAGAGACAGTGTTTCTGATGACAAGAAGCCAACTGCTAGTAGTTCTGCAGATAAAATAGAGAAGGATATAGCTGAGGCTTCAAAGGAACTCGCATTTACTCATGTCAAACTTGGGAATGACGAAGAGCTTAGAAAGAAGAAGAGGAAACTTTCAAAGATTAAGGAGCTTGAAAGGGCAAAGAAACTGCATGAAGCGAAGAGAGATCCTGAGAAAGGTCAGTTCAATTCCCAGAAGCATTCATGGAAAGCGGCAACGAGTAGAGCAGCTGGGATTAAGGTGCATGACGATCCAAACCTGTTGAAAAGAAGCATACAAAAGGAGAAGAAGAAGCATCAGAAGAATGCTGAGAAATGGAAAGAGAGGGTGCATACTACAACGAAGATGAAAGCAGAGAAACAGCAAAAGAGATCAGAAAATATATCACAGAAGATTCATGACAAGAAAATGCGGCGAATTGCAAAGAGGGAGAAGAAGCTAATGCGGCCAGGATCTGGAGGACGCAAGGAAAGTTTAGAACGGAAGTAGTGCCTCAAAATTTTTGAGTTTCTCCCTCTTATATCTCCTTTTTCCCCTTACTCTTAAATCGAGTGACCTAAACAGCATATCAAAATTCAATGAAATCCCACCCTCGTCTTCCCCTTCTCTGTCTTCCTCTGTTCAAGTAAAGTAGATGAATGTTGTTGTAAGAGTCAACTTTCAGTTGTTATCTGCAAGTGTTTTTTGCTGATATCAAATGGTCTTTCTGACACAAAAGAAGTTTTCTGGTTTGAATTTCAACTTCTAATATCATTTTGAGGTTTCAATGCTCTGCTAACTGATGCAATTAATCTTTTGATGCTTTACTGTACCATTCTAACATTTCTGAGTAATCATGGCACACTGTTAAAACAATTTGGAACAGTCTTGGGATTGTAGGGTCGACAATACTGTATCGGGTGAATTATGGTGAATCTTCATTGAAATATTCAAGTGGCTTGTATTTTCCTTTATAATTCACAATGTTAGAAATCTGTGGGAGCCTGAACTTCTCGGAGCACTGGTAAATGTTCTGTTACTAATATGAAATGCAAAGTCAGCCAGCATACATGTCAGTGGATACACTAATCCACTTTCTCCTTGCTATCATTTGATTGAGAATTTTCCAATTAGATTTTGAGTAGAGAGTGTAGAGTATTGTTGTTGTACATATACATGGCTTAAGGTCATGTTTGAATAATGAGATAAGATGAGATCATAATTTTGTTAATAGTAGTGAAATAGTTTGTGAATAATAGTAAAATGATTTAAGTTAAGATATTTTATTGAATTTTGGAAAACGAGAAATAAAAAAATAAAATAAAAATATTATAAAGTTAAAAAATTATTTGAATATTATTTTTTAATATTATTTTTGTTTTGAAATTTGAAAAAAAAATTTTTTTTTTTTTTTTAAGTTTGGAAAATTGTAATGATTAGATAAGAATTAGATGAAAAGATTGAATATTTGAAATTGAAAAGTTTTCTACCTTCTATAAATAAATAAAAAATATTGAAAAGTGTTTTGTATTTTAGTGATATATGAAAAAGAAATTTTGAAATTAGATGAGATATTACTTCCCAAACAACTCCTAAATTTTTAAAACATGAAGAACCATTGGATAGGCTGAAGTCATCACACTATGTATATGCATGATGATGGAAACTCATACATCATGAGATGCCACAAACCGAAAAAAGAAAAAAGAAATGAAAAATGATATATACAAACTTCAAAAGCGCAACCCTTATACAAGTTCTTTATAAAACAAGTAGACCCTACCATAGAAAATTGTAAAAAAACTTACTTTTTCTTGATGAACCTGCATTTTTACACAAAAAAAAAAAAAAACTTGTACAAAATTAATACATTTAAAACTCTAGCCTTGATGAAAAGAAAAAGGTTGTCCCTTGCAGTAGTACTAAGAAACATTCATGTACAAACGTTGAGATCTACAAAGAAAAATAGCAAAAACTGTGCACTGTCATGATTTAAACCCTAGAATCAGTAACCACACCACCACCCTTAGGCGTGGATCGGCACCGGCTCCTGTTCTTTTCCCCAGGCTGTAATCTCTGTCGCGGTGACCAGGACCGTACTTGCTGCTTAACAACCCAACATGAAGCAACTAAACGTACAGCAATTGGGTGAATGTTAGAATAATTGTAAATGCCTCCACTGCCCTCTGTACCCTCGAAGGTTTAAAAGCATTTGGGTCATTAACTCGATGCGCTGCATGAGACTTTACATAATTGCATCGAAGAATTAGTACGAGGATGTGGAAAATGTACCCAAAAGCTAGTGCTGTAAGGGCCCATGTCACTGTTTGATATTGATGCCAGTGCGGCTAGAAGCCTAGACTGTCATTCCTCCAAACACTGATATGGTTGCCACCCAGGAATTTGGAAACCGCGCCAAGAACATCAGCTAATATGGCGATTGTCAAAAGAAAAAACTTGTCGCAGTATTACCCCCCAAGACCTGTCATTTTCTTTTGTCAAACGAAGAAATGTTAACGCCATTGCAGCCTGGAGGTAGTCAAAGGATGGAAAAAATCTCTTCGAATACTTGTCTGAATGTGATAACTTCAGGATACCATAATATGAATCTTATGATATTATAACTTATAATTGGTTTTTAGGAATTATAACTTACAATTATTTTACAAACAACTGACAATTATGTAATACAGGTTTTTTAACATTTAATACCATATGTAGTAAAGGAGCGCCCATATAGAGCTATATTCAAGCCTAGTTCGAGCGAGCATATAATATCTGAGCTCGGCTCATTTAAAATCCTCACAGGCTTGAGCTCGACTCGATTATAAGTCGAGCAACTCGACTCAATTCGAAATGTGTGAATTTTTTTTTTATTTCTAAATAAAATATAACAAACTCTAAATAAATACAAATATTGAAAATATCACCAATGAGGCAATAAAATACAAGTTACATGACTTACATCAAGAGCATGTGAGTCTTGGATTTGATGCAGTTGTTTTATAGACTTTTCTATCATTGTTGTTCGTCTAAAATCATCATTGTCAATGATGAAATGTGCTACGTGGTAATACCAGGCAACACAAGCAAATTTCACAACCTAAATGTTGGATTAGAGAAAACTAACACTTGAGAGAGGGATTTCTATTTGTGCCTAAAGTGCCTCCTCTAAAGGAGAATGGACTATATAAATAGTCCCGTAACCCCTGGTTAGTTTTAGATTGGGTTTGAGAAGTAAGACGATCTCAAATATTCTGTGAATAGTAATAAAAATGTAATAAAAAAATAATGATAAAATATTAAATAATAGTAAATAATATTAAAAGTAGTGAAAATATGTGAAAAGTAATAATAAAATAATAAATAATAATCTACCCAAACAAAGCCTTAAAGGCGGTCATCAAGGCTCATATAGCCACTTCATAACCCTAGCCAAGGGAAGGGAAAGCACCCACTATGGGCCTCCCTTTACTATATCTCTCACTCGTATATAGTAGACCAGGTTTCAGGTCTACATCTCTCAATATGTAATTAATCTTATTCATACTAACAAATAGGTTATGCAACCAGTGAGCATATATGTAGAAGAAAAATGAGAGCACTATACTAAATTTCTCCGACAGAAAACCAGCATAGCAACATCTTGAAAAGTGTCTCGTTATATCCTAACTCATTTGGACACATCAGATTAAGCATTTATAATCCCTCTTAAATTTGAATAATTTAGAGTAATGCTCAATTTTTATAAAATATAATATACTCAATTTTTATATATGTTTATAAAATATATAAAATATAATATATCGCAATATCCAAAAAAACAACATAACTTACTTGGAGTGAATACAAACATAACGATAGAAAAGCAGAGATCTAATATTTATAAGGGCCGTGCGTATCTCTTTTGTTTGAGCAGGTTTATAAAATTGTTTTTCTCGTGCACTTTTTGTATTTATTGGCACGCTAATATTATTTTGGAGAATTATATCATACACCAACTCATATTCCATATTTATTTTATTATATTGATGCGTAGTTATAACTACATGCCGTCACTCTCAAGTAATGCACCTAATTGTCAAGCGAAATAAAAAAAGAAAGAAAGAAAAATCGCCATATGAACTTTTTTACTAAGGTCTCGTTTGGATATATAGATAAGAATAGATAAAAAGATAAATAAAATATTGTTAAAATATAATTTTTATTTTAAAATTTAAAAAAATTAAATTATTTATTATATTTTATGTGAGAGTTTAAGAAAGTTGTAATAACAAAATGAGATAAAATAGTTTTGTAACCAAACGAGACCTAAAATCGGACAAACATTTAAAACCACACTCACTGATTAGGCTAGGTTTGGATACAAAAAACATTTCATATCATCTTACTTCATCTAATCATTACATTTTTTCAAATTTTTATATAAAATATAATAAATAATTTAACCTTTTCAATTTTCAAAATAATAATAATATTAAAAAATAATATTTTTACAATATTTTATTCAACTTTCATCTCAACTTACTATCCAAACCCACCATTAATAATCTCAAATTAAAATTAAAATAAAAATATAAAATAAGCTTTACAATATTTATTATTATCTGTATATATATTATAAGCAATATTTTTTTAAACCAAACAATATTAAATAAACAATAATTATTTTCTTAAGGCCTATTTCTCTCAGTTGAAGTCTCAAACTTGATCATGAGTGTTAGGGAAGCTTGATGGTGTATGGTGATGAAATTGTGTAAAGTCCAAAGAGTTTAAAAAACTATTAAGTACAATAATTATAAGGAGATTTCATAAAAATAAAGTTACAAACTGACAAAATATCATATAATACTTCAGATTTATTTTACAATAAAAATAATTTTATAATCTGACATATTATATCAAACTACATTAGTTGAGAATTTACTTTTATGAAATCTCTTTGTATCTAAAGTATTTTTCTTTAAAAAATATTTCTATTTTTCTGAATTTTATCTAAAATAAATTAATAAAGAAATATTTTTTATAACAATAAATAAATAAATCGATTCATTTTGACAGGCAATAAAAATTGACAATAACTGATATATAGCTGCAAGCGTCACTGTTGTCTTATTTTATGCTTAAACTTCTTGTATGCGTTACAATGGAAATATTTCTCTTCAACTGATTTATAAAAGCAAGGAAAATGATAAAGTTATTACTACATGCCTAACAACTTGTATATTTTAAAATTTTATTTTAAATTTTATTTTTGATTTGATGTATTTAAATATAATAAAAGATATTATTATATACAAAGTTGAAAGTTTTGAACTAATTGTTAGCCTATCACTGTCTTAAAACTAATAGATCTAACCTTTTCTGCCGTCACTTCTGTGAACATGTAGTTGGATAAGTCTAAAATAATAAAATACACACACATATATATATATATATATATATATATATATATATATATAAAATATATATATATATATATATATATATTTAAAGTTAAAGTAAAGAATGATTTCGGTCTCGTTTGGTTACAGAAATTATCTTATTTTATCTTATTTTATTTTATTTAATTTTATTATTATAATTTTTTTAAAATTTTTATATAAAATATAATAAATAATTTAATTTTTTTAAATCTCAAAATAATAATAATATTAAAAATATTATTCTAACAATATTTTATTTAACTCATCTAAAATCATCTCATCTCATCTCACTATCCAACTAGCACAAGATTTATTTCCAATCGATTTTTATTTATTTTAAATGTAATGGAACATTTAGCACTCTATTTTTTAAAATATAATATAAAAATAATTAAGTATATATGTTTCATAGAAAATGATCGTGCATTTTGAGACTTTTAAAAACCATTTAAATCTTAGAATGCTAAAGTTTTACTTGGTAATACAGTTCCAACCAATTAATAATTTCATAATAAAATAGCATATCTTTTAAAAACCCAAATATATTAAAGTCAAAGAATAAAAATAAAAAAATAATATTCTATTAAGTAGTATCAAAGTTGTGTAATAGTATCTTTATGTTTTTAATTTTATTTTTTTATGTCAGTTATGCATAATAGTAGTATCTTTATTTTTTATATTAGCTACGCATATTACATAATAAAAATATTTTTTATAAAAACAAATTAATAAATTGATATCACCTGACATAAAATATATAATTTTATAATCTGATATCTTATTTCCAATCAGTCTTATATGTCCTTCATAAAATCCGACATCTCACGCGGGATCCAATAATTGTACAAAAAATCAAACAAAGATTGTCCCAGTACTGTACCGCAAGCAACGTAAATGCAGTCTTGTTTTATGCTTAGAATTTTCTATACGGAGATTTTTTTAAATTATTTTTACTCATTATCTTTATATTATATTTTTTTTAATTTTTTTTATTAAACTGAAAAAATTATTTTACTTATCATCTATACATCATATATTTAGTAAGAAAATAAATAAATAAATATGTATAATGTATAAATGATGAGTAAAAATTTTCTTTTTTAAAATTTTTATTTAAATTGAACTGCTTAGAACTATTAAAGAACTTATTTTCTTATATTTATTAACATCAAATTTAGCTCCTAAAATTCATGAGAAATTAAATTTAGTTCGTACAGTTAATTCGATAGATCATTCTTGAATTTTTATTATGTTATAGGGGAAAGCGGTAATTGCACGGACGGAACCATAACTATTTATTCTCATAGTTATTACTTATTTTATTATCTAAATTACCACGAATAATAAAACTAAATGGGGTTGGATATATTTTAGAGCGGTGTGTGCAGCTTTTAACTCTGACTCTTGGGCTACCGGACTGAATGATACATACATAGCCTTAATTCCCAAAGTCTCAAATCCAACCGAAGTGTTTAGGATATGTTTGGTAATTAAGATGAGATACAAAATTTTTATTTTATTTTATCTTATTATTATAATTTTTTAAAATTTTTATATAAAATATAATAAATAATTTAATTTTTTTAAATTTCAATTCAACTTTTTCAAAGTCCAAAACAATTATATTATTAAAAAATAATATTTTAAATTTTCATCTAAAACTAAAAAATCCCACCTTACTATCCACGCATAACCTAAGAATTCAGGCCTATAAGTCTTTGTAATGTTCAATACAGGTTTGTGTACCAGCTTTTACCGAACGATATTTGCCCTTAATTTTTTTTTTTTTTTTCAAACTACAATCTCATTTTTTTACCCCTAATTCAGATTAGGTTATTTATAATTTATAAATCTATGTATTTATATATAATTTATTCATATATAAACTATTATTTTGAAATATAATTTATATATATACATTTATATATATAATTTATTCATATATCGATTATCCCAAAACTGTACACGAAACGATACTAGTATCGAAATATTTTGTTCTAGTGTCTTGACCGGTACGGCATCCGGTACAATATTCATAAAATTGCTATAATCTCCCCCACACAAAGTGCATTTGTTCCGGACAAGTTGATTTCAAATAATTTCATTGTAGCCTACGAATCAATGCATAACTATGCAGTGCCACTTACATGGCAGAGATGGTTTTATGGCTCTCAAACTTGACATGAACAATGTTTTTGACATGATAGAATGGTCTTTCCTTAAAGCTGTTATGAAGAAAATGGGATTTGCAAGCAGGTGGATTGAGCTGCTTATGAGATGTGTCACAACAATTTCATACTCTTTACTCATCAATGAAAGTCCCCATAGGAGGTTCAAACCTTTCAGAGGTATTAGACAGGATGATTCTCTCTCACCCTATCATCTCTCACTCAGCAATTTGCTAACCAAAGTTGAAAGTGCAAGCCAAATCACTGGTATACCTATAGCTTGAGGATAGCTCCATATAACTTTTTTTTTTTTTTTTTTTTACAGATAACAACCTCCTCTTTTGTAAAGCCAACTCATTGGAGTGGAGCACCAGACTATTGGAGACTTATAAACTGGCTTTTGGCCAAAGACTCAATGAGGAAAAAAAATTCATTTTCTTCGGTAGAAATACAAAGGTAGCAACAAAGGATTTTATCATTAATATTGCTGGGTTCAGATCAACTCAATCCTATGAGAAGTACCTTAGACTTCCAGCAATGGTGGGTAGGTCTCAAGCTATCTCTTCAGCAATATTTTGGACAAAGTGAAGACTCAAATAAACAATTGGAAGATGAAGTTCATCTCCCAAGCTGACAAAGAAATCCTGATTAAGGCTGTGATCCAGACAATCCTCATTTAATGTATGGGAGTCTTTAGAATTCCCAAGTCAGTTTTGGTGGAGATAAACAGGCTTATGCAAAACTATTGGTAGGCTAAAAAAGACAGAAAAAATGATTCATTGAATCTCATGGCAGTAGATGGGAAAAAAGGAAATATTTAGGGTGCTTGGATTCAAACCTGGAGAATTTTAACTTAGCCATGCTTGTCAAACAAGGTTGGAGATTGGTACTAAATCCCTACTCACTTGCAACTAAAGTACTGCTTCCAAGTAGATGGGAATTTTCTAAATACTAAACTGGGAAGGAGACCATCTTTCTTACGAAGGAGTGTCATGGTAGCCAAACCCCTACTAGAAGAAGGCCTATTTTGGAGAGTGGGAAATGGTAACTCCATTAAGGTTTGGTCTGACAAGTGGGTGCCCCAACCCACATCTTTCATGATCCAAAGCTGTGTCACCATATTAAAGAAAGATGCTACAGTGGCTGAACTAATAGACCAAGAGACAAAACAATGGAATGAGCAGCTGTTAAGGGGAGTTTTTTCAAATGAAGAAGCTGAGGTTATTAGAAAGATCCCTCTAAGTCCTTGTGGTACTGATGATAAACAGATTTGGAGCTGTACAAAGAATGACATTTTCATTGTAAAAAGTGATTACCACCTTCAAGGAGACCTGGTAGAGAGGAATAAGGGCCAGGCATCAGAAGTCAATAATAAAGAGGAGAAATGGGAATTGATGTGGGGGTTAAAAGTTCCCAATGCAGAAAAGCTTTTTATTTGGAAATACTCTACTTGTAGTAAAGGCCATCAACAACACAGGCACAAGTTGGGATAGCAAAGGCATGCTCATTTGTGATGCAAAACAAATGCTTTCTTCTTTCGATCGTTGGTGTGTTATATATATATAAAAAGAGAAGCAAACCATGTAGCCCATGCTCTAGGGAAGAATGCCTTGACTATTTTTGACGTCATTATTGATATTGAGGATGTTCCTAGTTGTATCCAATTTCTTCTATAGAGATCTTATTAATAAAAGTCTCTTTTCCTAAAAAAAAAAAAAAAAAATCAATTGAGTTCCAAACTTGAATGCTCGGGATAATTATATATAAATTTATCAATATTATAAAATTACAATATAAACAAACTTAAAACTAAGATGGATATTCCCATCTCGACTCCAAGTTTTCTAGAAAAATAGACTATTAAAATTGAAAGCAATATCACGAGCTACCCACATTATGCATAACCTTAAACCTTCTCCTATTTTATTAAACAGATATAATTATGCCGGTGAACTTCTTAATTGATTTTAAATGCTCAATAAAATTGGAGAAACTTATTTAATATGCTTGAGAATAGTTGGTAATATAGCTCTCTCAAGTTTTTATTACATTAACCATTTTCATATAATTTATTTTATCCATTTAAATGGTTAAAATTTGACGAGTATATTACTTGGCAGCCGATAATAACATGGACCAAACCAGAACTTTTTATTAAAAGAAAACCAAGAAATATAAGAGAATATATTAATATTTTTCTCATGACTCAAGCCTTCTTAATTGTTGTTACTTATTTCAATTGAAATAATATCTAATTTTAGACGAAACCATACCTTATTATTAGAGGGAGCCAAAGCATGCATAACAGAATATATTAATATTTCTTCTCATGAGCCAAGCCTTCTTAATTGTTTTTTACTTATTTTATTATTTAAATAGACCAAAAATTGTAGAATTAAACGGGATTGGGTTAAATTTTAGAAACAAGATCTAATTTCAATCGAGTGTCCAACTTAAATGTTGGGGATAACTATATATAAATTAAGCAATATTATAAAATTATAATATAAAAAAAAAAGCTCAAAACCAAGGGGGACATTCCCATCTGACTCCCTAGTAGATTAAGGAGAGGTTTCGATAATAAGTTGAGATGAAAATTAAAAGTCGAATAAAATATTATTATAAAATTATTTTTTAATATTATTATTATTTTGAGATTTAAAAAAATTAAATTATTTATTATATTTTGTATGAGAATTTAAGAAAATTATAATGATTAAATTAAATGAGATGAGTTAAAAAATATTTTTTATCCAAATCTCCACTAAAAGATTTATTGGTCCTTCTTATTATGATTTGAGAGAGATGCTATATTATGCATGCAAGTAGATATATCCATTTTTTTTTGAAAAGATCAAAATTCTTAGAGTCTCGTTTGTTTTCAGAGATGAGATGAGATTAAAGTTAAAAAGTTGAATAAAATATTGTTAGAATATATTTTTTAATATTATGTTTGTTTTGAAATTTGAAAAAGTTGAATTGTTTATTTTATTTTGTATAAAAATTTGAAAAAATTGTAATGATAGAATGAAAGGTTTTCAAAATTTTCAAAGTTTTAGATTTTATTCTTGAAAACAAACAAGAGTTTTCTAGAAAAAACAGAGTAATAAAGTTGAAAGTAATATCACGGATCACGAGCTTCCTACATTATGCATAAACTTATACCTTCTCCAATTTATTAAGCCAATATAATTAATTAATTAGAACTTATTTAAATACGAAATGCATAATCTATGCTTGTTGATTAGAAATGCTCAATAAATACGAAAAACTTATTTAATATGCTTGTTAATATTTGGTAGTATATATGTCATAAGTATTTATTACATTACCAATTTTCATATAAAACTTGGAGAGTATATTACGTGGCAGCCGAAAAACAGAACTTTTTATAAGAGCCAAGAGGAAGCCAAAGCATGAATAAGAGAATATATTGATATTTCTTCTCTTGAGTCAAGCCTTCTTAATTATTGTTACTCTTTTTTTATTATTTAAGTGGATCATAAATTATATAAAAAAAATATTAAACGGTTTGGGGTTAAAGTTTAGAGACAAAAATATAATTTCAATAAGGAAGAATATATTTGATATGGTGGTATAAGGAAAAACCTTGAGAAGTGATATTATTTATTCACAAAAATTATTCCTAAATTGTCATCAAACTATAAAAAATAGTAATGCCAAAATTATCACATTTCAGCATTTATTAATCATTTATAATTTTTTTAAATAAATTTTATTGGTTTAAATGTTCATTAAGTACGGTAAACCCTATTTAAGCAGTGGTAGGGGACATCCACGTCACACCATTCATCTGAAATACCAGATGACAATTTTCAACTTGAAAATGGAGTCGTTTTTCTTTTCTTAATATTATTACATTACTCAAAATCTCTCTCAGCTCCATCTCTCTCTCTCTCTCTCCGGAATCCGCCATGAAAACACCTCCCGAGCGCACCCCAGAACCCTAGGACAAGCAGAAAAGCTCCACCACCTCACATTCCCTGTATATCCGACACTTTCTTTTTGTTTAACTAACGAAATGGACTCTCTTTTCCCCTTCCAAGACCTCAACATGCTCCCTGACCCATCCGCCACGAGCACCACCAAGGCTGCTCTGCCTCTGCTAACCCCCAAAATCGAGCCCAAGCTCGAACCCTCAGACGAGCCACTACAAAGGCAGCCGACTCCTCAAGAACAGTTCTTTTCCACCGGGACCACCCTAACCCCCTACGTCCTCTCCAATTCGGAGCATACCCCGATGTCCTCCCTGCCGATGGCCATTTCCTCCGGGGAAGACAGCGTCTACTCCGAGTTTTTCCGAGTTTCCGAGCTCTTTCGCTCCGCCTTTGCCAAGCGGTTACAGCGTTACGGCGACGTTGACGTTTTGGATCCCGATTCTCGTGCAATCGTGCCAGTCCCACAGGAAGACGGCAACAACCACGTATCAACCGTCGTTTCTCGGAAAAAGCCCTTCCAGCGCTCCGCGGAGCTCGTCCGTGTCGCGGATCTCAGCATGGAGGACCGGCGCTACTTCCGCGATCTCATTCGTCGGACCCGCATGATCTTCGACTCTCTCCGCGTCTTATCCATGATGGAGGACGAGAAGCGCCGTCTCGTGGATGGCGGCCTCAGTCGCAAGGTCCGCGGGGATCTGCGCGCCGCCTCTGCCCTGCGCGACCGCGATCTGTGGCTCAACCGGGACAAGCGCATCGTCGGCTCCATCCCGGGGATCTACATCGGTGATTTGTTCTTCTTCCGAATGGAATTGTGCGTAGTCGGCTTACATGGTCAGGTCCAAGCTGGAATCGATTACGTCCCCGCCAGCCAGAGCTCGAGCGGCGAGCCAATAGCTACCAGCATAATCGTGTCCGGTGGGTACGAAGACGACGAGGACACCGGGGACGTGATAATCTACACGGGTCACGGCGGGCAGGACAAGTTCTCGAGGCAATGTGCGCATCAAAAGCTGGAGGGTGGGAATTTAGCATTGGAGAGAAGCATGCATTACGGAATTGAAGTGAGGGTTATCAGAGGGATCAAATACGAGGGCGGCGTATCGAGTAAGGTTTACGTTTACGACGGCTTGTATAGGATTCTTGATTGTTGGTTTGATGTGGGAAAGTCGGGTTTTGGGGTTTACAAGTATAAGCTGTTGAGAATGGATGGGCAGGATGAGATGGGTAGCTCCATTTTAAGGTTTGCTCAGAGTCTCAGGACTAGGCCGTTGACGGCGAGGCCCGTGGGTTATCTTAGCCTTGATATTTCGATGAAGAAGGAGAACGTGCCGGTATTGCTCTTCAATGACATTGATACTGATCAGGAACCTATGTATTATGACTATCTTGTGAAGACGGTGTTTCCACCGTATGCATTTCACAGGACGGGGAATGGTACTGGGTGTGAATGCGCCTCGGGTTGTGCCGATGGTTGCCTTTGTGCCATGAAGAACGGGGGAGAGATTGCTTATGACCACAATGGGATTCTTTTGAGAGGGAAGCCCGTTATTTTTGAATGTGGACCCTTTTGTAGGTGCCCTCCTACTTGCCGGAACCGTGTTACTCAGAAAGGGTTGAGAAATAGGTTGGAAGTGTTTAGGTCGAGGGAGACAGGCTGGGGTGTTAGGTCCTTGGATTTGATACAAGCTGGTGCTTTTATATGTGAATATGCCGGGGTTGCTCTGACCAGGGACCAAGCTCAAATTTTGTCGATGAACGGTGATACG
Organism: Cyclocarya paliurus; assembly: GCA_029856935.1. Lineage (NCBI taxonomy): Eukaryota > Viridiplantae > Streptophyta > Magnoliopsida > Fagales > Juglandaceae > Cyclocarya > Cyclocarya paliurus. Next base: position 11,461,831 of record CM056954.1, on the reverse strand, counting down.
TTGATTTACCCAAATCGTTTCTCGAGTAGATGGGCTGAATGGGGGGATTTGTCTCAAATATTTACTGATTTTGTGCGTCCAACGTTTCCCTCAATTCCTCCGCTGGATTTTGCAATGGATGTATCGAGAATGAGGAATGTTGCTTGTTATATCAGCCATAGTGAAACTCCGAATGTGTTGGTGCAGTTTGTGCTATATGATCACAATAACTTGATGTTCCCTCATCTTATGCTGTTTGCAATGGAGAACATCCCTCCTTTGAGGGAGCTCAGCCTTGATTATGGTGTGGCTGATGAATGGACGGGGAAGCTATCTATCTGTAACTGAATAATTATAACAGAATAATTTTGAAGGCTTCATGCATTTTTGAATGTGGTGCAGCGCAGAGTCCGGAGGGACATGATGCACTGAGGTATTCACCAACTTTCTATCAGAAGAAGAAGCATTTTCTATCTAGTGCGATTCATATTGGCTTGCGCTGTTTTCCTTCTGACTGTTAAGAATTATTTGTGGCCAATCTCTGCCCTCTGCTTTCTTCTGGTTCTAGTTCTATTTTCTCTTTTTTTTTTTGTCTAGCTTTAGTTCAATGTGTACTTTGTAGCCTATTTGTGCCAGCATGTCATTTTTTGTGCAGCTATACACCATTGTTATCATACCGGCAGGAACTTTTCAGAGTGGAATCTCTAGCATTTATGTGAGAGGGAGTTAATGTGTCTTTTTAGCATACTATTGCTGGCCATTCAAATTTATATTTTGGCGTTGATCCTCTTCTGTGTACTTCTTTTATGTTACTTATATAAAAAAAGTGTACTTCTTTTATGTTATTTCTGTTGGACTTGTAGTCAGAACATGTTAGCTATGTGCCATACCGTTTTCCTTCTTTACATTAACTTTGAAAGGATTTGATTGAATATGTTAATTTCTGTTTAGCATTACTGTCTGGTTGTTTTAGAGGTTTGCCTTCTGTGGTCAATTTTGTTCACACTAGTTCTTCCCTTATTCGTAGTGTAGTCAATTCATTTCTATATGCATAAAATTGGTCTGAGTAAGGTACTTTAATTATGTTGCCTGTGGGAGTCAGATAGGTACGTGCCTTCCTAAGCTTAGTAGGCCTAGAGTCACATCTTTGGCTTTTTTACAGCTCATAATATGATGCCTGGCTACCTATATTTATATCTTTTTCAAGATATTATGGGATTTCAGATAAGGTGTATAACATCATCATTTTATATTGTTTAGTTTTTTCCTGTACAAGAGAGAATTGGAGTCACCACTTGAAAATATTTTTCTCCAAGAGCATTTGTGACAAAATTTTGAGGCATGCTGGTGTTGAGAATTAACTTCATTTCTTGATATTGGACTACAATTGTTTTTGAGATCCTGAGTTGTGATTGGCATGCTTATGGAAGCAGTCATCACTTTTGTAAATAATACGGGAGAAACTTCACTCAGCATGATGATCTCGACACAGGCAAAAGAAAAATGTCGATAAGACAGGTCTGAACCTTACAAATTTAGGCATAGAAAGGTGAAAGGTGTGATTCAGACTACACACTGGCCATCTTGCGCCTGTTGCCAATGTAGCTTAAAGGTTTTAAATGATTGCTTTTCTTCTGGTGTGCCTCAAGATGCACCTCACAATTAGAGCACAGGTCCAAGTCCCATGGTTTTAAAAGGATTCTTAATTTGGCTGGAGTTTATTTTTCTTGATAAGTATGGAGTATATTAAAAGGATTCCTCATTTGATAATTTGGATGGAGTTTATTTTTTTCAACCATTGAAAAAGAGTTTAGTATGGACCCCATGCAACATCTGAAAAAAAGGGTCTTAATTAATTAAAATGTAAAATACAGAGATCCTTGCCCCTACGGTCCTATCTAAATCTCACCCATTTTAGAGAGAATTTTGCTGGGCCGGGGGGCCACACCACAACCTCTGTTTCCCTGTACATGTATGTCAACTATTGCAAGGAAGTATAAGTGAAAGAATGGAGCTTTCTGGAATAGCATATTCATCCCACTTCTGCCTATGCAGTGTTTTATACAGAGTCCACGATATTACATTTTTACCTCATCGAAGTCCAAACCACTAAAGAGGCTAGGTTGTAAAAGTTTAGCTTCCTGTAGCTCTTACTAATGATTTATTACATCAACTTTGCTTCGTTGAAATATGAACTCTCCCAAAGCCTTTTTATATTTTAATGACTGCAGAACCCCTGGTATAGTCATTAGATTGAAATTGAGTTTAATAACAACTACCTTTGGTTCAGAATCATACTAGATTGGAATAAGGTTTGATGGTATCTTAGTGCTTGCCCTTTTTCTGAATCTGGTCTGTTTTTTATCCAAGTGGAGTTACTGCTTTAATTCCTCAGAATGGGATTTGACAAGTGCGGAAAGTTCATCTTTATCTTCATCTAGAGATGAACTAACATTTTTTTTTGTGTGATTGGATGGGTGAGAAGTCAAAATTGTAAATATTCACCTTTGATTATTTTATGTGCTAAAGCATACTTCTATTTGCTTGGGCAGCTCCAAATGTCCTAGTAAAATTGATGCTGTGGTGATTCTTTTTATGTTCAAGCCTCCTCTCGCTTAACATCAGATATGCTCTTTGTGATCATTAAATTTTAAATTATACATGGAGGTATGTCTCCAAGGCATTCTCTGTCTGTGGTTGATTTAGAAATGTGGGATTGATGGATTTCCAGTGACAAGTTACAACCGAAACTATGACGTTTAGTTGGATATGATTTTCCATTAGCTCTAGAAATAAGCAGAAGTCTCTTATCTCAACCTTGAAATATACCATGCCAATCCTGTAATCTTCAGGATTCTTTTTTTTTTTTTTTGGGGGGGGAGGGGGGGGGGGGGGGGGGGAGGGGAGTATGATGAAAGATGAACTTTATCAATTTTGTTGTATAAATCCTGACAGATTTATTTCCTTTTAAATAAGTAAAAATCTTGAAAGATTCCACTACATTTATTTAAGATTTGTCAACATTCATTCATACACTATTTGAACTCCTTTGATCACTTGCTTCTCTTTGGTAAATGCCAGTTAATGATTTCCAGATTCAAGGGATGATTTCAGCTAGATCTTATGGATCCAAAATGTAAAATATTTTTCTTTCGTGGAATGCATGACTTAATTGTACCCATAAGGCAACCCCTAGGGCTTGGCCAAGTGGTAGGAGCCTTAGTCTTGGTGGTATGCTCCTCTAGGTCTAAGGTTCGAACCCTCGGGTGCAAACAATCTTGAGGGGCCATGTTCCATCAGTGGAAAGCCGATGATTTACCTGATCCGTTTGATGGGGACAAATTACACGGGCATGGATTTTAATCGGATAAAAGACACGTTACGCTTGCACGGTCTTTGGGAGTCCTCGTCGTAATAAAAAAGTTATACCCATAATTGCAAGTTAACTTTTGGAGATAAAGAACTTGAGTTGTGAAGGCATTAAATGCTTCACGTCAAATGTTAGTTTTTCTTGTAAGATTCTTATTTAATGGGACTGAGGAAGTGGTTATTCTCCGCTCAAATCTCATCCTCTTCTCTTCTGCTGTTGGTTGGTATGGGTTTCTGTAAGTAAACACATCCCTAATGTAGGGCACTTGCTGTTGTCTGCTGTTTCCTTGTAATTGTGTTCAGTATAGAGAATATCTTTCTGTGTTTAAATTATTATATGCTTCTATTTTTGGAAGTAAATTGGTATTCTTAAGTTACTTAGATAAAGCAGTTTGCTACTTAATTTGGGGGATAGTTATGGAACCAATTCTTGATGGAAATAAATGTGTACTTGTAGACCATGGAAATTTTAGCAGTGCATCTGTGGTGGCACAATTTGTGAATTCAATTTGAAGTTTGGACTTGTTTTCATTGAAAATGTTGTTTGTACCAGGTACCTACAGTGGAAAATGCATCATGGATTTATGCTTGGCTGGTTCATTTCTAGCACACAGACGCAATTTTTTTCTACCATATTATATTATTCTTGTGACATTATATATAGCGATTTACATGAATGTTCCATTCATTCTTACTTTATCATTTCCTTTGCAGCCCATTCCGTCATCAACTCCCAAATACATTGTAGGAGGGGTTAAGTTTCATTGCATTGAGATGAGAGTAGTGTAAAATTTCTGCAATCAAAGTGGCAAATCTTTTGACTGGAGCTTGTTTCTAGGCTCTGTTGAGCCCTTTTAAAAAAATGTTTTCTTATTTATTTTGGATAGGTTGGATTTAATTATCTTCGAAGGTCAATATGTGAATTTGCATTCAGCTTTAGTCATTAATTATTGTATGTGTGATATTATCTACCTGTTCAAGTGATCACTGGAACTTTGACCATGCTCCAGTGGAAGTATGACTTGCACCTCCACATTTATGAACTGTTGGACTTTTTGTCCTTCATTTTCTGTTTGAGAGTTGATTTGGAGTGTGTTCCATTTAGTTCATTTTGATTTACCATTTACATATCCCTTAATAAATGATGTTTGCAACATTGACTTAACCATTGGAGATGTGCTCACGTATTTTGTTAATCTATGCAGCTGAAGGTGTACCGTATGTTTATAAAATTTTGTCACCTGGCTTCCAAAATTCTCTGGTCCGTCAAGATAGATGCTGTAAATAGAAACCCTCGATCAGATTACCAAAAAAGCTCTGACTTGATTGATATCTCGCTGTTGTGGTTACATGGTTGTGTTCTTGAACTGAGTACACAATCTTGGATTTCCTCAGTTGGTGAAGAAATTTACAACTCAAAATTTGTCAAGTCACAAAACCTGCTGTGATGGTCAACCCTGACATTCTACCTATCAAAAAAAATGGTCAACCCTGACATTTTAAGAAACTACTGTAATCTATTTTCTAGACTTCGAGGATCAAGCCTTTCTGCAAGCCATTTTCACTGGGGCTGGTTGCAACGAGGTTTTGTAAGCTTGTATGTACACTTGGCTGTATGGACCCTTTTTGTACTTTTAGCTTGTACATATTAAGTGCAAAATTGGATAAAGCTTGTATGGAAATTGTATCAGTGCATGTGCAGATGGGGGTGTCTTTTTCTTGTGTTTCTTTTATTTGTATATCAATATCCTTTTGGGTGAATTAGACATGTTTTGTGGTAATCCAGCTGCAAGAGGGTATGGAAAAACCATTGCCTTTCTTACAGAGAAAATGTCTCATATCGAGTTACACCAGGTTGTAAGTTTACATTTGTAAGATCTATAGCATCATAGAGCAAAGCAAGTCATGGTGATGGCTGAATAGTAATTAAGGGTAATTCCTACCAGTTTTTGGATAGTAGAAGTATTCCAAAGGAAGTGCGGGGTTTGATAGCCTGGGCTGTTGTTACTTCAGATGTAGATAATAAGATGAACAGCATTGCTTAGAAGCGTGTGCGCTTTTGCTATCTTGATCTTGGTTGAGTAATAATGATGCTTTCTTTCTACTTCCTGCCAGCGCCAGCCAAAATATAAAACTGTTCCAATTTAACAACAGTTCACCACAGAAAAAATTATAGATGACAGCAAACATAAAAAAACAGGTGGATCAAGCAACATTGCCAGATTTTCCTTTGTGCTCAATGACAAACATTTTGGATAAAATATAATTCTTGCTTTGCATAATCCATAATCAGATATACACTTATATTCAAATGACACTAGGAATTCATGCTTGTTTTATAGCAAATTCAGAGAGAGAGAGAGAGAGAGAGAGAATAGTTTTTTTTAGCAATAAGCTGACCTTTAAAGAGGGACGCATGGAAAACCCATTACAATGGTGGATAAAGATTTAAAGTATAAAGCAATATAGTGGCTTTTCATTTTTGACTGGCTGTTGTTATTTGTTGATTTTTTTAATTTTTTGATCGGTCATTGTCTTATGGTTACAAGATCGCTTGCAGATGGACTCTTCGTTTCATCAAATTGGATTTTTTGGGCCGTCGCTGTTTCGAATTCAGTTTCTTTTGAACCTTCTGGAATTTTCAGGACCCAATCCGAATGGCCCGTTTGGACGACACTCTGGTACAACTGCTGGGTACTCATACTGTACTGTTAACACGAACATGGCTATGATATGAGAAGAAAAGATGTTATATGATTACCTGCTGTTATGATCCCACGAAGAAGACTGATTTTTTTTTTTTTTGAAGAAACATATGACTTATATTCATTATAACAAGTTTAGAATACACTGAGGGATAGCATCTAGTGAGATAATACTATCACAGATATTAAGAGCATCTTGGCTCAATGCATGGGCCATACTATTACAAGCTTTGAAGGTGTGTTTAACCGTCCATGAGGCAAAGGAATTCAGTGTTTCCTTGGTGTCTCGTATCAGCGTACCCACATAGGAGTTAGAGTCAGTGCGTGCTTGTAGGCATTGGACCGCTTGTAGAGAGTCACCTTCCATGACAATGTTCGATTGGCCTAGTGATTTGTAGAAAATTGAGGCTTGAAGTGCTGCATACGCTTCAGCTAGTAGAGGGTCAGGGAACAAATCGCGTTTCATTCTTAGGGTTGCTTTAACTTGTCCTTCCCAATCACGGATGACCACCCCTACTCCTACCTTGCAATGTATTTTATCTAGTGTAGCATCCCAATTGATTTTGAGTATGCCACGAGGGGTTGCTTCCCAGTGTGAAGGTGCAGTCAGGATTTGTGCGAGCTTGTTGTCAAGTTGTTGAATTAGTTTGAGTTCCTCCACCATGAGTTGTGCTTGTTGGATTAGAGCATTAGGGTGCTAAAAAGACTGTTTGAAGACAAACTCATTCCGCCTTTTCCAGATTTTCCATGCTGTAATCCCAAAAATTATCATTTCTTCTGTTTCGAGTAACTCAATAAATTTTTCCACCATAGCGCTGAAAACTTGAGGGTGCAGACTTGACTTTTGCAGCTTTCTCAAACTTTGACTCTAGACATCTTGAGCTGAAGGACAGGACCAGAGGGCATGTTTGATAGATTCTGAATGGAGCCTGCATATAGCACATAAGTCCTCTTCTGTGATCCTTCTCTGGAAAAGTTTGGATTTGGTAGGTAGAGCATCTAAACAAGCCCTCAAAAGGAAGGTTTTGGTGGCACGGGGAATAGGAATATGCCAAATATTTGTCCAATGTTTAACTGCCCTCGTAGAAGCTGATGATTGCCCTTGCCTTTGATCTGCCTCTTCAGACCTGAGGTGATAAGCACTTTTTACAGTGAAATCACCCGATGTGGTGCATCTCCAAATCAGCCTATCAGATTGAGGGTAGGGGCTGAGGGGAATCTTTTTGATAATGGAGGCTTCTTCCTTGTTGAAAAGTACCTCGATCAATGATTGGTTCCATTGATTAGAGGTTCTATCGATGAGCATTTCAACTTGAGAGTCCTCATGTAAGAATCTGATAAAGCTTTGAGGTTTGAAAGTGGATGGTGGGGGAAGCCATTTGTCCTTCCATATTCGTGTGGACTTACCATCTCCAATGCGCCAAATCAGGCCTTTTTCAAGCAAAGGAAGCGCAGATACAAAACTTTGCCATAGAAAGGAAGAATTGTAGCCAGTTTTAGCTGATAGGAAGTTGTTGCTTGGGAAGTATTTTGCTTTCAGGACCCTGGCAGCTAGAGAAGAGGGTGAAAAGATGATTCTCCAGCATTGTTTAGCCAGAAGAGCATAATTGAAATTTTCGAAATCCCGTAGTCCTAAGCCTCTTAAAGACTTTGCTTTGCTCATTTGTTTCCATGCCACCCAATGACTCTTTTGTTCTTGTGCCTTTTGTCGCCACCAGAAAGCTCTTACCAGTTTACTGAGTTCATGCAAGAGTTGTTTTGGTAGTTTGAAAATACCCATTCTGTAAGTGGGAATGGATTGGATAACTGCTTTTATGAGAGTCTCTTTTCTTGCTTGAGATAACAGTTTAGTTTTCCAGCTGCTAATCTTGGCTTGAACTTTGTCTAGTATACCTGTAAAAGATTGACATCTTGATCTACCTATAAGGGCAGGTAGGCCAAGGTATTTTTCATATGAAGTAGTCCCTTTGATGCCAGCTATATTGGTGATGATACTTTTTGTCTCTTCTCGTGTATTGCTACTGAAAAAGATTGAGGTCTTGTCTTTATTCAGTCTTTGTCCGGAAGCTAATTCATAAAGATCCAAGAGGTGGTACAACTGACTCCATTCAATTGAGTTGGCCTTGCAAAAAAGGAGAGAATCATTTGCAAAGAAGAGATGGTTGATATGTAGATGGTTTTTCCTAATTGGGAGACATGTAATGAATCCTGATTTCTCAGCCTTATTAAGGAGACAACTTAGAGCTTCAGTGCACAATATGAAGAGGTATGGAGAGATGGGGTCTACTTGCCTGATCCCACGAGTGGGGCAGAAAGGTTGTTGAGGTTCTCCATTTATGATCAGAGAATAAGTAACAGATGAAACACACTTCATTATTAGACCAACCCAGGCTCTCGGGAAGCCCATCTTCTCCAAGACAGATTTCAGAAACTGCCATTCAATCCGATCATATGCTTTGCTCATGTCGAGCTTCAAAGCCATGTAACCATCCTTTCCTTTCAATCTAGCTTTCATAGTGTGTAAACCTTCAAAAGCTGCAATGACATTGTCTGTTATGAGGCTCCCTAGGACAAAAGCAGTTTTTGTAGGTGATATGATGTTAGGCAAAATAGTTTTCAACCTGTTGGCCAAAGTCTTTGCAATGATCTTATAGAAGACATTGCAAAGACTAATGGGTTGAAAGTCAGTGACTTGAGAAGGGTTGTTCTTCTTGGGGATGAGGGCTATAAGAGTTTCATTTAGTGTTTTATCCCGCTGGCCATCATTAAGTACTGCCAAGACTGCCTTACTGACTCGGGACCTAACTATATTCCAGTATTCCTAAAAAAATAAAGCTGGGAAACCATCAGGTCCAGGTGAACCTAAGGGGTTCATACTTTGGATTGCTTCCATTATCTCTGCAGGTGTGAAGGCTCTTGAGAGGTATGTAGTCATTTCTGCAGTAATCACACGAGGCAATGGAACAATGCATTCAACAATTCTGGTTGGACATGAAGTAGAGAACAGGGTAGTGAAAAAGTCCTAGAATTCCCTGCTGATTTCATGAGGGCTTGAAGTCTCATGGCCTGAACTAGTAAAAATATTGTGTATGGCATTGTTTTTTTTTTTCTTTGGCTAGCACACTTGTGAAAATATGTTGTGTTTCGGTCATCATCCTTTAGCCATGTTTGTTTTGCCCTCGGCTGCCATTGTAGGTTCTCCTCATTCAATAGGAGGTTGACCTCTTGTTTCAGTTTTCTTAAGTCTTCGGTTAGGTGCCCCTCATTTTGGTCTTGTAAGGAATGAAGAGTGGCGGTTTTTTCCTTTAGTATCAAGAAGACTGAAAATGGATGTTTAGAACAAAATAGACATAGAAAATGGAGATGAATTGAAAATGATGAAATTCAATAAAAAAGGCTACGGCTTGGGATGTTCGAGGCTCCCAATTCCTCAAGTAGATTCAGACCAAAATACATTCAAGAGTAATCTCTCCTTTCCTCCTGCTCTATTTATATGAACATACAAATTAGTAACCACTCTTCTAAGAGCAAAATGCAAAGCTTTAATAAAAATAAAAATGACACAACATAGCATCGAACGACATTGTATGGATGAGAGACTTCCCAAATTAAAACGGCTTCGCATCACATCAGGCTCATAACAATCTCCTTCCCGTAAAGAACCTTGTCCTCAATGTTTAGAACATTGATAGCCTCTTGAATAAGCTAGCATGGAGAGCTTTCCAAGGCCTTAAGAAACATGTCATTGCCTAACCACTACCTCTAGTGGCTAGCCATAAAGCTATTCCTATATTGAGATCCATGTAAGTATTTGTAGGATTTATTAGCGACATAAAATGCTTTGTTTCAAGGTCCGATTTTGATAAATCAGCATCAATCTCCACCAGATTCCACCTTCTCGATGGTGCAATTCTTCGCAACTCTTCTTTCCTGCCTTGGCAAAAATTCTATCAGGAGCACTATCAGGAGCAGACTGACCATCAAAGCTCACATTAAGCAGTTCAATCCCATAGCTAGGATCTAGGCATTCATCAAGTAATGTTGCAAGTATCATTGAATTGTTAGAATTCTATTTAGAGTGACCCATATGCCATAGTTTGTTAAGATGTTTAATTCAATTAAATTTGGGTGTTAAGAATTTTATTTCTAATGAACAACTAATAATGGATAATTCCTATTCCTTGATGGGAGGAATAGTTCAAGTCTAACTCTGTTAGAGAGTCCTTAGCCTAGCCTAAAATTAAGGGCCTGTGTATACCATCAGGTATGGCAATAAAAGGGCATAGGCTAGAAGATTCTCTTCCTACTCACATTTAACATATTCTTCTTAAAGTGAGATTTCTTTTTGGCTCTTGTTTATTCTTGAATCATCATGGCAGGAGGTATGTGCTATTTTATTTATGTTGCTAGCTATTCCATATTTAGTATTTTATTCTTTCATGTGGTATCAAAGCCACCTTCATGCCAGTTGATTTAGATGTTTGCGACATTTGTATTTTTTCGTTTTAGCATGAAAATTCAATATCATTGTGTTTTCTTTGTGAGATCACATTTGGTTTGATATGAGAAGTTTTATGGCCTTTCTTGTGATTTTTGTTGTCTCTAGATCTCTGGAAAATCGTAGACATCTTGGTTTGATTGTTATTTTATAACCCGCATCCTAACATGTTCGGTTTTCATGGATTCTTTGTGATTCTTGATTTTGTATTCAAACCTGTTCATAAATACATGCTTCTGAGACTACATAGTCCATGCTTGCACGATTTTATTCCATGATTTATGGTTTAAGAGTCTAGGGTTTGATGTTTTGTTCATAAGGTTTAAGGCTGAATGATTTTTTCAAAATTTGTCACATGCTGTTGATACCCACTTCAAATAAGCATTAAATTGTGATACATGTATTTTTATTACGAATAAAATGCCTCAATACTCACTGAATTTGGAGCTCTAAAGCTCAAGTTATGTCCAAAAACCCATTTTGAGACCCGCGGACTTGACCCAAACTAGTTCCAAACTTGGCCAGAGGTAGGGGATGACTTCTCGCCAGGGCGCATGAGATTCACAAGCCCATATAGTGCGTGATTACAACTCTTTCTCTTTACTTGACATGTGTTGATTATTAACAAAAAAGGGATACATGCGAATCTGGGATAAGGCCTGGGTTGTATAAAAGGATGGGCCTGCTTATTATTTTGGTTTCTTGGCCTTATTAGGCTTTTGGTCTTTTAACACTTTTATCCATTAAAATACACCCATGTTAGGCTAGCCTTTCGGGTTGGGCCATGTGCTTAGGTAGGCACGGGTTGATTCACCCAGAACACTTTTGACTAGCCGGACTTGTAGGAATAAATTATTAATTTTTTAAATAATATTAATTTTAAAAAAAAGATTTTATTCCTGGGGTTGTTTTTGGATTGTTTGTTCTTTCTAATAATTTTGGTGGATTAATATATTGTTTTTCCTATGGGAAGATGCTAGAGGTTGTGATTATTTGAGATATTCTAGGAGTAGCTGAATCATCCTTATCTATTGAAAAAAATCATATAAGATTGATTATCGGAGTATTTTGGGAGTAACCAAAGCATCCTAATTTATAATGATAATCATATAAAGTTTCAACTTCGTAAAAATATATTGACATCTGTGTTGTGATTAAATCATTATTTTATTGACCCGGCCTTAAAGGGAGGCTATTATTTTGTGGTTTAATTAGCATAAGATAGATGGTTTAGTGTTGGTGGTAGATTTTCCTAGGCCCAAAGGTATGGAGAATTTATTCATTAGCATTGAATTATTCTAGTCTTATTATTTAGATATTTAATAAATTTATGTGTGATGTAACCTCTATTTATAGTTGGTTAAAATTTACTATTGGTTAAATTGACATTGGTTGATTTAAATAAAGTCAAATTCATAACATTAAAGCGTTTCTTGGTTATTGCAGCTTTAACATTTCACACTTCACCCTTTTGATGATATTATTTGTATTCCAATGCCAAATGGTGACAATTTCTCTGACTGGAAAATCTATTCTTCTGAAATTGGGATGCTTAGAGCTTGATATGGCACTCCATGTGGATGAACCACCCGCCCTCATGGAATCAAGTATGCCAATACAGATTTCTAAACATGATCGGTGAGAGCGATTTAATCGCTTATGTTTGTTGTTCATGAAATCTCATATCAACAAGAGCATTAGGGGTTCCTTGCAACTGATAAGGCTAAAGTATTCCTGAAGGCTGTTGAGGAAAAATTCGTTCATTTCGACAAGGCTATAGCTAGCACCTTAATGAAGAAACTATCAAGTAAGACTTTTGATAGTACTGAAGGTGTGCGTGAGCACATTATGTAGATAAGGGACATGACAACTCAACTTAAGTCCCTAAAGATGGAGATCTCTGAATCATTCTTGATACATTTCATTTTGAATTCTCTCCATTTTGAGTATGGTCTTTTCAAAATCTCTTACAATACACATAAGGATGAATGGTCAATTAATAAAATTATTGACCATGCGTGTTCAAGAAGATGAGAGATTGAAAAATGAGAAGCCTGAAAGTGTTCATACGGCCACTCATACAAATGGAAAGATCAAGAAAGGTAAGGATGCCCAACTGCATAATCACAATGTGTCATTCAAGAAAAATGACAATAAGAATTCTTGTTTTTCCTGCAAAAAGAAAGGGCATATGAAGAAGGATTGCCAAAAGTATAAGAGATGGCTCGAAATGAAGGGTAACCTTTTATCTCTAGTGTGTCATGAATCATTTTTTGTAGAAGTTCCCCGAAACACATGGTGGATTGATTCTGGTTCTACAATCCATATTGTTAATACAATGCTGGGATTTCTCAAAACAAGGAAACCGAAACCAACTGAACAATATGTTTATTCAGGAAACAAGATGTGTTCATAAATGGAGGCTGTTGGGATCTTTAGATTATTTTTAAAGATTGGTTTTGTTTTAGACATTGAAAATGTATTTTTTATTCCTATTTTTTCTAGAAATTTGTTGTCAGTTACAAAATTAACTGAGATTGAATTTGAGTTTAGATTTGTTAATCCTACTTTCAACATTTTTAAGGATAATGTTTATATTGGTGGTGGAATAAAAGTTGATGGTTTATTTAAATTTGAGTTAGATCCCAATTTTGAGAATAATTATTAATCCTTGCATATTGATGTTGGTATTAAGCAGAGCATAATAAATGAGAACTCATTCATGTTATGGCATAGGAGATTGGAACCTGTTTTCATATAGAGAATTAAAAGGTTGGTGAATGATGGAGTCTTACAAACTCTTGATTTTACTGACTTTAGGATTTTTGTGGATTGCATAAAGGGAAAATAGACCAACAAGACCACTAAAGGTGCCACAAGGAGTTCAAGTATTTTGGAAATCATACACTGTTGTTTGTGGACCTTTTCCTACTTCTTGCCTAAATGGTCAGAGAATTTTATCTCATTCATTGATGAACATACAAGGTATATGTATCTCTACATTAAAGAAAAAGGCTGAGCCATTAGATGCTTTCAAAACCTATAAACCAAGTAGATAAACAAAAGGAAAAGAAAATCAAGATTGTAAGTTTAGATAGGGGAGGGGAGTGGGAGTATTATGGTAGGTATATAGAAAATGGACAAATGATGGGTCCCTTGAAGAAGAGGGTATTATTGCTCAATACACAATACCCAACACACCACAACAAAATGATGTAGCTGAAAGGGGGAATCACACTCTTATGGACATGGTAAGAAGCATGATTAGTAATTTTGAACTACCATTATTCTTGTGGAGTGAAGCCTTGAAAACTGCTGTGTATATCTTGAATTGAGTTCCATCCAAGACTGTCTCTAAGACACCTTTTGAGTTATGGACTGACGAAAACCAAGAACGATAAGTGGTTTTTTCATTGGCTATCTGGTAAATTCCAAAAGATTCAGGTTTTTATTGTCCTTCAAATAGTCCTAAAATTGTTGAGAGCAGAAATGTCAAATTCCTTAAGGATGTTGAACCTAGTGGTAAGTGCTTATTTTCGTAAGTTACAATTTGAGGAAGCACAATAGCAGACTAAAATTCCTTCATATGAAGGATGTATGATTATGCTAAGAGAAGATCAAATTGATTACTTTGAGCAACAATCATTTCTAGAACAGTCTACTCATGAAGAATAGGTTCAAGCAAAACCTACCAGTTTACAAACTACAGAAGAGGTAGTATTAAGGAAATCCTCAAGAGTAAGGAGACCAGCAATTTCTAATGAGTATATAGTTTACCTCCAAGAATTTGACTTTAATGTTGGACCTAAGGAGGAACCAAGCTCATTTTCAGAGGCCATGAGTGAATAATTCCACATCATGGTATGATGCCATGATGGAATCCATGGTTAAAAATCAAGCCTATTGACTTACCTAATGGAGCAGCAGCCATTGACTGCAAATGGGTTTATAAAACCAAAAGGGATGCTTCTGGTAATGTTGAACTACGTAAAGCTAGACTTGTGGCTAAATGATTTACTCAAAAGGAAGGCATTGACTACCATGAAACCTTCTTTCCATTTTCTAAGAAGGATTCATTCAGGATAATCATGGTATTAGTAGCTCATTTTGATCTAGAGTTACATCAGTTGGATGTGCAAACAACATTCTTAAATGAGGATCTTGAAGAGGATGTATATATGTTACAACCTGAGGGTTTTAAAGATAGTAGTCAGAGAGTTTGTAAATTAAAGAAATCTATATATGAACTTAAGCAGGTCTCCTGCCAGCGGTATATAAAATTTCACAAGGTTATTAGCTCATTTAGATTTATTAAGAACCTTGTTGATCAATACATATACCTTAAGGTCAGTGGGAGTAAATGCATTTTCTTAATCATATATGTAGATGATATTTTGCTTGCAAGTAGTGATTTAGGGTGCGTTTGGATGTTAAAATGAGTTGAGTTGAGTTGAGTTTAGATGATAAAATATTGTTAGAATATTATTTTTTAATATTAGTATTGTTTTGGGATTTGAAAAAGTTGAATTGTTTATTATATTTTGTGTTGGAATTTGAAAAAGTTGTAATGATGAGTAAGATGAGATGAGTTTGGTTTGTAAACCAAACGAAGCCTTAGTGTAACATCCCTTCCCAAGGGTTAAGAGTGTCACGTAATTTTCATAAAATATAACCCGGCAAAAGATCTCATATTTAATAATATGAAATTAGAATTTATTTCGTAAAAAGAATTGTCTAATAAAATGTCTTCCAAAAATATTAAATGAATAAACTAAATAAAATTTATGTCATAAAAGCAATTTTATTCTAGAAAGTTTGAAACTAAATCATCTGCTTCTTCTAATCCTGGCTTGCCTGCTTGTATTCATCATCCTTACTTGGGTGGCTAAAAACATGAAATAAACTAAAATGAATCGAAGACTCAGCAAGAAATCCATCACAACGTAAACATAATAAACATAAATTTTTCATAAAATTTTTCATGCTGAGAGCTTAAATTCATGACTATTTATACTGATATTTATGCTATGCATGACTGATTTATCTGAATTAACTAACAGACGAACACACTTAATCCTATGTATAAGGTTGTGCACCGCCCCCACATCCTGCAGCTGCAAGAGGAGTTGCTAATAGTATTCTGGCATACTATGGTGAACCACGCTTGAGTCCATGGCTTGCACATCCACCCTGATCTGAATTGTATCGGTACCATGCATCTAAATAGCTATCTGATTAACTGATCTGTTCTTATCTTGCATTTGAACTTAAGACTGACGCTAATAATAATCATATAAGTTGAACTATGATGATCCTAATTTATGATCAAATTACTTACTTTGATGTGCTGATTCCTGAATCTCACTTCATAGTTTGTCACCATGCAAGAGAAACAAAGGCCGACGGAACGATGGCTGGGCTGAGAATCACAGTGGTTGCTAGTTTGCTTCCTCTGTGCGTGGTGGTGGCATTGAGAGAAGAGAAATGCGACATGGTTGCTGCCATGGCTGATGGTGGTAAGTGAGACAATAGAGAGCGAGAGAAGCAACGTGTATCAGTTTACGAGTATGGGTCCTCCTATGGTGGCTTTCGACGTACAAGTTGGCATGGGGTGGAAGAGATGTGGCTGGCCGTTGGCTTATAGTGGCTGTCCAAGGCGTTGACATATTCTGGTTGCGAAAATTTTGGGCTGTCCGTAGCTGCTTCGGTGTGGTGGAGACTCGTTGGTTTCTCTTGAACATAGTGCGGTGCTCTGTTTTGACAAAGAGAAAACAGGGGACTTATGTTGGCTGTTTATGGTCTCCATGGTTTCGGTTTGTTTGCTTGTGTTTGAGGGTGTCCCCATTGATTTATGACAAAGCAAGGACTGAGACGTGGGGGAAGGCTTGTTGTTTTGTTTGCCAAGGAAGGATGTTGTTGCGTGATGGTGGAGATAGTGTTGCTGTGAGGATAATTGCTACAGGTTTTGGCAAGATTTCTAAAGGAGAGGAAGAGTCTAAAGATAAATACTAGTTTTAATTCACCGGTTACAGAGGAGAGGGAGAACATGGAGTGGAAAGGAGGGAGAACGTGGAAGTTAAAAGTATAAGTCATCTTAATAACAAATAAAATATTAATAGTAATAATAATAACAATAGAGTAATAATCCTATTATAATTAACAATTTATTAATGATATAAAATCTGATAAAATAGCAATAATAATAATAATAAATATTTATAGTTATATGAAAATACATAAAACTCATCTTATGGCCTAATTTTAAGATCGGGTAGTTACAAACTCCCCTCCTTTAAAACAATTCCCTCCTCGGAATTTATTAGTACCTTAAGCAACCTACATACTTGTCCATCGCATTCTTTCCATGTTTCTATTTTATATCTTCGATCATTTAGTCGAGCCTAACATTTCAAGATTTTAGTCCTCCATTATTCATTCCTAAACCTCGCATATTTTCCTAATCCTTTTACACGTACACATTCGTGCACTTACTATCAACGATCACACGCTTCAGAAGTACAATACAAGCCTAAAGTGTAAACTTCGACAACAATATTGATCGAAAACCTATTAATAATATCACCCAAACCATTATCTTTCTCCAAATAAATATCGAGTAACTGTCTCCACGTAAATAAAAAAAATCTCCACATAAAATAATAAATAGATTCTCTACATAACGTACTAAAATATATATATTTTTTCTCACATAAAATAATAACCTCAAATAAATAACAGCATAAAACTTTCCAAAGCTTGAGGACATTCGATAAAATTGGAACGATACAGAGAAGATTAGCATGACCCCTACGCAAGGATGACACACACAAATTGAGAAATGGTCCAAATTTGATCATAAAATTAGGCCATAAGATGAGTCTTATGTATTTTCATATAACTATAAACATTTTATTATTATTATTACTATTATTATTATTTTTATTTTATAAGATTTTATATTACTAATAAATTGTTAAGTTTAATAGGATTATAATTGTATTGTTATTATTATTACTATTGATATTTTATATGTTATGAGGCTGACTTATACTTTTAACTTCCTCGTTCTCCCTCCTCTTGTTAGAGCCCATAGAAAAGTTGCCTCTAGCCATGCCGCACATGCCTTAGCCATGTCGGGGACATGCTCCTTGATTAGCCTACATGCATGCCTTGGCCCGTGCCTTGTCACGCATGGGGCGCCCAACATGCCCACTGGCAGCTTACATGCATGCCTTGACATGCACGGGGTGCCCAGCATGCAGGTCATCATGCGCATACCCATGCACATGCCAGGCCACAAGCCCAACAAGGCTAGTGGTTGTGCGCACGCATGGCCAGGCATGTGCACGGGCCCTACGCCTCACGCCTAAGCTCACGCACAGGCGCACACCCATGCGCATGCTACTGCACCACGCAGCCATGCGTCGCACAACCCTACTCCCATGCCGCACGCCAGCGAGATTAGTGGCATACTTGCTCATGCCATCCAGCGCATGGCTCCAGCCCGTGCCTTGCAGAGTGGGCCAATGGCATGCCCACCAGGCATACCATCCAGCGCATGGCTCCAGCCCATGTCTTGCAGTATCAACGCCTCGGCCACCTGCTTGGGCCATGCAAAACCAATGCCCAGGCCACTCGCCTAGGCCCTTCAGCACGCACGCACGGCTCACTACCAAGACCACTAGTAGACCTTGCATGGCACCATGCTATACCCACCAACAAGCCATGCCGTGCCCACCAACCATGGACTAGACCACACCAGCCGAAGACCATGCACCATCCTAGGCCACCCATGGGCCAATGTATGCCACGGGCCACCTTGGCCCGTACCACTTATGTGATTGTTTTCTTATTTATTTTTATTTAATTATTTTTCAAGGGACCTTATAGGGGTTTCCACTTTGTAATCTTTATAAATAGGACCCTTAGTTATTTCTTTTACATCTTTTGACAATTACCCTAGAGGGAGATTATTTGTTTAGTAGATCATAATTCGGTACCTTTGCACTTGGGCTTTTTGGGTGAAATTCGTAAATCCCAAAGAGAGGACCACTACCTTGCAATTCATTGAACATGTGTGGTTCAAGTTATCAATATATGAGATTTTCTTTCGACTTTGTGCAATTCATGAATCATAGTTGAATATCTATCGTTTGTTCATTCAAGTTCTTGAGTGTTCATACTTTTACATTGTGTTCTTCCAATCCAATTCATCCATTCAATCTTTCCCACTCACATATTTCGGCCAATCTAGTGTTGCCCTACTTTCTATAATTCACCACTTCCATATTTGCCCTTCATTCAACCCAATTTAGCCCTGGCCGAAATCCCATTATTTACCATATTCAGCTACTTGCAAGACCAACTTTCCTTCCATAATTACTTGCCCTAGCTGAAACCCTACTTGCCATATTAGCGTTCCTAAACTTTAGGAACCCTAATTCCATTCCATATCCATCTCTATAGCCGGCCATACACTTTCCATATTGAGATCCTTGATTTTAGGAGTATTCATAAAATCTCTCAATCATCCAATCAAGCCACATTGACCTAGCCGAACCCTAAAGCATCCACCTTGCCAATCACTAAATTTCCATATTAGCCACTTACCAAAATAACCTTATTCCATCCAAACCCTAGCCATCCATACTCCAAACCCTAATCCCATATATCAAAGTGGCGCCAACCTTAGTGCCTCCACTATAGTCGTGCGCCTCTTACATGCATTGGAGTTCCTTCACTTCATACCCTATTCCATCATTCCCATACACTAAACCAACCCTAAACACTTAACCTCACTTCACCAAAATTTCCATAATCACCATTGTTGCGCCATATCCAAGCAAGAAAGGGATAGACATTCGGTCAACACAAGAAGAACCTAGGCGTGGAGATCATAATGTTTAGGGACTTGGCCGAGGTCCCTAGTACCTCTCCACTCCACATTCTCCCTCTTCTTTATAATCGATGAATTAAAACTAGTATTTATCTTTAGACTCTTCCTCGCATTCAAAAATCCTCCAAAAAATCGTAGTAATCATCCTCACGGCAACACTCTCTCCATCATTACGCAACAATGTCCTTCCTCGACAAACAAAACAACAAGCCTTCCCATGGAGACCATAAACAACCAACATAGGTCCTCTATTTTCTCTTCGTCAGAATAGAGCACCGCTGCGTTCAAGAGAAACCAATGAGTCTTCACCACGTCAAAGCAGCTACAGACAGCCCATAAATTGTCACCGCTGAAATACACCCAAAATACATCGACGCCATGGACAACCACCGTAAGCAAATGGCCTTCCGCGTCTCTTCCACCCAATGCCAACTTGCACGTCAAAAACCACCATAGGAGGACCCATGCTCGTAAACTGATACACCCACCAACCATCTCGCTAGAAACCACCCAGATAGCTACTGAAACCACTGTCCAAGCACTCTCTGTCAACCCCAAGCTGCCGGACGTTGCTTCTCTTGCTCTCTGCTGTCTCACTCACCACCATCAGCCATGGCGGCAACCATGTTGCATTTCTCTTCTTTCGATGCCACCACCACACACAGAGGAAGCCGACTAGCAACCACTGTGATTCTTAGCCCCGCCACCGTTCTGTCGACCTTTGTTTCTCTTGCATGGTGACAAACTATAAAGTGAGATTCAGGAATCAGCATAGGGAAGTAAGTAATTTGATCACAAATTAGGATCATCACAGTTACCTTATATAGATTATTATTAGCGCCAGTTATTTGATAGCCAATTTTATGTACCACTCATGTAATATGCAAACATGTCATCCAATATAGCATACGATCATGTCATTCCGCATCATATTCAAATTCAGAAATTATAATTATGTATGCATTATGTCATGCATCTCATGTGCATAAAACACGTAAACTATCTTAAGTTCAAGTGCAAGATAAGAACAGATCAGTTAATCAGATGGCCATTTAGATGCATGGTACCAATGTAGTTCAGATCAGGGTGGATGTGCAAGCTACAGATTCAAGCATGGTCAGCCATAGTATGCCAGAATACTATTAGTGGCTCCCCTTGCGGCCGCGCGATGTGGGGTCTATGTACAACCTCGAACACAGGGTTAAGTGTGTTGGCCAGTCAGATCAGTCAGTTAATTCAGATAAATCAATCATGCATAGCATAAATATCAGTATGAACATTCATGAATTTAAACTCAACATGAAAACTTTTATGAAAACCTTATGTTTATTATGTTTACATTGTGATGGATTTCTTACTGAATTTTCAGCTCATTTGAGTTTATTTCATGTTTTTAACCACTCAGGTGAGGATGATGAACACGAGTAGGCAGACCAGGATTATAAGGAGCAGTTGATTTAGTTTCAGACTTTCAATAATAAAATTACTTTTATCACATAAATTTTATTCAGTTTATTCATTTAATATTTTTGGAAGAAATTTTATTAGACAATTCTTTTTACAAAATAAATTATAATTTCATGTTATTAAATATAAGATCTCTTGCCGGGTTATATTTTATGAAAATTACGTGACACTCCTAACCCTTGGGAAAGAGGTGTTACATTTAGGCTTGCTTTGCGACACCAAGCAGTTTCTTTCTCAAAACTTTGAAATGAAGGATTTAGGTAAAGCCTTTTATATCATTGGCATAGAGATTCACAAAGACAGGGAACAAAGAATTTTGGGACTGTCTCAAAACGCTTACATTGAAAAGGTTTTGGAAAGATTCAACATGAAGAGCTGTAAGGCATCAGTGACACCAATTGGGAACTTCTCATTTCCAAGCAATGTGGGATCCCATATACCACCTTCCTCTTTTATCATATGGGGTATCACAATCTCCCCCTTTAAATTTCCGACATCCTCGTTGGGCCCATCCATTATAAGTGGCACGACTCAAGTCCCAAATTTTTGGTTTTGATAGGTTCTGATACTAATTGTAACACTCTAATGGAAAGCCCAAACCACATGACCTATACTCTAGAATGACTAGTCAATGATACAATTAGAGATTCATTGAAACATTATAAAGAGTAAAAACTTCTCATTCTCAAGTAACGTGAGATTCTATACACCACCTACCTCATCCACTTATCATATGGGGTATAACATGAAGAGAGAGAGAGAGAGAGAGAGAGGGACAGAGATAGAGGATGACATCAAGAGGAAGTGAGGAGGAGAGAGAGCTGGAGAGAGGAAGGGAGCACAGAGAGAGAGAGAGATGGGTTCAAAGTGATTTGGAATATACTAGGCTAGGTTTAATTAATTCAAAAAATAGCACAACGGGCTTGAATAGGAGAAAGGGTCATTCCTGGCCCACGATGACGATACAGGCCTCAATCAACGTAGTTTGGAGCCTTCAATGACGATCCTGAGCTACTGTATAGTGTCCGTACGTACATCCATAACAGTGAATGAAACATAAATATAGGAGAGATCTGGGAACGAATACTTTTTGAAGGGCAAATCTACTATAATATGAATATTTTACAGTCTCTCATGGTCACTTATTTCTCTCTATACAATGGAGGTCAGAGACTTATTTTGTGGAGATGACCCTTTCTGAAGCTCTCGTCATGAAGGGTGTCAGTCTGGTTCGATCTAGTCCGTTTGAGAGAGGTCATAGACTAAAGATTTTGGTCCATCATTTTTGCCGGACCGGACCTAGCTATCGGTTTGATCGGTCCATGAACATTTTAAGTAATACAAAAAATTAATTTTATTAATTTTAAGTAATCTCTTTAACATTTTATATATGGTTAATGAATATAATTTCATTCTATATATAATCAATAGTGATAACAGAGGAGGTCAGGCCCACATGTTGTATAATATGAATAATTTATACAACTACTACACAAAATAATATATTATATACATAAAATATTTAAAATATATATATACATTTGGTTTATCTTAGTTTGGTCCAGTCCAAAACAATCACACCCCAAGACCGACTAGTAAGACTATCGGTCTTACACCCTTACTCATCATGAGATTGAAGAAGATGGCTGAGTCTGGAAGTCGTCCCCCATTTTTATCTGATTTGATTCCTCTGTTATCATGTCCCTTAGGAGTGGTGAGGAATGACAACCTTTTCCCACATGTGGGCCTGACCTCCTCTCTTTTCTCTCTTTTTCCCTGCCTTCCCCTCCTCTAACATTTGCATTCCTTGTCCCCTTTTATCTCTTCTCACTTGGCTCTTAATGATGGCCCTTTAATGGGTTGGGCTTGGAATGAGCCTATTATTTTTATTAATAACAAATGCCCCTGATTCTTAAGGCAGCTTGTTAAACTGCAGAAAACAGTAGAAAAATAAATTCCAGAAGCAAGTCCTTGATTTTCTATTCTGTTTGTGTTAGTAATGAAGATTTCTGAACGCGAAACTAGGCGGAAGATGTACTCGACTGCACTAAGTGTGAGCGTGAACCTCGACTTGGGAGTGAGACATGCTCGACTGTGTTAGGTGCAAGCACGAATCTCGTCTTGGAGAGATAGGTGAGAGGTGTGCTCGAGTGAGTTAAGTGTGAGCGTAAAGCTCGTCTTGGAGAGATTGGCGAGAGGTGTACTCGACCGCTTCTAGTGTGAGCGTGGAGCTCAACCTTTTATATGTGCAAGAGAGGTCGGGCAATCAAGCAACTTATCTCGCCTATTGGTTCACGGTGAGTCTAGTGACTTATCTTTTATATGAACGAGAGGTCTGACAGTCAAGCGACTTATCCTGCTTCTTGGTTTGCATCATGTCTAGTGACTCGTCTTATATGTGCATGAGAGAGGTCAGGCAGTGAAGTGACTGGTCCCGCTTGTTGGGCGTTTGGGAGGTCGGGCAGTCCTGGACATTTTTTGCCTCTTCACTCGTCACAAGGAAGGTTGGATAGTCAAATGACTTGTCTTGCCTATTGACTCTCGGCGAGGTGTGACCTGGCTTTGAATTTGTTTGTAACAACGTTTATTTAATAGGTCACTTGATACTGTTTATCGTTAGTAAAGAGTGTTTATTCTCCTGATGTTTTTGTTTTTGGTAGTGTTAGCGGATGTTTGCCCCTTGATGTGAATTGTTGTCTTGATGTTCTCCTGATGTGAATTCTTATCGTTAGCAAGTGTCTTCAAAATTACCCAGATCTTAAAACATATATATCCTTTGAAGAAATTGTTTTCACGATTCAGAGCCATTCTCAGTTACTACCTATTATGCTTAATAAAAAAAGCAACACAAGTTTTTCAATTCAAGTCCCTCCATAACCAAATTGTTGTAAAAGCTTTAATAACTTGAATTTTTTTATAAGTTAGATTTTATGAGAAAAAATGATAAGTATGAAATGATGTACTAGAGTAATCAGTATCTAATAGAAGAGAGATGAACAAAACTTACCTGAAGGATGTTAGCTAATAAAGGCTGAATGATGTTTCTTTGAAAATCTTCAACAATCTGGCCTTGAGCTCAAGTTCCGATTAAAGATGCTTTATAATTCTCTACAAAATCAAAAAACAACAAAAAATAGTTCACCCATTAGAATTTAAGCATATACAACAAAATAAATCAAATTAATTCAAATTTTCCCTCATTGCTTTTCCTTTTCCCAGAAGCAAATCTAAAACCAGAGAGCATTTATCACATTGTCCATGAGGTTGGCTGCCTACCCTATATCTTCCCATTTTCAAGAAGATCTCGAACTCTTATGTGGTTTCTGTTCCTTCATTCATTTTTCTCGAAAACCAAGCATAACAATTGGGTCTTCCATATCAATTAAAAAACGCGCACTAGTGTGTGTGTGTGTGTGAGAGAGAGAGAGAGAATACTATCTGTTAAGCCATGGATTGAATATTGGACTCATTATTACGATCGGACTGCACTGAGTCCGTGTCATCACATAACATATGGTGAACCACGCTTGTCTATGGCACCGCATACATATCATAACATGTAGTGAAACACACTTGGGTCCGTGTTATATCATATAACATCGTAGCATACATGTGGTGGATCATGCTCAAGTCTGTGACTTGCACATTCACCCATAACATAAGGCCAATCTTAAAGCTTGCTTATCATTCATATGTCTTCTTACTTTACTTCTCGTAATGCATATGAGCATGTTGACTTCATGACATATTTTACTCATGCATGGCATAGCATTGATCATGGCATGCTAACATCAATTTTTACATAGCATATATAACTTAAGCATTTCATACATAATCTAAGCATAACATACATAAGCATTACATAATCAAATCATGAACTACATAACATGTCATGAGCGTTACATGGCATAGCATAACAAGAGCATTCCATAACATAACGTAATAGACATACCTTTCAGCATAGCATGCATAAGTGCATCATACAATCTGATCATAATTCATTAAGGGTTCGTAAAAAGGAGCTAACCTTGAATTGGCCGTAGATAGCATAGCATAGCATAGGTGAGTGAACCTTTTTCATGCAGAATATAATAATTACAACACATATAAAAGTTATGATCATATGCTACTTACCTTTTAGCGCTGCTTCCAAAATTTTACTTCACAGTTTGTTACCCATATGAAGCACTAATGTTACAAAATTTCAAGAAAAAACGTGTCGTAGCATTCTAATTGGTTAAAATCATACCATGGAAATAGTTTTAATAAATACCCTAAACCCTAAATACCTTAAACACTAAACCCAAAACCTAAATCCCAAACCCTAAACCATACTATTTATCAAAACTATAATGAAGTATAAATCTATCACAAAAATAAAGCAGATACTAGTGTTTTTAATCCTTAAGTTCTTGACCAAATCGTCTCTTTAGCTGATCCACGAGTAATAAAGTCATATCAATTGTCCATAATCTATAAAGAAATGCCATATACGCTGCTAATAAACAAATTAGTCGTAATTAGGATCGAGTGAACTAGGCCAAACGTCACAAAAGAGTTATTCATGTGGGTCCAAAATGTAATATACTACCCTAAACTTAATCAGGTTTTATCAAGACAATACTTGATGCCATTTAACCTTTAAATAATTGTCGTATATTCGCTTACATTAATCAGTAAGCATTGACAATCTTAGTAGGATTTAGGCGTGTTTGACCTATCTTGAAAATTTAACTTCCAATCCTACTTTTAATAGAACTTAGCACACCTAGCACAACCAAGAGCTTCTTAGCATTTCATTACCAACCTTCTTGTCTTGTTATGGTTAACATATACAAACTTAAAAAAAAAAAAAATATGAAGACGTGCATGGGAAATTCATAAGGAAAAAATTAAATTAATGGAGTTGAGAACTTTAGAGCCAAAGGAAAAACAGATTCATAAGTATATAAAAAAGGCATAATGTTGATGAAGAAAATTACACAAAAATCAATCTAGACGCGCTGCTATGAGATTCTAAAATATATACCACTTAAGTCTCTTCAAAATTACCCCCGATCTTACAATGTATGTATATTCCTTTGAAGAAATCGGTTTCACGATTTAGAGTCGTTCTTAGTTATTTCCTATAATGCTTAATCAAAAAAGCAACACAATTGTTTTGAATCAATAGCATGTGTATCGTAGGAATATCCACAAAGTTTTTGCCTTACACCGCGAATTTGGAATTCAACTCATTCCGTAACCAAATTGTTGTAAAAGCTGTAATAATTTGGATTTTTTTTTTTATGTTTTGATAAGTAAGATTTTTAACAAAAAATTAAAAGTATGAAATGATATGCCAAATTAATCAGTATCTAATAGAAGAGAGATGAACAAAACTTACCTGAAGGTGTTAGGGTATATGTGGAGACTGATTTTGGAGCTGAAAATGTGTTTGCTGAAAGTTGGCTTGACAGTTGGCTCGAGCCAAAGTTCGCTTAAGCTAATCTCAGTTCGAGAAGGTTGCTCGATTACCGCTCGACACTCTGCTCGAGCGAGACGCAAACCTTAGTGTTCGCTCTACCCTCGCTCGACACTCCGCTCGAGCCAATGTTCATTTGGTTGTTCGCTCGAGGTGCGCTTGACACACCGCTGAAGCGAAGTATGTAGTTTTGCCAGGATTAGGGTTTCCACACCATGTGCTATATATATGACATATTTTGACATGTCTTGTACGGCTTTAAACATATTTTGAGATAGAACAATTGTCTAGTGAGTGCATATTGTGTGAGACAGCAAAAAGTCCTAGAGAGTGTGAGTTGAGATTGAGTATTTGTAATCTCCTCTGGTTAATAAGATTTCTGTAGCTCTGTGGACGTAGGCAATTTGCTGAACCACGTATATTGTGCGTCGTGTTCTTGATTGTGTTGCTTTTACTTTATTTGCCATCGCTGGTGTGTGTGTTTTGCATAACATTTCACAATAACTGGTATCCAGAGCCAAGGTTGGATCTGAATGAGAATGATGGCTGGAATAAAGTGAACGCACTCGGGATTGAGAAGTTCGACGTTACTGATTTTGGATACTGAAAAATGGAGATTGAGGATTATTTCTATTGGAAGAGGCTCCACCTTTCACTGTTGGAAAAGAAGCCAGAAAGCATGGCTGATGTTGAGTGGACCCTATTAGATCGATAGGTTCTAGAGCTTGTTCGGTTGACCTTGTCCAGAACAGTGGCACACAATGTCAGTAAGGAGAGGACCACGGTGGATCTCATGGCGACTTTGTCAGGTATGTATGAAAAGCTATCTACGAACAATAAGGTGCACTTGATGAAGAAACTGTTCAATCTGAAGATGTCGGAAGGTATGTTTGTAGCCCAACACTTGAATGAATTTAATACGATCACAAATCAATTGTCTTCTGTAGAGATTGAGTTTGATGATGAGATTAGAGCATTGATTCTATTAGCATCGTTGCCAAATAGTTGGGAGGCTATGAGGATGGCTGTGAGTAGTTCAGCTGGCAAAGCAAAACTGAACTACGATAACATACGTGACATGGTGCTTGCTGAAGAGGTACGTAGGAGAGACTCAGATGAGTCCTTGGGTTTAGGATCTGCCTTGATTGTTGATAATAGGGGTAGAGGACATGACAGATCAGGCTCCAAGAGCAGGGGGAAGAATAAGATGAGATCTGGGCAGCAGATCACATGCTGGAGTTGTGGCAAGCCGGGCCACATCAAGAGAAATTGCAGGAATCAAGAAAGTTTTGATGATGATGCTGTGAATGTAGTGGTAGATGAAATTCATGATGCTTTACTCTTTGCAGTGCACAGTCAGATTGATGATTGGGTTTTGGATTCAGGGTTTTCATTCTAAAGCACCTCACATCAAGAAATCACGCAGAATTATGTTGCTGGTGATTTTGAGAAGATGTATGCGGCTGATGGAAAGGTACTGGATGTAGTGGGAGTGGGTGATGTGCACATCACACTTCCAAATAGGAGCATGTGGACTTTACAGCAAATCAAACAAGTTCCAAATCTGAAAAAAAATTTGATCTCTGTGGGACAGCTTGATGACAGCAGTTTTACAGTAGCGTTCTCTGGAAAAACTTGGAAGATCACTAAGGGTGCGCTAGTCTTAGTGCATGGTAAAATATCTAACTCTTTGTATTTAACATCAGGGTCCAGTGATGTGTAGGGAAATATAAGAGTGTAAAAAGGCAGGCTTGATCGCGCGAAACATGTGAGGAAGCCAAAGGGAATCAATTTTGTCGTTCCTCATGAAATCCTAGAAAAGTTGGCTAAGGTTGCCAAGATCGGTTTGAAACTGGATACTCCTGGTGCAGTGGGAGTTGTGAGTCGCCCTGTGGATGTAATGACTAAGGGAGATGTACGTGGAAGACAGAAGTCGGGCTTGACTTCAGTACGTCTTCTGGCTTGAAGATGGGAGCTGTGAGCTGCAGAGATGATAGGGTTTGGCTGGAAACAATGGCTGGCATGTGGAGACCCAGTCTCCAAGTGGAAGATTGTTGGGGTATATGTGGAGACTGGTTTTGGAGCTGAAAATGTGTTTGCTAAAAGTTGACTTGACAATTGGCTCGAGCCAAAGTTTTCTTGACACTCGCTCGAGCTAAACTCAATCCGAGAAGGTCGCTCGAGTACCGCTCGACAGACCGCTCGAGCGGATGGAAGACAGAGAGGTACGCTCGAGTACCGCTTGACACTCCGCTCGAGAGAGACGCAAACCCTAGTATTCGCTCTACACTCCGCTCGAGCCAATGTTCATTTGGTTGTTTGCTTGAGGCGCGCTCGACACGCCGCTGGAGCAAAGTATGCAGTTTTGCCAGGATTAGGGTTTCCATGCCGTGTGCTATATATATGACATGTTTTGACATGTCTTGTACGACCTTAAGCATATTTTGAGATAGAACAATTGTCTAGTGAGTGCATATTGTGTGAGAGAGCAAAAAGTCCCAGAGTGTGAGTTGAGATTGAGTGTTTGTAATATCCTTTGGTTAATAAGATTTTTGTAGCTCTGTGGACATAGGCAATTTGTCGAACCACGTATATTGTGCGTCGTATTATTGATTGTGTTGCTTTTACTTTATTTGCCATCATTGGTGTGTGTGTTTTGCATAACATTTCACTATAGAAGGGTGTTACCAAACAAAGGCTAAATGATGTTTCTTTCAAAATCTTCAACAATCTGGCCTTTAGCAAAGTTGTTCCGATTAACGATGCTTTAATTCTCTAAAAAATCAACAATACAACAAAAAATAGTTCATTTATCAGAATTTAAGCATATACTACAAAATAAATCAAATCAATTCAAATTTTCACCCATTGCTTTTCCTTTTCCTAGAAGCAAATTAAAAAAAACAAAAAAGAGAGAGCATTTGTCACACCCTCCATGAGGTTGGCCACCTACTCTAGATCTTCCCATTTTCAAGAAGATCCCGAATTCATTATGGTCCCTCCTGTGATACTCCAACTGCCTCATGAATTGGTTATTCTTAAACGAGTCATGAAGGGTAAAACAAACATACCTTGTCTCCACAATGGATCAAGAACAGGGTTCGAGGGATCAAAAACCGCTAATTCGTATAGAGCCATTGAACCGGCCCAACTAGCAACTAGAGTTGTATGCATTATATAGACAGAAAGCAAACAACCCGGATCGATGGGATGAACACGATACCAAGGCAAACTCACTCCATTATCTATATGTGTACTCATTTCCTAGCAAGAGCTATACCAAAATAAACATCCTCCGCTTACCTCATAGAAAAATGCTAGATGCAAGTGGAATGCAAACGCCACTGACGTGGAAAAAGGAAATGTAGCCGTTTATTACATTTTATTAAGTTTTCCCATTTTCCCTTCTCTCCAATTTTGACAGGTCTTCGGTCTTCTGTGTTTCTCCTTTAAAGGTCTATGTTTCTTCGATCCCTCTCCCCCTTTCTGTCCCCAGCTTCGTCCTCAGTGTTTTTCTTAGAAATTTTTCTACCTTGAAGCCCCATCCTTCCTTGATGAGAGTTTCAAGTCGTTCTGGGTGTGCCTTGGTCGACGTAAATCCACCATGAGAACCCTTTTTCCGCTTGTTTCGTTTCAAATTCCGATCCAATGCATGTGTTACCAACCCAAGTGACACACTATACAGCCGAGTCACGTTGTTCAGCGGTTCCGACAACGCGCCCACAATGCTGCTCTTGGAATCCTGGAGCCTTTCATAGCATGTCTGCTGGTTCATCACTATCGCACTCAGTAGCGTCTGCACTCTCTCCACCAGCTTTTCGTTCATCGACTCGGTTGACTTGAGCTCGGTGGAGATGGACTCCAAGTACTCCACGTTGAGCTGGGAGAGATGCCGGCAATCCTCGAGTGCTCCAGTCTCAGCGTGGCTCATTGACGAGCGTCGCTCACTCGCAAACATAATCAATTCTCTTTCATCTCCTTCATTTTCCTCTTATATACCACTTCCCGTTCATATCCTTTGAAAGCACTACAATTGGCACTGCCTCCAAGTCAACTCCACGCAAGGTCTTCTCTGCACAAGACTCCAACTCAGCATCATCCTTGTCAACAGAATCCTAGAATTCATTCTCTGTAATTCTGTTTTAGTTTATTGAGTATTGTATAAAAAGAATATTTTCTGTTATAACAAATCCTACTCTAGGATGGGAAGCAGTAACGCATGCCACCTGTTTGTTGGTGTGCATCACTTGTGCAGTGCACCTTTCCTCTTTAAATAGGTTACTGTATTCAGTGTAATTTCTCAAGACAATTGAATATACAAAGTCTTCAATTCTTTATCCTTCCTCCATTCATTCTCTCTATCTGGAGATCTTTTCATATTTTGAATCCAAATCATGGCAGAGAGCTCCGATAGGAAGCTCATTGTCCAAGTTTGGAACGCCAAGAATCTAATGCCCAAAGACGGCCAAGGAACTGCCAGCGCTTATGCCATTATCGACTTCGACTGCCAAAGGCACCGAACCAAGACCAAATTTAGAGATCTCAACCCATCGTCCACAACATTGACTCCATGGCCTCCGAAATCTTGGAGATCAGTCTTTACAACGACAAGAGAAGCAATTTTCTTGGTAAAGTAAAGATTGGTGGAAGCACTTTTGTGTAGTTCAGCTCAGAAGCGCTTGTCTACTATTTTCACTCATTTACCTAAATAAATGGAGGGAAGAAGAGAAAAACGTCTAGAAGACTCTATTTCGAGATGGGTCGATATATATATATATATATATTTAATTTGGTTGACGTGGCACCGACAGCACAACGGTTGCAAGCAGCGACTGTCCGTAGAAGAACTGTATCTCATAAGCCGTGCTCTATATCCAGCCCCATGTCTCTGTGATGGTCCATCAAATTCCCCACCTCATAAAATTGCATATCAAGCCAAGAGTTAAGCCAGTTTGTATAAACAAGTAACATGTATAGTCACAAATATACATATCATTTGGTTCGTTCCAAATAAAAGACCACCCGCTTATTTAAATTAAAATAGAGAAAGAACAAAAATTAGTAAAGAATAATAGCGTGCAGAACTCTCAGGCGTGGCAGGTTGCGATGTCTAAGGTTTGCCTCTGGCACAAATCCCACTCTGTGAGGACGGTATATCCGAAGCCCAGTTGGTAGAACAGATCCCAGATGCCTAAGATCCATCTCAAAACTGTTCTGAACAGGATTCAGAGTGCTGCGAGAAGTATTTGTAGAACCTCTATATACAGCTGCAGCTACTTGAGGTTGAAAGTCAATATTCGGGCCCCTCACTCCTAGCACTGGCGGGTTTGGATGGTGATGTCTGTGGTGGCGGTGATTGACAGGAGGAGGATGCTGGAAACTAGGGGGAGTTCTGTTGCTAGCTGCATCATGATATCCTGGCACACCCATGCTGCGAGTCTCCCATAGAACCTCCATTGGCATTGCTCCCTAAGAGGAATGAGGAGACAGGCATCTTAGTCCAAAATGTCGAGCGATCTAATTAGGCTCCAGTTGCCATGACAGAGATCTGGAAGAATGGGTTCGAATAGAAACAACCATGCTTATCAGAATAGGTTTCATTAGATTCATATGAAGATCTGGAACTGCTTTAACATTCTAAAATAATTGAAAAATACAGAACAGGACAAAATCTACAACTTAATTTTTAAATTGCTAATTCCATGATGTAAACCTACAAATAGCTCGTTGCAAACCAATAAGAAACACGAGTTTTCTGACATACAATTACTACCGCTCATACAAATGGAGCTCTGAAAAGGAGAAATGACTTGAAGAAAGAGTGATTAACCGGGCACATAAGGCATTGCAGGAGGCTGGTTCCAGGTACCTCCATCACCAGACGTACTGCTCAACTGTTGGTCCAACCAGAGAGCACCAGCTGGTTGAAAAGGCTGTTCCATATAATTTCCTTAAACCAAATGGTTGTGTTCATGCATCATACGAGAATCCATCCCAGTAGCACCTGATCTGTTCCTCAAACTACTCTGCGGTCCTACTTCCATGAGTGATGGAGTACCTGCCCCTCTGTGCAGAGACAGGTCAAAAGAGGTAGCCTCCATCACAGCAACCCCATCAGGCATCAGGATGTCATGTATTCAAACGGGAAGATGAAGAACTAGAGCTTGACGAGGCATCATTATGTTGAAAACTACCCGGAATTCCTTCGGCATATTTTCTCTTGCATGGACCCCTGATGTCATCCGTAAAGTGTGACATCAGGGGTCCATGGCTTCGGGGAGCAGATAATGCCCCACCAGCAAATGATGGTGTCATGTAAGGATAATAAAAGTTGGCTGCAGGTGCAACAGCTAAATCAAGATTAGGATGACGCTGCATTCCATTGTACTGTGGCATCCCATAGATCATGGGATTGTTGCAGTGCTCTACTGAATATTGGAGGTCAAAATTAGCTATGCTCCCTGAAGATGATACCATATTCCAAATATTGGGTTGTGCAAAGTTTGCATTGGCCCCGAAAAGGATGCAAGGATCAGGATGAAGATAATTCTGGCCATTCCGATCTGGTTCAAAACCAGTATATTTCCCTGCCCCATCTTGAATTACCTGCTTTCAAGCCACAGGCCCACAATACCGACAAAATTCAGTCAAGTCAGGAGTATGATGCCCCACAATATACGCAAAAGCAATAACCATTACTATTGGTAAATAGGCGCCGATTCAAGATATAAAAATGTTTATGTGCTGCTATTCAACTTATCTTGTGATTGACCATACATCCCTATCACCCAGCGAAGAAATTAAAAAGACCTTCAGGATGTCACCTTTAAAACTACAATATGTGATATGAGATTAGATTCCCCTTATGTTTAACTATAGCTTCCTGTGAAGCATCCCAGATCCTACACCGAAGATATGGTGCAAGGAAGTGAGGAACTCAAGCTACAAGGCGAGTTTCCATATCAATTAAAAAACGCGCACGTGTGTACGTGAGAGAGCGAGAGAGAGAGAGAGAGAGAGAGAGAGAGTACAATCAGTCCAGCCATGGATTGTACATTGGACTCATTATTGCGATCGGACTGCGCTGAGTTTTACCTCTCTCGGTGGTCTCGGAATCCTTAATTCAAGAACCTAGTGAAGCGGAGACTGGTGGACTCACCCCTAAAGGTAGAGGGAGACGTAGAAGAGCTTAAAGGGTGCTCGAGGCCTAGGTGTGATCAGAGACCATGATGTTTAATTTCTTGCCGGCACTATGCAAAAACGCAGCTTCGAGGGCTTCCATGTTGTTGGGGGAAGGGGAGAGGCGAACCTGGGCGATGGCAAGGTGGAGGGCATGGTGCTCGGGTTGGTTCCGAAAGTTGTGCTCCGGAGGCCGAAGGAGAGCGATCCCATCGGGAGGGAGTATGGCGGTCCATTTCCTGTAGGACCGCCATACTCCAACTCTGGGAGCACGGTGGTAACGGTATGGACCTCCAGGAAATGGAGGCAGGGCAGCATGGGTGAGAAGTTTGTGGATGGTGATTATTTTGTAAGGCTCAGATTCAGATGGAGTTGGAGATGACCGTTGCCAGAGACTCGAAACACTGATTCTTTTTTTTTTTTGATAAGAAATAGTCATCATTTTTTTAGGAAGTTACATCTGTGACTCAAATTACAAGTCAAACTACAATCTATTGTAAGCATCTCGTACACAACTTTGGGACGACAGTGTCTAAACTTCAAAAGAAAACTCTCAAAAGAGAGTATCCAATCTCTGTATAAAAAGGTACCATCCAAAACTCCATCCTCCAAAGAGGAGAAGTAAACCAACATTGGTATGGTCATAAGTCCAATAGCTTATTTCTCTTTATTTTTCTAAAAAATAAACCAACAAACAAAATAACAACAAAAAACATACTAACATAGAGTTGGAAATACAGATCACAACAACAAAAACACCAACAAACAGAATCGGGTAACTCAAAAAAAAAACAACACGCTGGTGGCGCGTGAGAGACATGTGCCACGCTGGGAAGTCTCCAATCAGTTGATCAAGCGGTGCCGGATGCATTGGACCCTAAGCTGTCGTGCACGGCATCGAAACGCGGTGGCTCGAGTGAGCCATGCGATTCCTTTAAACCGCGCGTCGATGCAACGCGCACTCCAATGGCGCCCAATCTGGACAAGCTACAAGATCGGTGGGTGAGGTTTCACCCGGTGGTTTGCGTGTCGGACGATGGTCACTGGAGAAGCTCGGACCAACCCCTCCCTTGTTCGGCCAAAACTGAAAAAAAAAAAACCAAACAAAAATCAAAATAAAACCACCGGAGACAAAGAGCCGGCGAGGAAGAGGAAGAAGGAGCCGAAGCTCCCCTTCCCCTCAACTGGGCTTCGACGAGAGGGTTTTTAGAGAGAGAGGGTCTGGTTTAGAGAGAGAGGATTGTTTCCTGAACTTGAAACATTGATCTCTCTCTCAACTCGTTCTTTCTTTTCAAAATTTAAAATGGTTTTCAATTTATATAGACGTTTGGGCTTTTCTATTTCCGTTGAAACAACATAGTATTTTTACTTCCGATTCCATATACGAAGTATTCATCATTTATTAAAAGACGTTATATTTTTAAAAGTCAGTTTGAGCATGTAGATATGCTTGTTGCTTGTTGGGGTTGCCCAAGGTGATGCTTGGGCGAGACCAAAAATTCACGTTGATGTTGGATAAATTGGATTAGCTCGTGGTATTCGGCCGAGGATGCTTGTTTGTTTTGTGGGCCGATGGCAAGAATTATGCGCTACATACCATTCCTTGTTTATAGAATGCCTTCATCCGTGGTCGATCTGCAAACAATTATTGATTGGAATTCAACTGTGTTTTAGGTTAGTCAAGTCTCATTTTATGTCATCTCATTATTATAATTTTTTTTTAAATTTTCATATAAAATAAAATAAACAATTCAATATTTCTAAATCTCAAAATAAAAAAAATAATAATAAATATATTCTAATAATATTTTATTCAACTTTTAATTTTTATATTAATTTTTTTTATATTATCTCATCTTATCTTTAAAAATAAACGAGACGAGAGGTGTTTCATTTATTTATGATTCTCTCTTAATTGAAACTCAGACAAAGAAGTCATGGGACAGAACCTTCCCCATTTTTTACCTTTGTTGGCTGTTGAACGGGTCTCCAGGACGGGTCTCCAAAAACAAACATCCACCCTCACCCTCCAATTTTAGCATGGAAACAATGCAACGCTAAATTTAGAGTCAGAGAACCAAAGCTAACAAAATATGCTAATTGTTGTCCTGCTGTACGAACTCAGACAAAAAATTACCACCTCATGGCTCATACTGTATTTCATTTTTCTAACCTCCAATCCAGATCCGTCTTGGTGCTAGCGGTGGCTAGCTAGGTTTGTGGTGGCAGCAGTTGTAGTGGCGGCGCGGCGGTGGAGGTGCCGTTGCTAATATAATATCAAAGAGCAACATACAGGCCATGCAAGGTAGGACACCTGCGGCGAGAAAGGTAATGGTGGTAGCAGAACCAACCCGAGAGTCAGCTGGGGCACTCCAATACGCTCTTTCTCATGCAGTGTTTGAACAAGACGAATTGATTCTCCTCCACGTTGGGAATCCAAATTCATGGCGGAACACGTTCTCCACGTTCTTGAGAAAACCAAGCATAAGCTCTTCTTCCACTACAACATGTGCGGATGGATCAAACGGAGGGGAAGTGGATTTTCTAGAAGAAATGAAGCATGCATGCAAAATTACCCAACCGACACTGCACGTGCGTGTTGAGAGAGTGGAAATGGAGGGCAAGGACAAGGCAGGGGTTATTCTTTTCCAAAGCATGGCACTCGGGGTGGATCTCATAGTTATAGGGCAGCGGCGGAGTTTCTCAACAGCAATATTAGGGTGAGTGCTCTTTGAGCCACACTATTCTTCTGAGTCTTTACGTCACGAAAATATACATCAAGATCTTCTACTATAATTACAATTTGTCAGAGAAAAATAGATCTGTATTATAAACCCAAGCATGAAAATCTCTAGCTACCTGTCACAGCTTTATGCCAGTTTCAAAACATGCACATTAATTTCTCAGCTTATCAAATTGAAAACTTATTCCCTTCAAGAATAGGATCACTTCCCCAAAAAGCCCAAGGGAGAATTTAGAAATAAATGTAATTCTTTGCTTACATATAAAATTGGAAAACAAAACATCCAACTCGTTTGAATAAGGAAAGTATTTCATCTCATCTTATCTTATCTTATCTCATCTCATTGTTACAATTTTTTCAAATTCTCACATAAAATATAATAAATGATTCAACTTTTTCAAATTCTAAAACAATAATAATATTAAAAAATAATATTCTAACAATATTTTATTTAATTTTTAATTTTTATCTAAAACCATTTCATCTCATCTCACTAATCTAAACCCAAGCTAAAAGTAGTATCTTGCTATCATTATTTCTATTTTAGTACTATTAGATTTTAGTTTGTGAAAACAGAAACACATAGACTGTTTCCTAATCGATTACTGTATGTGTCTTTGCATACCAAAAGGAGTAGGCGGCCTGGAGGGTCTATGAGAGGGGTAGACACAGCAGAGTATTTGATAGAAAATAGCAAGTGCACATGTGTTGGAGTACAGAAAAAGGGCCAAAATTCAGGCTTTCTTCTCAATTCAAAGACCCACAAGAATTTCTGGCTTTTGGCATAAGCATTCGATCAATCCGAGAGCCACTCGCGCTTCATCATTTGCACTGTCTCTCTCGCTCTCTGTGTTGGGATATCTGTTGGCTACATTCGGTTCATGATTTATCAGGTTTCTGTTGGGAGAACGGCAAAAGTAGACCAATTTGACTGTTCAGTGTTTTGCTAGATCAGTTGAATGCTGGGTACGTTTAGTGAATTTTTATTCGAAGACGTATTTCTCGTCCCTAGTGAATAGTGAACCATATGTATAATGTTCTCGACATCTATACACAAAGACTGTAAATATTTGGACATGGCTGGCCCTTTGGAAACCAACCATGAGAAACTGCGAGGACAGCAGAAATGCAACCATCTTTCCTTCTCATTTATTTTCTTAAATGATTTGGTGATTACTGACAAACGAAACATTTTACTAAGGGAATCGAAATAGAAAGCAGACGCTATGAAGGAAAAGGGGGATTAATCACATTGCCTCACAAGGCCTACTACAAGAAATCAGGTTTTTTCCATTACTGAAAATTGTCACAAATATCTCTAAAAATCGTTGCAAATGATCATTTACTGCGATTTTAAATCACTGCATGTTCGACGCAATGTAGAGTCATTTCTGATCAATTTCAGCAATTGGCAAAAATGTCGTAAAAAGATACTATTCCAGGCGATTTTAGTTTGTTGCAACTGTCTCAAAAATCGACGGAAATGTCCTTTCCGTTTACTGTGAAATCGTTGGAAAAAGTTAATTGCAGCCATATAAGATTTGAGTTTTTTAGTGTTCTTTTAATTTTCGTCGGAACAACTATTTCCAGCGGGTTACAATCGCCGAAATAGAATATTTGCAGCGATTTGTAGTCGCCGCAAAAATTTCCTGGACAAACACCGGCGAATTTTAATCGCCGCAAATTATTTTTCACAAAAAAAAAAAAAAACACATAAATAGAAAATGATCTTCCTAAGCAAAAATACAAAAGAGATCTTCCTGGCAGAACAAATATTTTGGATGTTTCCACGTTCCTTTGATGTTTCGACTGACAGGATGACTAAATTAATGCCGAAAATAAAGTTCAAAAGCAATAGGAGATGATAGAAAAATCCAACCTAACTGCTATTAAATGCAAGTTAGTACTGTCAGGCAGATGATCTCATGGCCTTCAAACTCCAACAACTGACAACATGAATTAAACCTAAAGTTTCTAAGTCCTTGCATGAAAATGCCTTGGTCCTAAAGTTTAATCTATGAAAATTGGTTCAAGGCACTTAATAATTTCTTCTTTGATCAGCTCTCTGCTGACCAATATTCTAAAAGCATAGGTTACACCTAAGTGCTAATGTTGCACACAAGTACAAATTCAGACTGACTGTGCTTTCTTTGACATTAACCCTTTTAGTTTCAAACTCAAGAGGAAAAACTCTGGTAGTCCAAGACTTGCACAACACAATCAGCCATCAAACTACTTCCATTACACGTCTCAACAAATGCATCATATTGAATAAAGAATCCAACTTAAAACATAACATATCAGAGCAACATAGCGTTAAAAAACCAGTGGCAAATAGAAACTGACCTCCTTTACCGTCTCGGCAAGTTCAAGTATGGTAAATTCACCTGAAGATGTACAAGAACTACCAAGGTTAGTAAATGCACGTAATTACCTACAACATTTGGGACCTGGATGTCTCTACATATGCGCAATCACAGTTTGTAAGACCACCTGGATTTCCAATGTTGATTGGCCCGGTGTCCTCTCCTTCCATTAGACGAATAAGGCCATCAACCTGAAGCATTTAGACAAAAATATATATTTTGGATAGAGAAACATTTTAAACAAAAATATTGCCCTTTCAATCGATCCCTATAAGTCAAAGCAGAGTTCAAGCAAATTATACATCTTGTATACCATGTCAGAAACATAACAGAAACTGCGAGTTTGGGTTTCGGGAAGTTGGACCGTCAATGGTTCATCACTGCAAAGCATGAAACAGGGAGTTGAAGTTAATGGCTAAACAAAACTAGACGAGTGAAGAAAAAAAGATTTTAACAATTCCACCAAGTCAAGGTACGATGAACCAAGTTATAGAAAGCAGTGTAACAACTAAAAAGCTTTTCGGGATTTAGCAAGAAAAGGAGGAAAAGCTTTGCTTATACGAGGACTTTTACCTATCCCATGCTGCCTGTGATAATCAAACATCAAGGTCTCAGCTACACGCTTCCCCTCATCATAGCAGCTCCGAACTCCTACAATTCAGAAAATGCATTTGGTGGTGAGATGTCCTTATGAATTTATGAGATTCAGAAAAAAGCATCCATAACTAGCTTAAGGAAGCAATATATCCTGACTTCTTATACAAATTACATACAATAGAAGCACGGGTATTAAATCATGTTATACAGTCATTGGCACATTTATGGGTCATTTACAGATGCAGACTCATTTAAAAGCATCCTATGTTAGCATGATAGGTTTGACATGACAGAAAAGTTAAGAATAGAAACTTGTTAATCAAGGAAATAAGTTCAGTGTGTCCCCAATCTCTCCAATCAAATTATCAGACTACGTATTTACATAAACATAGACACACACACACATGTGCATATATTAATCAATTCCATTTAGTGAGTACTAAAACAATGGTGCATTCTTTCTACTTTCTTCAGTGACAATAAATTTCCACTGGATATAAAATCTTAATCGGCCAAGCCATAATCATCTTACTAGATTAGGCAATAGAAATAAGTTCAGTGTGTCTCCAATCTCCCCAATCAAATGGTAAATATCAGACTACGTATTTACATATACATAGACGCACACACGTCCCCAAACCTGGCACCAACTCGCTTGGCGAGTCCTAGCATGTTCAGGGTGCCAATCACATTTGTCTTTATGGTCTGTAAAAGCAAAAAAAAAAAAAAAAATGTTGTTTAGACAACATCCACGGTTCTTCACATTTTTAGATTTTTAGTTTTTTGGTTGAAAATCTGAAATGAACAAATGTGAAACATCTAAGAAGAGAGTACAACAAAATAACAGTTTTCTTTGTCTACACTCCACTGCTGATGTCTTTCTAACGAAGACAATTTTTGTTGAAAGAATATAATTTTTAGTGGTGTCTTTGTGTAAAAATTACTCTGGGCCCCATTGATGCAGCATTAACAAAAATGAGATTTAGAATAGACCCCACGACAGCAAGGTATATGTCTCTTTGGAAGGAACCGTACGGTTAATGATGATGTACTTGATAGTCAATATGCCAATCTAGATTGGTGAGGATGGTCAAAATCCCCCCACCTTTATTCATGGTACGCAAATTATTAAACAGGGATCTGAATTTCAATCCGATGGCCTTTTTTTCCATTTTAAGTTGATGGTGACAGGTGTTGACAAAAAAATAAAAATAAAATGAAAGAATATTTAAATAAATTATAAGAAGGATTAATATACATTAAGTCTTTGATAAGTAAGTAGGTTCCATAAATAAGAAAAGGAGAAGATACTTACTAAAATGCTGATATAACACATTCATATATATAATAATCAAACATAGGTAATACACACCTTCACAGGATTGTATTTGTAGAAAATTGGAGAAGCGGGGCATGCAAGATGGTAAATCTGATCGACCTCAATCAACAATGGCTCGGTAACATCTATTACAAAGAAAGAATCGCAGTATTTTCATATTCATCAAAACTAACCCTATAAATTTGCAAAAGAAACAACAGGGAACAAAAAAGTGGTCCATTGTAAACTTAACAAAGACAATCATTTTTCTTGATAAGTTAAATCCGTTAACATGATCTACCTATCAAAAAAATCAATTTTCTTCATAAGTAGTATCATTTTAGAAATGAGCAAAAAGGTGCTTCCAAGTACACATGGAGTATATAATTGATAAAACCTAACTAAATATCGCCGAAAGACACTTGTAAAAAAAAAAAAAAAAATAGAGTCAAAAGATAAAAAAAGAAAAAGAATCCCGAAAACTTGTCTGGGATAACCATTTCAGGGGGAAACCGATTTCTTTAGTAT
Source organism: Cyclocarya paliurus (assembly GCA_029856935.1). Lineage (NCBI taxonomy): Eukaryota > Viridiplantae > Streptophyta > Magnoliopsida > Fagales > Juglandaceae > Cyclocarya > Cyclocarya paliurus. Next base: position 11,420,722 of record CM056954.1, on the reverse strand, counting down.
TGGCACGATCAATTATAACATGCAATGAGAATGGTTACAAGCGTTCTATTATGAATTGCATCTTTTTCTGTCAATCCATTCACAATAAAGGCATGTGACAGAAAAATCACAGCATGTAAAGTTAAAGAAATGCTAAGCATATTAGTCAACTTGTTGATGGCATAATAATGCCTCATTTCAGCATATCCTGAATTTTCAATTAAGGAGGGCACAATGTACAAGCTTGATCTGAGATGCCAAACTTAACAAAAACAGCACTTTTAAGGAAGTATAACACTAGGGTCGAGCACCAAACTATTCTTTAAAATCTTTGGGTTTTTACGGATGAAAAGTCCACTTGAGATTAACGAGTATTTTTTTTTTAAATAGACTACAAGTTCAAATTTTATTTTTGACAGATGTCGAATATATTTTTATTGAGTTTGCTAATTAGGTTAGAATCATTAAATATTTTTTTGAATTAGGTGAAATCTATTTTGAGCCAAAAAAAAAAAAAAATTGGTGGGACAAGTGAAGATTATTTTAGAGGTTGAATCGGGAGCTCAAAACTCGAAGGAAAAGCCCAATCGACGCTCAAACCCAAGCCCATGAAGCCAGGAACCAGTTTCCACGTCAGGCACATTCCATGTTTCATGCAATGCATCTCTCTCATGCACGGTTACCCTCTTTTTGTTCTCATCTAGGTTTTCCCAATCAACACCATAAATAACATTTTTCTCTCCTGCAAAAGAAGTTGCCGCAGCCTAATTTGTTTTCCAGTGAATCACCTTATTCACGTAACTGCCTTTTTCTTCCACTCAATAACCACCGTGTGACACCCCACCGCCCAGCCCTTTGGCAAACCGTGAACCCCACGTAGCCCTGACGCTGCCTCTGTGATACCACCCCCACAGCGCTGTCCCTACACTACCACCGTTGCACCCCTTCTCAGCCACCGTCGAACAACTCCCACTGCCTAGCCACCCTGCCTCCTCCACGGTCAAACAAACACCGAAGATACCTCTGTTTTAGTCCTCGAAAACAGAGCAGTTTTCTTTTCTGCTTGCCGCCGTTCAACGCAGCCCAGCCGAGCGACGCCGCCGTCAACCCCTATCCAGAACATTGCCGCGTGTATCCTTCTCCTCGTGATTGGCCGTCGCACGCACCCTCAGCCAGCTTCCACCGCGTCTCTCTACTCCGTGCCCAACGTTAACTTCGACTGAGTGCTCAGCCGCACGGAGCCTTTTGTTCTGATTTCTTGCTTAGGTAGGTCAGCCACCGTTCTCGCCGGAAACCACCTAGACGGGCCACAGAAACCTTCGTCTGTGCCACCCTCAGTCCGTCACGTCTCACAGTGAGTTTCATCTCTCTCTCCCTCACGTTTTGCTCTCTCACACCGTGTTTCTGTCTCTCACCCAGTGCCCTACCGCTGCACGCACAACCGCCGAACTCAGCCAGCTTCGTGCGCCGTTGTTAGAAACTGTTAAGAACAGAAAATGAAATTGAGAAGAAACTAATTCTCATTGATGATCATTTTCGATTATACAAAGTCATATATATATACATCTTAGGAAAAGCAGAAAAGTAAAGAACTGCTACAAAGTTAGCTACTGATTATCTATACAATCAATTTCAGAACTTTTAATGGGCAGTATGGTCGAGCCAGCTTTATGCACCATGTCCCTCATGCTTCTTTGTGTGCTACCATGTACTTCCTTAGCTGAGGTCTTTCTTTTCTGTGCCATTTCCTTTCTTCCTTTTGCTTCTGCTGTTACCTTTTTCTTTTCTTGTACTGCAGCATGCTTTATCAGCTTTATTCATCTCTTGAGTGCTGCAGTGTATTTCAGGCATGCTTTGGCTGCTTTCCTTATGTAGAACTAGATTGCATTTTGTTTTGTCACATTGCATTCTGTAAGACTCCCCCTCAAGATGGGCATAGATATTAGCAATACCCATATTGGACAATAGGAACTGAAATGTAGAAGTTGGTAAGGCTTTAGTGAATATATCAGCCAACTGAAATTTCGAAGACACATGCATTGGTGTGATGATACCAGCCAGGACTTTTTCTCTAACAAAAATGGCAATCTAGTTCTATATGCTTGGTCCTTTCATGAAAAATTGGATTCTTTGTAATGTGAATGGCTGCCTGATTATCACATAAGAGGGAAGCAGATTGGGCATGTTCAACATTAAATTCCTTTAGCAAACCGAGAAGTTACATGATCTCACAACTTGTAGATGCTAGTGCCCTATACTCTGCCTCAGCTGAAGATCTAGAAAATGTTGCTTGCTTCTTAGATTTCCAGCTTATTAGTGAGTCTCCAATGAATATACAGAACCCTGTGACAGATCTTCTTATTTCGGGGCAGGCAGCCCAATCAGAATCACTATAGGCCCTTAGATGTAAAGCTGATTTAGATGACAAGAGAATGCCTTGACCTATGGATCCTTTGAGGTACTTGAGAATCCTATAAGCTGAGTGCAAATGAGATTGTGAGGGTCTATCCATGAACTGACTTAGAACACTTACAGCATAGGTGATGTCGGGTCTGGTGATGGTCAAGTAGATTAACCTTCCAATGAGTCTTCTATAAGCTGTAGGATCTTGGAGGATTTCTTCTGTGGTGTGGCTTAATTTATGGTTCAGTTCAATGGGTGTGGAAACTGTCTTTGTGCCAAGTAGACCCGAATCTTCTAATATCTCAAGGGTATACTTCCTTTGACAAAGGTTAATTCCAATTGAAGATCTAGCAACTTCTAATCCTAAGAAATACTTGAGGGATCCAAGGTCCTTAATCTTGAACTTGCTGTGAAGATAAGATTTGAGTGAATCAACTTCTTCTTGAGAGTTACTTCCAACTATGATGCCATCCACATAGACTAAGAGTGCTATAAATCCATTGGGACTGACCTTAGTGAATAAAGAGTAATCAGATTTTGATTGATGAAAACCAATGGCAGTGAGTGAATTTGAAAACTTTGAGAACCATTGCCTAGATGCTTGCTTAAGTCCATAGAGAGACTTATTTAATTTGCATACCAAGTTCTCCCCCTCAATCTGCTTACCCTTGATGTGATAGCCTGGAGGTAATTGCATATAAATGTCTTCATCGAGATCTCCATGTAGAAAGGCATTGTGAACATCCATTTGAGTGAGGGACCAGTTTTTAATGGCTACTATGGCAAGGAAAACTCGAACTGTGGTGAGTTTTGCAACTGGACTGAAGGTCTCTTGGAAGTCAAAACCTTCTTTTTGAGTGTATCCTTTGGCCACAAGTCTTGCTTTATGTCTTTCCAAAGATCCATTTGATTTCAGCTTGGTCTTATAAACATATCGGTAGCCAATTGCAGTCTTGTTGAAGGGTAATGTGGTGATAGTCCACGTATTGTTTTCTTCTAAAGCATGGAGTTCAGCTTTCATGGCATCTTGCCAATGCTTAAACCTGACAGCTTCATTATAGGACTGAGGTTCATGGAGTAATGAAAGTGAAACAGAGAATGACTTGTGAGAGGGAGAGAGATTTTTGTAAGTTATGTAATCATGAAGGGGATGGATTGTGGAGGATGGAAGGAAGGATTGAGATGCTGCAAGCTGGCAATGATATTGATGAAGATAAGCAGGTTGGTTCCTATTTCTGGTGGACCTTCGAAGAGGGAAAGGGTCAGGATGAGAGGAGGGGGTAGGTGAAGGGAGTATGAGATCAGTAGGTGAGGGCAGAGCAGAGGTGTCATCTAGTGAAGAAGGCTCTTCATTAGCTGGTGAATAAGGTTCTTCACAAATGTGTGATTGAGTGGGAGTTTGAGAACTTTGAGGAAAGGAGAAGATGTCATCTGGTGCAGGAGGAAGGACCATATTATTTGGGAAGGATGATAAGTCATTGTCTAAAGGGGAACCAGATTTGAAGGGGAAAATGGATTCATGAAAAATCACATTTCGAGAGATTTAGGTAGAGTGAGATTCAATGTCATACAACTTATAACCTTTGACATTAGCAGGATATCCTAAGAAAATGCAAGGTTTAGCTCTATGTTCAAATTTGGTTCTGTTTTGTTTGACAGTACTAGCATAAGTTAGACAGCCAAAGACCTTAAGGTGAGAATATGAAGGTGGTGATGAGAAAAGCATCTCATATGGGGATTTATTGGAGAGGAGAGGTGTGGGAATTCTATTAATGATATAGGCTGTTGTCAAGATAGCATCTCCCCAAAATTGAATTGGCAATGATGCTTGAAAGAGAAGGGCTCGGGCAACATTCAAAAGATGTTGGTGTTTTCTCTCAACAACACCATTTTGTTGAGGGGTATACACACATGATGTTTGGTGAATGATGCCATATTTTTTGTAAAAATCAGTCATAGCAAATTCAAGTCCATTGTTAGTTCTGATTTGCTTAATGTTTTTATTGAATTGGGTTTGTATGAGATGGAAGAAAGATTGTAGGAGGGATCTTGTGTCTAATTTCAGTCTCATGAGGAAAACCCAAGTAACTCTAGAATAATCATCCACAATGGTTAAAAAATAATGAAATCCTTGAAGAGAAGCATAGGAGTATGGACCCCATATATCACAATGGATTAAATCAAAAGGAAATGAACTACTTGAAACACTTGAAGAGAATGAAAGTTGTCTTTGTTTAGCCAAATGACAAACTGTACAATGAGATTTTTCTTTGGACTTTACATTAGGTACATTAGAATGAATTAAATTCATTTTTTGAGAGGATAAATGTCCTAATCTGCAGTGCCATAAGTCAAAATCTTGATGTACAGCAGCTTGGTTGACTCGAACTAGACTAGATGGGCTTGAAGATGAAATATTGGTGTTGTCTGGAGGTGAAGGCAGCAGGTAATAGAGACCAGCATGGACTTTAGCAAGTCCAATCGTCATCCATGAAGAGAGGACCTGAATGAAACAGAGATTATTTAAGAAAAACAGACAAGTGTCTGGCCTTTGAGTAAGCTTATTGACTGAGATGAGATTGAAAGCAAAAGAGGGAACACACAGGACATCAACAAGAAGAAGAGAGTCTGAAAGTTTAACAGTGCCTATGTGTGTGACTTGAGCTTTTGTACCATTTGGAAGTTGTACAAAAGCTTGATTGCAGCGGGAAGAATCAGTAAAAAATGAGGTGGAGCACACCATGTGATCAGTAGCTCCTGTGTCCATAATCCATGGTGTATTATGAGAGGTATCATGCTGATCTTGTGAAAGAGTAATGAGTTTATCATGACTTGTGACATTGAAAAGAGAGGGGTTATGAGAGATGCTAGGATAGGAAAAACAGTGATGATTACCTGCTAGATTGGAGTGAGATGTTGCTGGATGGGCAGTTTCTGAGGTAATAAGTGAGGGTTGCACAGGTGGTGGCAGGAGTGGTTTATTGTGTCCTAATGTCAGCTGAGGAAATTGAGCATTGACAAGAGCCACGAGGTGCTGTGCTTGTGCTTGAGAGAGGGTCAACTGAGAAGTGCTTGGTGCAGGAGATGTATGACCTGCAGCAACAGCTTGATCCATAATGGAACCATCGAGAGCAACCTGATTTGCAGAGTGAGCAGCAGGTTTTCCAGGACCATTTCCGAACTTAGATTTGGTGAATTTGAAAGTGGGTGGAAATCCTATTAGCTTGTAGCATTTCTCCTTTGTGTGTCCCATTTTCCCACAATGTCCACAAACCAAATCTGTTTTCTCCCTTTTCTTTGAAAAATTTTGATAAGCAAGCAAGGCAGATGGTTCTGAGGTAGGAACAGCTATGTTTCTTGCTTGCCTTTGCCTTTCTTCTTGTAAAATAAGTGAGAAGGTCTTATCCAGAGAAGGCAAAGGGCTCAACAAGATAATTTGCCCTCTAACAGCATCATAGCTATCATTTAAACCCATTAAAAATTTGAAAACATAGTCCCTTTGCTGAACTTCACCAACATTCTTTAAAGCATCACATGTACATAAACCACAAGTGCAACAGGGAAGTGGTCTATAGCTATGCAGCTCTTCCCAAATGGCATTAAGTTGGGTGAAGTAGTCACTTACAGAAAGATGCCCTTGTACTATGCCACTGAGTTTGTGTTGAAGGTGATATATCCTAGCTTCATCAGGCTGTGCAAAACGTTCTTTGAGTTTATCCCATACCTGTTTAGCTGAAGTCATAAAGAACACATTAGATGCTATGTCCTTGGAAACTGAATTTAAAATCTAAGCAAGCAGGATATTGTTGCATCTTAACCAAGATACATAAGAAGTATCTGCAAGATCAGGAGTGGGGATGGTGCCATCCAGAAATCCAGACTTATTTTTGATTGAAATGGAGAGAAGAAAAGATCTACTCCAAGAAATGTAGTTGGAACCAGTCAAAGGTGGTGAAACAATGACAGTATTTGCATTGTCACTGTGATGCAAGAAATAAGGGCTATTTGGATCTTCTGTAGGAGAAGAAGAAGAGGAAGATGAGGAAGCCATAGGTTCAATGAAAGATGATCAAAATCGAGAAGGAACTTGCAGGAAATTATTCCTGCTCTGATACCATGTTAGAAACTGTTAAGAACAGAAAATGAAATTGAGAAGAAACTAATTCTCATTGATGATCATTTTCGATTATACAAAGTCATATATATATACATCTTAGGAAAAGCAGAAAAGTAAAGAACTGCTACAAAGTTAGCTACTGATTATCTATACAATCAATTTCAGAACTTTTAATGGGCAGTATGGTCGAGCCAGCTTTATGCACCATGTCCCTCATGCTTCTCTGTGTGCTGCCATATACTTCCTTAGCTGAGGTCTTTCTTTTCTGTGCCGTTTCCTTTCTTCCTTTTGCTGCTGCTGTTACCTTTTTCTTTTCTTGTACTGCAGCATGCTTTATCAGCTTTATTCATCTCTTGAGTGTTGCAGTGTATTTCAGGCATGCTTTGGCTGTTTTCCTTGTGTAGAACTAGATTGCATTCTGTTTTGTCACATTGCATTCTGTAAGAGCCGTCGCACGTTCCCTTCCCTCATGGTGAGCCTCTGCCGCGTAAACCTTATTTCACGTGTTATGAACATGTTTTCAAATGACAAATATTCTACTGGAGCTTACCGTATAGCTGGTTAAGCATATATTAATTGAGATGAAGTTACAGTTTTACCCTTTGAGTTACAAGCTATGTTGGTATGTTTTAAACTTTTAATATGTATTAGTGGACTCTATTTTATTTATCTTTACAGAAATCTTTTAAGTAATTTAAATTGTTCTTAAGTAAAGATTTCTTTCAAAAGTAAACGAGAATGATGTAATTTTATTTTTAAACACTTTAGATATGATCTAGTTTATTAAATAAAAGTTGTTGTTTAATTTTAAATATTTTGATATAATTATAGTATCTACTATTAAATTTGTAGTTTGATTACACCATTAAATAAGTTAGGATTTAATGTTTTAGTCGGAGTTATTAAGTGGACACTGATGAATTTAGAGAGATGATATTTTAGAGTTAAGAGAAATTAAAGGTTTTTAAGGAATAAAAATAGGTATTTCAGGTGTAATTACGAAGTAACTATTCAATTGGAGATTTATTCAAGTTGCATAAATTTTCTATAGGTGACGATTGCTTTTTGTTCAGTTTCACTGTGGAGAAATTCTGATAAGTTAAGAAATTCAGGTAAGCGGGGTTCCTATGCTAGACTTTACATAAAATAAAATGAACAGAGGTCAATTTTGAAAAATATGCATGTTTTGTTGTGAAATGTTTTTTGAAACAACCTCAGTTATTTGTTCTGCATTACTCTTTCATAAATCTAGCTGAACCATCTTGAAAATATGACTGGGCAATGAATAGGAAGATCAACCTGATACCAAACAATGCCAACACCATCTCCTTGTGAGGCTACCCTTATAGAAAATGAATAACATTTCACCACAGCTTCAATTGGACCACTACCAAGGGAAGATTCTACCCTGCCTTATATTTGGTCTAATTGATCAATGGTCTAAAGTAAAATTCTAAATCATGTAGCCATATCAAAATAGTTCCTTAAATTTTTCAACCCTTTCAGCTAATTGCGCATCATTCTTTATAACCTTACCATCAGAAACAGAAAAAGTATCCAGACCTAGTACATTAAATACAAGAAATAATGCTGAGATCATAATGAAATAGACGATCTACCAAAAGTTATGAGTGTGCTCGCACTTCTTTCCACTTCCTATATCCAAATAGCAATAAAATAAATAAATTAATGCAGCATCCCAAGAAAAACCATATGACAAAAAAAAGCAAGAAGTACAGCTACTAACCTAAACCATCAATTGGCGAGTGCGGAGAAGGCTCTCAGTGATGCTTTCAGCAGCAGATGTCATTCCGGCTTTTGTTCTGAAAAGAAAATTATAAATAGTACAGTAATTTAACAAATCCATGTTAAGGAAATGGCTATTTTTGTTCATGTTCATAAAACTAGCCACAAAATTCAATCATTGCATTGAATTTGGGACCAAATCCATAAAGCATAATACGTACTGTAAGTTGCGTCTGAGAATTGTGGATTCTCCTCCACCACCCAAAAGTAGTTCTCTCTGCAATTTCACAACCATGTAAAATCACACCTCACTCCAAGCCTCTCTCATAAGCACTCCCATATTTAATCACAAGCTTACCACAAAATGAGATTTATTAAATAAGCGCGTATGAGAAAACTATATTTTGCAACTTCTGCGGGAAATAGCTACAGAAGAAAAGAGTTTTAACTCAAATATATAGGAATGGCTAACATTTTGCTACAGTAATTCAACATGGTGTTGATTACCACTTCCTGAGCAGCTTTCCTCATGTTAGCCTTTGCTTGTAAATTGGCATTCCTCAGACTCAATCGCAAACTGGCAACGAAGACAGTAAACAAAGATTAGCAAACTACTCTGCAATTAAGGACTACCCAAAACAAAGTCGTCCACAAAATGAAAGCATTTTCACTAAATTGGCTTAAAGGTTCTGTTCTGTTCGGGCAATTCAAGTTAAAAAAGGCAACAAGAAGAAACATTACAAGCAATCGGCATGAGAGAGAGAATTAGGTACTTGTGGGATTGGTTCTTCCAAGACTCGAGCAAAGCGGTAGCAGATTGGACTTCATCATCGGTGGGCAACTGTGGCGCAAGAAGATCGAGCTTGAACTGGAGCGACGAGAGCAAAGCCAAGCCATCTTGCGCAAGCCCGTTCAATCTCGGATGCGAATCCGAATTTCTCTCCTCCCTAGATTTCCCGTACTCTTCGATCGCCTTTGTATGCTCTTGGGTCCGACAATACGCTTCGGCCCACTCTTTCTTCGCCGCCTCGACACCCTCCACTACCTTGTCCATGGCGATCTCACCGCACCGTGTCTCCCAATTACCAGCTAGAAACAAAGGAAACTGCTATGAACCTGGATAACTAACTAAAAAGTGGAATAACAGAGGAAATATGGGAAGAAGAGAGGAACTAACGACTTCATAAAATTCAGAAGAATAGTAAGAAATGACAATGGGTAGTAAATTCTTCATTATTTATCATTATTCTGAAACTTTTCTAAAAGTCCTCTCCGTACACTTCTTTGATGGGTTGTTTGTTCCGGTGACTCTTGCTGGAATCAGTCCCCTTTAGATTAGTCAAGCATGGGATTCCTTAAGCATCTTTTTTTAGAGACAATAGTTTTAGTTTTGTCATTGGAGGGAGGAAACTTATGTCGAATCACGAAGAGAGGGAGGAAGGTTACTAAGGAGATTAAGCTCAATCTTGCTAATGCTCGGTGGCTGGCAAACACCGTAGAAGATTGTTTATTTTCAAGGGGAAGGAAGGTTTTTTATAAGACCTATAGGGATGGAGCCAAAGCTCTCTTTGTTCATAGGCGTTCTAATGCGTATGGGCGATTCTTGGAAGTTACAGATTATGGCGGTGGCACCAGTGGTCGTGAGCTGTTAGCAATCCTAGAAAGGGTAGAAGGCAAGGGATGGAAGTTGCTGGCCATGGAGCTGAAGTTTGTTTTGTCAATGGGGGTCGCCTCTAAGCAGACTCGTTTTTTGACTCCACGGCTAGACAGAGAGGAAGGCAAGGGTAAGGAGAAAGAGAGGCCGTCATTCATAAATGTGGTTTTAGGTGGTGCGGGTAGCAGAAAGGAAGTGGTTGGAAAAAACAGAAAGAGGTGCTTGGTAGGGGAACACTCAGACGAAAATACAAAAGATGGCAGAAATGTTGTACCTAAAATGGAGAGTGGGTCACTGTCATACGTCGGTGCAGTGGAAAGCAGAATGCAGGAGGCTCTGTTTTATTTGAAAGAGGATGTTATCAGAGTAAATGAGGAACTAAAAACATAGGAAGGAATTGGGAGTTCTGACGTTCAGTTTAGAAAAAGGCTGGGGTATGGGCCTAGGCCAAGGCTTTGGGTCTCAAAAAAGGAAGAAGCCCTTCAAGCCTATGATAGGAAAGACCAAACTGGGGATGGGCTGGAAAGGCCCAAATTAGATGAGCTGGAAGGTGAAACAGGTTAGGCCCCTTTTTGAATTGGGCTCAACGTCTAGACCCGTTACGAGTGAAATGAGGCCTAAGGCTCATCCCCTAGGTGTGAGGCCATAGAGCCCACTCGTGACCACGTCTGGACTCGTGACCGTGACTGTGCCTACGGACCCGCACCTGATACCCCGATCGGAGGAGATACTCTCCTCGGTGACAACAACCCACCCACACACCGACAATGCCTTCAATGCCAACTGGGCTCCGCATATGCAGATCTACCCTGGGGTGCAAATGGTTGGGCTGTCAGCCCTTGCGGTGGCACAGACTTCGTCGTGAGCCTCTTCTGGCCTGCCTCCTGCCTCCCTGACGGCAACAAGGTTCCCAACGTCAACACAGCCTATCACGTTGACATTGTAGATCTACCCCATGGATCAAAGAGAGCAAACGGTTGGGCTATCGACCCTCACGGTGGCATAGACTTCGTCGCCGGCCTCTTCTGGCCTGCTGGAGCAAGCTGTGGGTCTGGTTTTAGAGGTCCTTAGTGTTTTCGAACATGCTGGGAATGAACAGCAAATAGTGAGGGGCGTTGGAGCAGGTGAAATGGATGGATCTTTGATATTGTTTGCAGATAACAGGGACGGGGAGGATTACCCTACTCCTCTCAACTCTTTTCATCCCAATGCATCATATTGGGTAATCAAGAAAGCGATGGATATTAAGCACTTGGTAGGGATTTCTTATGGGAGTTTCGAAGCTGAATTTATGGCTTTACTTACAGCCGTGGAGGCTGTGAATGCTTAATCCAACTCTGATCAAGCCTCGAGTCAGGCCAAAAAGAAAGGAAAGAGAACTCAAAAGGCTATCTTGGGCAATGAAGGAGGACAGGGGCAAGAAGAGCTCCAACTGGGAGCGTTGTAAAGGGAGGGGTAAAATGGTGGTCCCATGAATCCAAAAATATTATCTTGAAATATGAGGGGGCTACATGATCTTAATAAGTGGCTTCAAGTCAGAAATTTACTTTGTCAATGGAAGGGGCATATCATATGTTTATAAGAGACTAAGTTGGAAGTTATTACTAGACAAATTGTTCGCAGCTTATGGAGAGGGCAACATGTTGGGTGGCCTTACCTACCATCAAAAGGTGCATCTGGGGGAGTTCTAATTTTGTTTGACAAAAGGGTAGTGGAAAGGGTGGAAGAGTTTGTGGGTGATCTTACTGTTGCATGCTCTTTTGTTAATCTAGAAGATGGCCTCAAATGGGCATTTGTTGGTGTTTATTGCCCAAACATTGATTCGCAGAAAAGGTTTTTGTGGGAAGAATTGATGGAAGTTCTTAGCTGGTGGGAGCTTCCAAGTTGCATTGGGGGGACTTTAATACATCGCACCTCCAAAGTGAAAGGTCGGGTGTATCCTGTATCTCTCCAGCCATGAGAGATTTTTCTGATTTCATCGTAGAACAGGAGCTTGTGGACATTCCACTATCAGGAGGCACGTTTATCGGGTCCAATAACCGAGAATCTCCATCTTGGTTGATGATTGATAGATTTTTTTATAACTCTTGATTGGGAGTCTCACTTCCCAGATGTAGTTCAAAGAAGGTTACCTCGACTATGCTCTGATCACTTCCCCATCATAAAATATTTGAGCATATGTGGCTTAAAACTGATGGTTTTGTAGATAGTGTCAGACTTTGGTGGACTTCTTACAGCTTCTACAGCTCCCCAAGCTTCATTATGGCTAAGAAGTTAAAAGCGTTGAAACAAGATTTTAAGCAATGGAATGAACAAATTTTTAACAATGTGTTTCAACAGAGGCGTGCTCTTGTAGAGGAGCTACAGGGCCTAGAAGGTGAGGAGGAGGCCAGAATTATGTTTGAACCTGAAAAAACCCACAAGAGTCAGGTAGTGGTAGAACTTGAAAGAGTAACTTTGATGGAGGAGATTTCTTGGAGACAGAAGTCAATGGTGCTTTGGCTTAAGGAAGGGGATAAGTGCATGAAGTTTTTTTCATAGGATGACTAATTCCCACAAGAGGAATAATGCTATTGATACATTGATGGTAGAGGGGGCAGTTTCTTCGGATCGATTGGTAATCAATAACCACATTGAATGATATTATCAACAACTCCTATCAGAAGAACACAATTGGTGATCGAAAGTGGATGATTTGTCTTTTTCTACATTAGACCAGTGGAGTGCAGGGTGGCTAGAGAGGCCATTTGAAGAAAAGGAAATGCATAGTGTAATCAAAGGTATGGCAAGTGACAAGGCTCCTGGTTTAGATGGGTTTACTTTGAGTTTCTTTCAAGTTTGTTGGGAGGTGGTCAAGGAGGATCTTAGGCAAATTTTTCATGAATTTCATGTTGACGCTAGATTTGAAAAGAGTATTAATGCCACCTTTCTAGCCCTCATTCCCAAAAAGTTGGGGTCTAGGGATGTGAAAGACTTGCTCTATTAGTCTTGTAAATGAGGTGTATAAGATTCTCTCTAAAGTGCTAGCAAATAGATTGAGCTTGGTGGTGGAAAAACTAATCTTAAAGCCACAAAATGCGTTTGTCTAAGGTAGACAAATTCTAGATTCGGTACTTATTACAAATGAGATTTTGAACGGTCAATTGAGTCTAGAGAACCAGGGTTACTTTGTATACGCTAGACATGAAGAAAGCTTATGGCCATGTCAACTGGAAGTTCTTACTTTACTTACTTGACAGATGTGGTTTCAAGGGGAGATGTCAGAAATGGATAGAATTTTGCATCTCTTCAGTTTGTTTCTCCATCTTGGTAAATGGCTCACCGATGGGTTTGTTCAACTCCTCTCATGGCTTGAGGCAAGGAGACCAGACCTGCTTTCTCCTCTACTTTTTTTATTTGTCATGGAGGCCTTCAGTAAGATGATTGAGGGCCTGGTGGATAGAGGGTTACTATATAGATTTCCGGTAGGGAATGGGTGAGCTCAACATTTCGCACCTGTTATTTGCCAATGACACTCTCATCTTTTGTGGTGCACACCTAGGTTAGGTTCAAGCCTTGAGGGCGCTACTTCTTTGTTTTGTTGTCTTGTCAGGGTTGAGCATCAATCTTGCAAAGTTGGAAATAGTGCCAGTGGGGGCTGTCCCTGATGTGGAGAATTTAGCTACTACCTTGGGATGCAAGACATCTTCGCTTCCTATGAAGTATCTTGGCTTACCTTTGAGTGTCTCCTTTAAATCTGTAAGAATTTGGAAAGATGTGGTCGAAAGGGTGGAGCGCAGATTGGTTACCTGGAAGAGGTTATACTTGTCGAAAGGTGGTAGGCTGATTTGATGAAAAGCAGTCTTTCAAACTTATCCACCTACTTTTTGTCTTTGTTCCCGTTTCCCATAAAGGTGGCTAATTGCATTGAGAAGTTACAAAGGGATTTCTTATGGAGTGGTTTGGGGGAAGAGTTCAAATTCTGGTTTACTGGTCGACTATTTGTACCCCAATTTCTTAGGGAGGGTTGAGGATTTGCCACTTGATGAAATTCGATCAAGCTCTTTTGGGTAAGTGGTTGTGGAGGTACCAAAACTAGAGGGAAACCTTATGGAAGTCGATTATTGATTCACGATTTGGGGAAGCTTGGGGAGGATGGTGCTCGAATGAGGTATGAGGCGCTCATGGAGTGGGGTTATGGAAATACATTAGGAGCCTTTGGGGTACCTTTCGAGGACATGAACATTTTGTTGTGGGTGATGGTTTGTGTGTTCCTTTTTAGTTTGATAAATGGTGTGGTAACCATTGTCTACGAGATACTTTCCCTGCTATCTTTGCGCTCGCTAGAGAAAAGGAGGCATCGATCGCGGACCTTCTGGTTGTTTCAAACGGCACCCCTCAATGGAATATTGATTTTATTAAGGCAGCCCAAGATTGGGAGTTGGAGTCTATCACATAGTTCTTTGTGGCTTTACACTCCGCAAGTATTTCAGGGGGCACCGGAGACAAGATGCATTGGAATCATTCTAAGAAAAATATTTTCTCTATCCGTTCTTTCTACCAAAAGCTTACGAACTCTGAAATGTCTATGTTACCATGGAAGAGTATTTGGAAGATGAAAGCTCATTCAAAAGCAGCTATTTTTGTTTGGACAACATCCTTACTACAAATAACTTGAGGAAACAACGGGTTATTGTTCTAGATTGGTGTTGTATATGTAATAAGCATGGGAAGTCAGTTGATCAATTGCTTTTACACTGCGAGGTGGCCAAGGTTATTTAGGATGATTTTTTCTCAAGAGTTGGTTTGTCTTGGGTTATGCCTGGTAGATTGGTGGATTTCCTTAATTGGTGCGGACTACACGGCAATTCGCAAGTAGCGGCAATTTGGAGATTGGTACCAATATGCATATGTTGGTGCATTTGGAGGGAGAGAAATGCTAGAAGTTTCGAAGATCAAGAGAGAACATTGGATGAGCTAAAATTTTTCTTTTTTAAGTCATTGTTCTTATGGGCGAGGGCCATAGTTTGTAACGGACTTAGTGACCATGATTTTGTTCTTTCTATTGTAATCTCTAATTATGCGATCTTCATGTATACTTCCTGTGTATTTGGGCTTTGCCTTTTTCTATGAATATTATATCTTTGATTACCTATAAAAAAAAAACAATGGGTAGTTCGAGGCACCCTTCCTCCACAAAGTTCCATAGATGATCTATCTACATTGTCCCTTTTGCCCTTTTCATCTCTTTCACTTCCCCACGTGCAGACTTCCCCACATCAGTTAGGGCTCTTGACAATCTCTCTAGCATTGGATTAGTTATCACAAAGTCAAAATTTGGCTAATATGTGACTTTTTTGTTTTCGACCGATTAGAACATCATTCTCAATGGCTTATGTATTATACAAGAAATGTAAATTATTTGAAGAATTGTTCAAAAAATGAGTTCCATCCGATTATCTAAAAGAAAATGAAAAATATAATTAGCTACAGTAATCCGTTACATGTAGAGGTACTATTCATCATGTAAATATTTTTTTATTATTTATATTTCATTTACTCCCTCATTTTCTTTTATTTTGATTTTTACCATGCAAGCAAATTCTTTTTACTGTTCATTATTTAAAACACATCTATTTCGTTTTCTCCTTAAAAAATATCTTGGAAATATTTTTTAACCATTTTTTTCATATTTTGGTTTTATTTTTAATTTTTATTTGGCTTATATATTTTTATTTTGTGTGTATAGGACTGAATTATATTATATTGTATATAAAAATATATTGCAAATATAATTGATATGGATATCGCAAATTTATTGGTAGAAAATAAGCTGATGTATAATATATTGTAAAAGTCATTATATAAAATAGAAAAAAGAAAGTTTAGTATTTTAAATGATAAAATAAAGAAACCATTTGTGAATGCACTATCAAAACTTGAACTCCACATCGGATTAGCCATCTCATTCTCTATAATAATAAAATATTATTATTTTTTTAATCTATTTTTTAATATAATTTTTTTATTTGTTTAATACTTTTTTTATTTGTTTAATACTTTTTTTATTTTCAACTCTCCCCAACAATTTTCAACAATTATTTTTATTTTTATTTTCATAATCTATAAAATTAGCATTTCTAGTTCAGCAACAAATTGTGCTACTACTAGGCCTGTGCAGAAAACGTTAAGACCCGGTCCATCCGTATGGACCGACCCGACCCGACCACAAATAGCTGATTGAAATGACTTGCGGGTCAAACCCGCTGAAACCGATATAAGATTATACAGAGACCAAAAACAAGGGCCGGTTGAAACTCGAAGTTCACTCTCTTGAAATAAAAGCTCAGAAACCCTAGCCTCCATAACAACGTTTCCATCTCCAGATTCTGCGGCTTCCATCACCGGACCCTACGTCGCCATCAAGAACAACATCGATGTCGTGTCCCTGCTCGAGAAATTGCAAATGAGTGGTGTCGGCTCCTCCACCAAGGATCACGCTGCTGAAGCTTCTTCTTCTTCTGATGGGTTTGTGGTCGAAAGCGTTTCAGGGAGTGATAGATGAGATTTCGGGGGGATTTGTATAGGGATTCGCAAGGAGGCATCAGATTCGCAACTGGGGTCAGAATTGGCAGTCCAACGCTGTTCTCGTTGGCCAGTCTCTTTCCTTCAGGGTCACGGGCGGTGATCGATCACGAGTCCTTTTTTTGTTGTTGTGATTCTCCTTTATTTTAGCTTGCTTTCCCAGCTTCGATTTTCCTTTATTTTCTTGAGAAAATTTGAAGTGATGGGCTTTGTTTGTTTTGGTTGATGCTGGGTTTTAATTGGATTGTATATGGATAGTGGGATTTGTAAGGTTTTTTAGGATCTATTTGTATATGATTCGGATGCTGAGTTTTGATCGGATTGTATAGGGATAGTGGGATTTGTAAGGTGTTTTTGGATCTGATTGTATACGATTCAGGTTCCTGCTTCCAATCTCGGGTCGGGTCGTCACTTAACGGACCCGTCCGCGTTTTAGCCGGATCGGGTCAGGTCGGCCCAAAACATGGATCGGGTTGGTCGGGTTGCAGCCCTAGCTACTACTACTATCATTTTCACAATCCAACAATTTATAAATACATTTATAGTTGCTATGTAGCACGCATTGCATTAGTGCAATTTTCCATCAGTCAAACTTCAATGGATGCTGAAATGTACTTGGGAAGACATAAGAAATAACACAAATACTTGCTCAAATGTACAAGCCGCAGGAAGGAGAATGAGAACGTGCGGGACAAGGTTTGTTGGAAATAATAAAATATACATATGGCTTTGCTATAGTTGAAGTCATATATGACTTGTGGGATAAATTTACTGTAGCTAATATTGTGGATGACTTTAGTTTGACTAATCCAATGTAGGCCAAATTTGAGCCATATTAGCTAACTTATGAATTTAACTGGCATTTGCCTAAGCCAATGCCATGTAGAGCACCTTGCCCATAAGGTGCGAGTATACTTTTTTTGAGTTCCTCAGACATAAGGCTCGGAACATCTAAGCAATAGAGACTGCCCATGTTACAATGAGAACAACAAGGACGGTGTAAGAGGATTTTCCTCCACTAAGCCCAAAAGGCTTGTGAATGGGAAGGAAGTAAGATCAAAAACCCGGCCTGAAGTAGAGAGCCCCTAACCTAGCCCACAGAAAAACTCCTCTGAACACGACCTGCAGGAGGGATGGTGTTGCAAGGGATGGGACTCATTGATCTGAGGACCCTTCGAGTAGTATCCAGTCCTTAAGTGCCTGCCCGCATAACATGCATGATATACGATGAGCCATTGATCTACTGACAGAGAAGGTATGAACAGACCAGAAGGGAGACAGATTGAGAGAAGGAGGTCAAAAAATCACACTACATTAATGGCTCCACCACCAAGATAACACGCCACATTAATGACGCCGTCGCAGAGCCACGCCGCATTTAAAAACTCTGACACAAGGAGCAGTACGGGGAACACAGACATCATTGGAGTAGGCACTATCCTCAGACTTGTAGTATAAATAGCAGACCCCAAGTACGAGAACGTTTCTCTAATCCATAGACTCCTCTTACTTATTTGCCACCCTCTAAGAATATTTACTAATTTTGGCATTAGAAGTTACCCAGCCCCTAGGCTGCCCTCTCAAAGCCACAGTCTTTTCTACCTTGTGCAAGGCCCGTTTTTGAAGACCTGAGTTGTCGGAGCTTGGTCCAAAGATGTGAGAAACAAGATGTTAATAGTTGCATTCTGTGGGATCGTAATAGATCTTGCATGTCATTTTCAAGCCTACGACAACCCGTTCCAAACAATTCGGGAGAGACATGGGAGATGCTATGGACATAAGGTTGAAAACCATGGAGTAGTGGGTAATAAAACTAACCGGCGAAATACAGACACTCTGGAAGGAGAACGAGGAGCTTAGAAATCCCCAATAAGAGCAAGACGGCAGGGTGGGATCCATTGACACTGAGCACATAAGATCTCGAAACACACAAGGGGGACTTAATAAGGAAGAGGAGCAGAAGAACATGCAGGACGAGCACCGCAGCCTCAAAGGGAGATACGAGGAGATAGCAAGGAAAGTAGGCACCAAGCCAACGGTGGACCAATTGCTCATAAGCACAGGTCTACCTTATACTGAAGAAGTAATGGCGGTGCCTTTGCCGCCAAAGTTTAGAGTCTCCACTATGGAGATGTATGATAGAAGAAGGGACCCCTTTGAGCACCTGAAAACTTTTAGGGCTAACATGACACTGCATGACTTACCTGGGAAAATAGCTTGTAAAGCATTTCCATTGACCGTGAAAAGGGTCAACACTGATATGGCTTGAGTTACTAGTACCTAGCTGGCGTAATTCCAAATGTGTTTTTTTAAGTGTAGAAGTGTCAAGTTGTATCAAGGATAAGTCCAGGATCATATTCCACAGGAATTGACTTATATGATATAGAGAATAAAATTAAACAATGAAAACCGATTATTAAAAGGAACATGCAATTAAATAGAGGAGATTATTGAGATGAGGATTTTTAAAATAACATAATATAATTGAAATGATAAAATAAATCAATATGGAGAATGACTAAGGTTTCGAGGATCCGTCTAATAATTTAGAAAATTGTTTCCAATCAATTTAGCTAAGTTAAACTAGAATAATGATTCCGTCTAACTGAAAATTTGACAGTTAAGCCTAAGAAAATTAATCACTAAAGATTAAATTTGAACAATTGATGGTAGAAACATTCACAAGCCCATTTGAATATCACAGGAATTTTTCAAGCATCCAATGTATTCGGAAATCACAATATATTAAGATAAATATATAGATAATTAAAGTATCTAATAATAACACTATTCAATCGATCAAACTCATAATATAAACTCTATTGCTGATTCAAAACAATATTTAAATCATTAAACTTCACCTCTAATCTTAGTACGAAAATTTAGTCAACCATGTTTATCACAAGAACCATGGAACTCAAGGATAAGTTGAAGTGCAAGACAGTAAATAAAAACTTATTGAAATTAATTAACTGAAATTTAAAGAAGCAATAAAATAAATGATATTAATTTAAATGAACAGGAATTAGAATAAAAGCTTCGAGATTGCAATAATTCATCATATATTTCAAATTGAAATAAAATACAAATAAAACTGAAGATGGAGGTTACAGGTGATAGAGGAAAGCTCGACAACGACAGTTAGACCATTAGGCTCTCAACTGCATTACCGTACTCACTCTCTTCTCCTGAGCGTCCAAAAAAATAAAAATCTAAAAAATAAAAATGTATTAAAATACTCTACTCTACTCCTAATCCTAACCATTTTATTATCTACTTCCTAATGAATTTTCTTCGTCTGTTTCTAAGCCTTATATTTCGTTCCATTTCATTCATCCTCACCACAAGCAGGTCTCATTTTTCTTTTTTTAATTTTTCCTGTGTTTTCCTCCTAGCACTGCACTTTCTTTCCTTTCTTTCTTTCTTTCTTCTTCTTCTTCTTCTTCTTCTTCTTCTTCTTCTTCTTTTTTTTTTTTTTTTTTTAATTTCTTGGTTCTCCGCGTCTTGATGTCCGTGCTTCTTCTCTTCATTCTCAATTCCTTTGCTTCTTTTCCTTTACTTCCACTTTTCTTCTTCTACTTTTATTTTTATAAAAATTCTACTCAACTTCCTACTATTCACACCACACTCCACATTCCATCTTTTTTTTAATTTTTTTTATCAAATATATTTTTATATGAATAGTGAATAAAAAATTATAAATAGTTTAAAAAAAATAAATTCAAAAAAAAATTTAAAAAAATATTAAAAAATATTAAAAAGTGTGGAGTGTGGAGTGTGGGGAGGATGAATAGAAAAACCCTTATTTTTAAGGCCAAAAGAATCTCTTCGTGGGTCCCGCATGTGAGATGAAAAGAAAACCAACACTGGTTCCCTAAGGGCGGGTTTGGATGTTAAAGTGAGTTGAGTTGAGTTGAGTTGAGATGATAAAATATTGTTAGAATATTATTTTTTAATATTAAAATTTTTTTGAGATTTGAAAAAGTAGAATTATTTATTATATTTTGTATTGAGATTTGAAAAAAGTGTAATGATGAGTTGAGATGAGTTGGACTGAATTGGAGATCCAAACGAAGCCTAAGTTTTCATCATAGTTTATTGAGTTTGGACGTTGTATTGAAATGATAAAATATTATTAAAATATTATATTTTAATATTATTATTATTTAAAAATTTAAAGAAATTAAATTATTTATTATATTTTATATTAAAATTTAAAAAAATTATAATAATAAATTAAAATAAGTTTAAAAACCAAACGTATCCTGTACTCCTCTTTGACAACCTGGGTCCCGCAGCAGCTTTTTACCTTATATTTTCTTTCCCTTTCCGCTCGCGTCATCAGTTTCTCTCTTCTTCAGTTTTTTTCTTTCTTATTTTGTGTGCGTGAGTGCTCCACCATAAAGAATCAAAGATAGAAATATTCTTTATTCTTTCTTCAGTTTTTATTCTTTCTTTTGTATTGCTCGCCCAGTGCCGCTGGGCCTATAAAGATAGAAATCAGAAAAATAAAAATGAAAGAATGCGGAAAGAAATATTACTTAATTAAATTATAAGTTATAAAATTAAACATAAATCATACTATTAATCAATTTAATTCATAACTTAGGGCGGTCTGGCCATGATCCCAGTTTATGGTAGAGCTGACCAGAAGGACTCCCGTGACATTGCGAGAGTTCATGGACCAGGCCGACAACTTCATCAATGCAAAAGACACTCTCCAGGCATTGACGGAGTCACGAAGAAAGGAAGTAAAGCGCGCAGAAAAGAAGGCGAAGGTTCCAACCAAGACCAAGCCCTATGAAAAAAGGGAGAAAGGCACCCAAAAGAAGTGGTGTGAGGAAGTCTCGACAAAGGGATCTGGATCACGGTACGGCCAGCCCACGTTTGCCATTCAAAAGGAAGACAACCGAGGGACAATGCGCCACTATTGCACTTACCATCGGTCCACCTCATACAATACCAAAAACTATTTCTCCCCACAAGGGAGGAGGGAATATTTAAAACAACAAAAGCGATGCCATTCCCCGGCCAGGAGGCGAGAGCAAGAGAAAATGGAAAAATCGAGAGAAGGGAGTCGGGACTGGGGTGACCAGAACAGGTGGGTGAACAACCCTCCACGGCAACTGGCGATAAAAGAGCAACCGCTAGGTCACCCCCGTTCCTCACCAAGGCAGGAGCCCCCTCTTGGGGAAATTCGAAGAATCGCAGGAGGATTCGCAGGCGAGGGTGTTACCTCATCGAGCAGGAAACACATGCCAGATGGGTCCGATACCACGAGGTGTACTTGACTGAGTATCATCCTACCAAACAGCGAAGGGGTGATCCTACCTTGACAATCTCATTCAAGGAGGCCGATGAAGAAGGGGTCTTGTACTCCCACAACGACGCGCTGGTGGTCACTATGCTTGTCGCCAACTTCACCACCCGTAGATCCTCATCGATAACGGGAACTCTGCGGACATCTTGTTTTGGGGGGCCTTCGCTAGGATGTGTATTGAGGCCACCCAGCTGCAGCCCGCCCCATGCTCTTGAAAGATTTCTCTGGAGCATTGTCCAACCTGTGGGAACCATGCTATCCGTACTTGTGGGGAGTAGCCCTCGCCTAGTCCTTGTCATGGTCAACTTCCTGGAAGTGACAACGCCGTCATCGGGAGGCCCACCCTCAACAGCTTAAGGGTCGTCACATCAACCTACCACCTCAAAATGAAGTTTCCAACACCCCAAGGAGTGGGGGAAGTCCGAGGAGAGCAGGTCTTAGCAAGAGAATGCTACATCCAGGAGCTAAAACAGAAAGATGAAGGGCCCGCCTCGAACGATATTAACAGAACAAAGTAGGCCGGGCACCACCAAAGAAACTATGGCAGGCCTCTGTCTACAACTCACCCTATCAGTCTCAAGGGGGGAAGGGGCGGTGCACGACATTGGAAGGAAGGATGGACGAAGACCTCCCTAACCCTGGATTTCAATTTTATTTTTTTTAAATTTTGTAACACCTCTTCACCTAAGCTTGTACTTTTTTTTTATTTAATGAAGACGCGACTTTTCAAGATAGTATAAAACATCTACTCCACACTTTCACATTACCAGTAAAGCTTCTGGAAAAAAAAGGGTGTGCGGCTAACGAAATCTACGGCAACAAGGTCGTCAACAGATTACGTCTTCGCTGGGCACCATAGGGAAAGGCAGGCCTACGGGTTGTCTTATCCCTCCCGTGGCGGAGTGTGGGTTAGCCTTTGGCGGCCCGAAGATGAAAGCTTACCTTTCTTGAGGATGTCAACATGCGGGTGCGGGTCTAGTCACAAACTGCTCGAAATTACCTCCCCGCAGAACACTATAGAGAAAGGTCGGCCCAAAGGTGACCTTATCCTTCCGGCAGAGGAGAGCGGGATCGGCCTCACGGCCCCCCCAAAATAAATTACTCTGACCCATGCCACAATGAAGAGTTGAATCAGTATCAACCTGACCTATCATTTACCTTTCTTATGATATCAATGAGCGGAAGTGGGTCTAGTTTCAAGCTGCCCGAACAACATACCTCCTGTGGGATAGAGAAGGAGAATTAGGCTGAAGGCTGTTCCACCCCTCCCATGATGGAGAGCGGGTTATGCCCCCTAGATCCCATCACGACGAAGAGTGGTCAGCTACATCACTATCCGAACTGACCTCCCTGCGGGATACCATAGGGAAATGTAGGCCTTAAGGTTGCTTTGTCCCTCCTACGATGGAGTGCGGGTTAGTCCTTAGTTACCAGAAATCAGAAAATATACCTTTCTCGTAAGTTTCAACAGGCAGGAGCAGGTATAGTAACAAACTGTCCGAACAACTTACCTCCCTATGGGATACAATGAGAAAAGGTAGGTCTAAAAGGTTACCTTGTTCCCCTAGCGAAGGAGAGCGGGTTTGGCCCTTGTGGTAGCTTGAATACTTACCCTGACCTCCACTATGAGCGAAGAGTGGGTCCAACACCAGCCTAGCCCTAAATGTTACATTCCCTTGTAATGTCAACGAATGGGAGCGGGTCT
Source organism: Cyclocarya paliurus (assembly GCA_029856935.1). Lineage (NCBI taxonomy): Eukaryota > Viridiplantae > Streptophyta > Magnoliopsida > Fagales > Juglandaceae > Cyclocarya > Cyclocarya paliurus. The sequence continues at coordinate 11,397,234 of CM056954.1, read as the reverse complement.
AGTACCAAACCACTCGAACGACTTACCTCGCAACCGGCTTAAGGGCATCCTTATCCCTCCCGTAGAGGAAAGCGGGTCTCGCCTTCGAGGGGGCCCAAAGAATTTACCCTGAATCCTATCACAGTGGAAGAGCGGATTGCTGCCCGAAGAAGTTACCTCCTTGGGGAACCAAAAGGGGCGGGCTAATTTGAGATAGCCTGACCTCTCCCTAATGGAGTGTGGGTTTTAGTCCTATGATTGCCTGAAGTAAGAAGCATCTCTAGAAGGGAAGCAAGGTCAAGCAAGAAGGCTGCACAAGCACTAGCAAGCAAGAAGTAAGTCAAGGTTGTAAACTCCCTAAATGACTATAAGGGCGGAATGATGCAAACGTAAGTTCCAAAAAAAAAATACAGCGATAGAAGCACAAAAATCATATACTGGGAGCTACAAGGAACAAATTATATCATAAGGCTATGGAGTTACAAGGAACAAGTTACATCATAAAGCTCCAGAGTTATAGGGAACAAGTTGCAACAAGTTCCAGTGTCTGATCGTAGACCTAAACCGTAAAACAGCTGGGGGTAATCTAAAAGGACCAGAAGACCACATTGTTCTCAAACCCATTTGAAACAGGATAAGCTGAAAATCTCTAATGTCATCGAAGATATTGCCAAGAATCAGAACATCTTGGAGTTGATTTTGTACATTGAAGAACCGCTTACCGGACGAAGGCCATTCACCACTGCAACAAGCCTGATCTTATGCTTCCATGCAGACAGCAAACTGCGGAGAATGGCTTCAAGGTCGAGCCTTGTAAATAAAAGAGCGAGAACAAGTGAGGCACAATAAGCAAAAGCACACAAGAACAATGGGCCCCGGACCCCAACAATGAAGGATTTGCGGTTCCACCCTATGAAATCGTCCAAGCTGGAACTGCCATGGCCAACAATTGCCTGAGCGCTGGCAGAGGACCCGTCGCCCACTAGGGTGCGATGATTTCATTGGAGCCATGAAAGATGGAAGAAAATGAAAAGGAAATTTAGAAAAAAAAAGCAAAGAAAGACAAAGGAACTGAGAACTCAAGCGACAGAGCAAGAGTCACAAAATGAAAGTGAAAAAACAGAGCGAGTATAATGGGTTTCCCAACGTGGAGGAAGGTCTTTATCTAGGCGGGGTTGACATTTGACCTCTTAATGCACCATAACTCCATGTATCGCCACATCCCCCTAGAGAACCAGAATCCCTTGATTATCGCAATCGTTGTAGAATATATCTGCTGGTATGGTATGCAGATTTAATGGTTGCACAACACGAAGTCATGATGCAAAAATTGAAGGGGCACCATTCAATGCAAAAACGTAACTAACGCTGTGGTCACCTAGCACACAGTGAAGAGGGTCAGGAGATCTAGCAAAGCGAAGGGTTTAGGAATAAAGAGAGAATTCCCCTTAGACCCATCCGAGAGGAATTGGTAGGGGTAATTATAACGGATCTTTCCCACTAACTTAAAGCCCACTGTGCCTCGACCCGATACCTGGCCCGAGGGTCCCCTAAGTCTGCCTAGGGGATGGAGCATCTACTAGGAAGGGGCACCGGATAGTCGACAGGATAGATCAACCTGATAGACTGTGGCTAGTTTTAGAAGCTGGAGACTTGCATAGAGCACAGCGGGAAATATGGAGGAAGGAAGCTAGTATTAAAGTTACGAACAAAAGGCTAAGCGGCTAGCAGGGTTGGAAAAGTTAAACCGGATGCCAACGGAGTGGGCCGAGAATCTTTAAACCCAACAGTGAACCATAAAACAAGAAAATACAGCACGATTAAAAGCGATGGCCATGCTCCAAGAATGACTGTCCGAAAAGGATAAGTAAGCGCAGCGTGATTGACCAGTGGGGTGGGTGGGAGCCCTACAAACCCCTTTACCATGATTCCTGAGGCCGACCACAAAAAAAGGAAGAAGAAGAAGAAGAGTCAAAGACAAGACATAAAGAAAAAGTATGTGTACTAGTCAATATATATATACAAGTTGCTGGGTTACAAAGTGCGGATACATATGTGGGCCAAAGAAAAAAGTATAACAAAATAATAAAATCTTTAAATCTCGACATCAAGGACACCAATCTTAGTGGAAGCAGAAGCAGGATTGGTCGGCTCCACAACTGTCGGCGCAGGAACAACCGGATTGGGGAAAGCATCAGGCATCTCTTTCCTTCCTAGGACATGGTTGGTTTGAAAGGCCGCCTCTGGTGGGAATATTGGCAAGCACAAGCCTTTAAAGATACTTGGTGAAATACCTCAAACTCAGCTCCGGACTCTCCAAAAGGAATGCTAGCATTGACCCCGCGTCCTCACTCTTTGTCAGAAATCTCGAGAACCACTTTAGTTGCCTTTGTAAGGAGAGGGTGACGTCTTGAAGACTTTGGTTCAGCTGCTTCAATCGATTTTTCTCCTCCAGTACTAGGGATAAATCATCCCAAAGACTTTGGTTAAACCACTCCAATTGTGTCTTCTCCTCCTGCGACTTTTGCTTGTATTTCATTTGGCGACATTCTAGCTTCCTTGCTCTTTTGCACTCTTTCGACATGTCAAATCGCGTCCTCTCCAACTCACGCTTCAGCAGTTCCCTCTCCTCCCTTTTGCCTAAAAAATAATCCAAGTTCTCCTGAATAGCTGTTGCCTGACACCCGTTCATTAATGAACTTGAAAAGATGTTATGAAAAGGTGAGCCCATTAATGAAGATAGGAACGCCGTAAAAAAGGCCAATCAGGAGAAGCCTCCCAGACCTCAGAACAATATAATAAGGTTCTCAACCTTAGTAGTAAGGCGGGATCAGATCATGAAAAATTCCCACAGTAGTCGTCAGGTGAGAACTAACGGGGAAATTGTATGGGAATTTTTCCCCACTAAGCCATAGAGGCCAACGAATGGGAAGGAAGCAAGATCAAAAGCCTGGCCCAAAGTAGAGAGCCCCTAACCCAGCCCATGGAAAAGCTCTTTTGAACACGACCTGCAGGAGGGATGGTGCTGCAGGGAATTAAACTCGTCTATCTGAGGACCCCTAGAATAGTGTCTAGTCCTCAAGTGCATGCTAGCACATCAGGCATGATATACGGGGAGCCATTGATCTACTAACAGAGAAGGCATGAACAGACTATAGGGGAGACAGACTGAGAGAACGAGGTCGGATAATTACGCCTCATTAATGGCTCCACCATCCTGACAACACATCACATTAATGACGCCGTCGCAAATCCACGCCGTATTTAAAAACTCTGACACAAGGAACAGTACGGAGAACACGAACTTTAGAGTAGGCACTATGTGCTCTTCAGACATATAGTATAAATAGTAGATCCCAGGTACGAGAATTGTCTCTCTGATCTCTAAACTCTCTTACTTATTTGCCACCCTCCAAGGATATTTACTAACTTTGGCATCAGAGATTACCCGGCCTTTAGGTTGCCCTTTCAAAGTCGCGGTCTTTTCTACCTTATGCAGAGCTTGTTTTCAAAGACATGAGTTGTCGAAACTTAGCCCAAAGGTGTTCAAAACATAACGTTAACAGACGACTTCTAATTTCTTTACACTATGGCTCTCTAGTAATAGGAAGATAAAACTTCCATACCAATATGCAAATGCAGCTATTGAAGGAGGACTTGCTGTTGATCATATGGTGGTGGTTGACCGTATCCAGATTGTTGTGGTGCATGATACCCTCCATAGTCCTTAGAAAGATAATGTTGTCCCTGTTGATTATAACTTGAAGGTTGTGGTTGAGTGTAATTGTAACCATAATTTTCAGGTGGAGGTGCAACACCAATTGTCACTATAGCTAAGGCATAAAACATAACCAAAAAGGTCAATAAAGCTTGAGCACTAAAGCCATAAATGGATTCTAAATTGAACAAATTTCCAATGGCATCATCCTGAGGATTACAGAAAATAGTGTCAAGATATATTCCCATTGCTATGTTGTGGTACATTACCATAACTATGCCTTGATACCGGCTTTATGTATTTATATTCTTGTACATTCTGTAATCCGTTACTTCATTGTATAACAGATTATACTTTCCATAGATAGCTGATACGTATTTGTAGTCTTATTGTACTCTTGAATGTTTGATTCTTGTATTCACTATTTAATTCAATACAATAGCCATGCATAATCAGGATGGCTTTCTTACATGGTATTCGACGCCTTGCACATATATGGAGCCTCCTTCTTCCTCCTTCATTCCACTTGTGGCTGATTCTACTTCTCTTGATTTTTCGCCTATCAAAACCTTACTTCCTGATATTTCTACTAAACTAGCCTCCAGCAACTACTTGCTCTAGAAAGTGCAAGTTGTTCTTGTTCTTCATGGTCATGGCCTTCTTGGCTATGTGAAAAATGACATTGTTTGTCCACCTTCTTCCATTCTTGGTGAAGATGGTGAAATGCATCCCAACACTACAATAGCAAAGTGGCTTTGCATTGATCAATTGATTCTGGGTTGGTTGAATAGCTCCCTCTTTGAGGCACCCTTGTCTCAGGTGATCAGTTTTGAGACTTCCAATGCTGCTGGGATGTTCTGGAAACCTTATATGGTATGCACACAGAGATCGTATTTAGTAAATGAAGGGTGAACTTCAGTCCCTTACAAAAGGTGCCTTCTCTCTTGAAGATTATCTGCACAAAGCCAAATCCTTGGCTCACTCTCTTCGTGTTGCAAGTAAACCAATTGATGATAATGATTTCATTATATGTATTCTTCGTGGCCTTGGCTCAAAATTTGATCCAATTGTTGCTGCAATCAATGCTAGGGATGATTTTCCTCCCTTGGAGAGTGTTATAAGCAAGCTTCAAGATTTCGAGCTAAGAATTTCTGTTGTGCGTGCTTTGTCCCCTGCAATTGCTATGTATACAAATTGTGGTGGCTCTACTTCAGGTTTTAAAGGAAATCATTGTGGTAGGGGTCGTGGCCGTAACTCCTTTTCTTGATTGAAAAGCACCAAAAATCATGATCGTTCTCAGGTAAACTCAATTGGAAGTAGTTCACAGTGCTCTTCCTCTAGAGGTCGTGGTCGTGGCTCCACTCGTATCACCTATTTTTGATGTGGTGGTCCAAACCACAAGGTTGATAATTGTTGTGCTCCAAATGATTATGTTGAACAGTATAAAGCTTTTGCTACTCTTCATATGGGTAACATATTAGATAAAACTTGGTATCCTGACACCGGGGCTAACTAGCACATGATTGACATTGCCACAAATGCTCAAGGTAAACACCCTTATTCTAGTAAAAAGTCTCCCATGGTTGGAAATGGTGATGGCTTACCATTCTGCTGTTGGTAATTTCTATATTCCTTCTACTGATGTCACTTTGTCAACCATTCTCATTGTTCCTACCATTAAGAAAAATCTAATCTTAGCTTCTCAATTCACAAAAGACTTTAACTGTTGCTTCTTATTTTATCCTTGGGCTTTCCTTGTTGAGGACTTGAAGACGAACACTACGATGCTTAAAGGCTGCGTCTTAGATGGCTTATATCCAATCAATCCCAAGTAGTCTTTGCATAATTTAGCTGCTCTTCTACATAATAAAGGGTCTTCCATGTTGTGGCATGCTAGACTAGGGCTCCCACACTCTTGGATACTTGAAATATTGTCTACAAATTTACCTTCTTTTAATAAAAATTCGGTGTTTTGTGATAGTTGTGCTTTGGGCAAATGTTCTAAGTTTGCCTTTCTCTCTCGCTCTACTTATCCTTACACATTTTTACACGCTCTTCACATGGATGCATGGGGTCCTGCTCTTGTACCTTCCTATGATGCTTTTCCATTTTATCTTGTAATTGTGGATGAATACACTCGTTTTGTTTGGTTTTTTCCCCTTGGCTCGCAAATTAGACGTGGCTCATATTCTTCCCAGTCTTGTCAAACTCCTACACACTGAATTTACTTCTATCATTGAAGTGATTTAGAGTGATGGAGGTGGTGAGTTTTTCAATCATGTTCCCAAGAATTGTTTTGATTCCCACGACATCATTCACAAGTTGTCCTGCCTTGGCACACCTGAATTGAATGGCCTCACCGAACGTCATCATCAACATGTTGTCGAGACTAGCTTGACTCTCATGGTTCACTCATTTGTTCCTTCTAAATTCTGGACAACTGCGTTTGAAACTTTAGTTTTTCTCATAAATCGATTGCCAACCCTTGTTTTGCATAACAAGTCTCCATTTGAGCTGGTTTATGGGTTCTCACCTTTATACAAATTATTATATGTGTTTGGTTGTACTTGTTATCCATACCTTACCCCGTTTGGCAGGACCAAGCTTGATTTTAAATCTAGTCGATGTGTCTTTCTTGGGTACTCTCTTCATCACAAGGGCTATCATTGCATGGACATGCACATTGGTCGAATCTATGTTTCTCATCATGTCAAGTTTAATGAAATTTCCTTCCCCTTCTCCATGCAAAAGGGTGTTCTACTGATTTACCTCTTTTCAAATCTCAACCCTTGCTCAAGAGACTTCAAAATGTTGTTGAGAACCCTACTTGCATCCTCTACTTCAATCGGCTATTCTTATTCTCTTCCTACTCCCTTACCATGTCTGCCTATTGCTAGTGCCCCTCCCAGCTTACCACCTAATTTTGCCCCTGTTGAATCTACACCCATTGTTCCTCTTCCTCCAATTCGTACTCACCCCATGGTTACACATACTCATGATGGCATTCAGAGACCTAAAGTACTTTACTCCTCTCGGCATCCAATTCCTACCTGTTTTCTTGCTGACCTAGTTACTCATTTTGAGCCCAAAACACATCGCCAAGCTCTTCGTGATCCATGTTGGCAGCAAGCAATGCAGGATGAAATCCATGCACTACATGAGAACCACACTTGGTCCTTGGTTCCTCGGACAGCTGATAATAACATTGTTGGTAGTAAATGAGTTTTCAAAGTTAAAACTCGTGCTAATGGCTCTATCGATAGGTACAAAGCGTGCCTTGTGGCCCATGGTTTCACATAGCCTCATGGTTTTGATTATGATGAAACTTGTAGTCCCGTGGTTAAACTAGGGACTATTCGATTGATTCTCATCATGGCCCTCTATTAGAAATGACCTCTTAAACAGCTTGATGTTAGTAATGCATTCTTGCATGGGGACTTATAGGAAAGAGTTTATCTCTCTTAGCCACCTGGTTTTGAAGATCTCACTCATTTGAACTATGTTTGTCATCTCCACAAGGCATTATACGGACTAAAACAGGTTCCCTGAGCTTGGTATACCAAGTTTAGTACTTATCCTCAGCAAATGGATTTTCACAGATGCCCATATGATCCATCTCTAGTTTATTAGTGCAAGTTTGTGGATATTATTATGTTACTCATCTATGCAGATGATATCATTGTCATCGGTAGTTCTTTGGTGCTCATTCGCAAGTTTATTTCTCATTTGTCATCTGCCTTTCATATCAAGGATTTGGGGGACTTGCATTATTTTTTGGTCTTCAAGTTTCACGAGATGACTTCTCTCTCACTCTTACAGAGACTCCTTATCTCTTATCACTACTACAGAAGTTTGGCCTCGATGGTGCTAAGCCTACTCCCACACCTTTGGTCTTTGGTGTTCAACTCAACGCTCATTATGGTGCTCCTCTCTCTAATCCAATGCTTTATCGGCAACTTGTGGTATCTCTTCAGTACCTCATGCTCACCAGGCCTGACATAGCATATGCAATGAACTTTGTTGGTCAAATTTTCCAATCTCCACGAGAGCCACATCTAGTTGCTGCCAAGCGCATCTTCCGTTACTTGAAAGGCACTATGCACCTTGGGCTTCACTTTACCCCGTCTGATCTTACTTCTTTACATGGATACTATGATGCCAACTGGGCTAGCTCCTGTAATGATCAAAGATCCACTATTGGCTTTACCATTTACTTGGGTCATAATCTACTATCTTGGACAACAAATAAACAGGATACCATTTCTAGATCGATTGCTGAAGCCGAATACCTTATGTTGGCTACGACTACTGCTAAGCTTATGTGGTTCACTAACCTTCTTAAGAGTCTCGGCTACTCTTTTCACCTCCTACTCTCTATTGTGACAATATTAGTGCTATCCATATGGCCAAAAATCCTGTGTTTCACCATCACACTAAGCATATTGAGATTGACATACATTTTGTCTATGAATAGGTAACTTGTGGTGTTCTTTCCTTGGCTCATATTTCTAGGAAAGATCAAGTTGGAGACATCTTCACTAAGCCCCTATTTGCTCCTACATTTTTACCCAATCGCAACAAGCTTTTCGTTGGTCATGTACCACCTTCAACTTGAGAGAGGAAATGTCAAAATATATTCCCATTGCTATGCCATGATACACTGCCATTAATATGCCTTGATACCAGCTCTATGTATTTATATTCCTGTACATTCTGTAATCCGTTATTTCCTTGTATAGCAGATTATTCTTTCCATAGATAGCTAATATGTAGCTGTAGTCTTATTGTACTCTTGGATGTTTGATTCCTTTATTCACTATTTAAATCAATACAATAGCCATGCATAATCAGGTTGGCTTTCTTACAAATAGTAACGAGGTGGTTGTATTCCTTCTCCTTACTGTTGTAAAAAATTATATAATTCTCATACATTCCAAGAGGCATTCCAAGAGGCCTTGGAGATTCTATACGAAAATTAGAATCTGCTTTAGGGCATGGACTACATTTTCTTGAAAGTGGTAATCCAAGGAAAAAGAATGAGAATATCAAGGAGACAAGACTTGCTCCAATTATCTTGACTCAATTCCCACTCGTGTAAATGATTTATGTGCCAATAAAATATATTGAGGGTAAGTTGATCAAAGACAGCTCCCAGCAGACCTCTAATACCTCCAATAATTGACATTGGAAATAACTCCTCAAAAGAATAATCCTTTTGACCAGCAGATGTGTCCCAACTACATGATTATCAATGGTAATCAGCTTTGGTTGTTCAGAATTTAGAGTACGACGCCATTTAATATCCAATATTGGGCCCCCATACCTGTGATGCTTAACTCAAATTGGATAAGATGAACGCAAGGCATAGATCAACACCTTTCCTGTGCTACTTCCTACAGCCAATTGGAAACCTCCACCTCCATCAAACTCCAATGAAGTGACCTCTAATGAAGTTACATCTTCACTATAAAACCGCTTACTTCCTCTGCTAATTGAAAGAGAAGATAAGCAACCACTGAGAAGATCCTCTCCAACAGCAACTAATTTTTTTGCAGACGACACTGTTGCATTACCTTTCCTGGGTTTTCTTTTGAAGGTCTTATTTACTTTCAACTTTCCAGTAGCTTATTCTAAAACAAACACCAAGGCATATTTTTCCGATGCAACTAACAGTTTGGAGCAAATGTAACATACAAAGATGGCGTGTAAGAAAATGTCGATGCCACGAAATCATCATCCTCAACAAGAGTATCTCTATAGATGTAGTGAAGCAAGGTTATAACAACCTTGGGTTTCATATATGCACTATGTCAGGATTATCTCCATCCATTCCATAAAAAAACAAACCAATTTCAAACACATGAGAACGAGCAGCCGGCACCAGCTTGTGAGCATGAGACGTGTCCTCAGACACATTGAAAGTAACATCTGAACATTCCCCGTTCTCCAATAACATACCAAAAGTTGCTCCAGTATCAGATTCGGGGACATGTATGGAGTGTAGTCTTAAACAATCTATAGCAAAGACCATGACAACAACAGTACAATCCACAAGACTCTTGATCCCATCAACTGGTTCAAGTGGTTCTTGATCCCCTGAAGACTCTTCTCATGAGAGTCTACCTGCCGCTATAAGACTTCTTGCTGCTGCTTGAAACATGTTCCATCCACCATGGATCGTCAGTTTTAGATACCACTTGTTATGAACCTGCAAGATATGGATAACTAACTAAGAAATGGAATAACAGAGGAAATATGGGAAGAAGAGAGGAACTCTTGTTATGAACCTGTTGAATAACTAACTAAGAAATGGAATAACGGAGGAAATATGGGAAGAAGAGAGGAACTGAAGACTTCATAAAATTCAGAAGACTAGTAAGAAACGACAATGGGTACTTCGAGGGACCCTTCCTCAACAAAGTTCCACAGATTTAAGCTCCAAGATGATCTATCTACGTTGTCCCTTTTTCTCTTTAGAAAAGTTCTACTATAATGCTCACACCACACACTATATATAATTTATTATTATTATTTTTAAAGAAAAAAAAAAATGTATCTATTGGTACAATCTCTCAATAGCAATATTTAAAAAAAAAAATAATATATATAACTCTCAAATATACAAATTTTGAATAAGCCTTTTATAAAAAAAAAAAAAAAAAACCCAATCATATAAAAGTTTAAAAAACTTACTTTTTCATAGTCAACATTTTTACAAAAAAAACTTGTACACGGCTTATATACATTTGAAACTTGTATTAGACTTTTTTTTTTTTTGTTTTTTTTTTTGAAAAGTTGTATTAGACTTGATGTACGTCCTAATTCCAACAGAGTGAGACGTGTCGTTTTGGTGCTTTTGTACGACTCTGCTAACTCGTTAGGTACAAAATACTTCGTGCAATCACGTGCCGATGATTTTTGTTGTAAGTAAATTTCTTAAGAAAAATTTTTATTTTATGTGATGATGGGAGATGGAGGGATGGTTGTTCCATTGGTTTGTAACTTTGTGGTGTGTAAATTGTTTTCATTGCTGGTTTTTTCTTTCTTAATTTTATTTCTTGTTTAAAATATTATTTTTTAAAACTATTTTTAAAATTTTTGATAATTCTGAAAATTTTGGTAAGATGATTTTTATGTTCATATATTTGAGAGAAAGATCATCTTTGATTGAAAAATTTGGACCTTTTAGAATTCACCTTGGAAGAGGGTTTTTGTACCTGTTGGGCTAGGCCTAGTCTATTTCGTCCAAAACCGGTGGGCTAGGGGAGATGGGAAAATCCCATAACAACACAAGAAGGGAGAAGCATACAATGTACTTTCAAGCCCAACACATTAATGAGGGAAAGTTAGGTCAAGATCCAACCCCCATTCGCATTAAATGTGATGTCGAATGACCAACACCAAGGTTGAGTGCATGTAACAGACAGGAACGGCCACATAAAATACTACGCCACACCATTCAGAATAAGAGGTGACCATAATAGTGACAAAGGAGCTAGAGATCCCTCACGGGAAAGGAGTATAAATAAGGAGTTGGTAAAAGGTAAAGGTTAATTACTCTGAACTCACTCTCTACTCTTTCTCTCTTCTCTCACACACTTGATATTGTTTGACTTTGGCATCTTAGGTGTCATGAACACACCTGACCACCACATTCTATTCTTTAGGCACTCAGAGTGGTTTGAGACTTGTGGTTACAAAACACGTTTTAACACACCTCATATCTCCCAAAACATGGTGGAAGGGGCATTTACATCCCTCTCGGGCTGGGCATATCTTGGAGGCCCAATGATTAGTAGTACAGTCGGCCCATGAGTTGCGTAAGGAAGAATAACGCCCAGGGCTTGCGTGGGAAACTAGTCGATGTGGAAAGATAGGATGTCGCCTACCTTGACATTACCCTATAGATGCACATCATGACAGGGCCATGCCGCATTTAAGGATCGGTTATGGGACATGGATAGAGATAATGGCAAGACCGCTTGTCCCTTACAGAGGGCAAGAAAGGTGACCACACCCATCCACCTGACACAAAGGTGTGGCATGGAGAAGTCACACTACATTAAAGACGACAACATGGTTTCCCGTACGGGAGTTGGCGACCTCTGACATGGGATAAGGAGTACCATCTTGACAAGTAATATAAAAGTTGAGCACCAGGTTAGAATTCAGGACTTACATTCTTTTGCTTATTGAAATCCTCTCCAAAACATAAAAAACTAATTTAGGCATCAGAGGTGGCCCTTATTCTCTCTATGTAGCAGGTGATTGATCCTAGTATCTTGTGTGCGAAACACGTCATCAATCGTGGCACCTTCTATGGGATCTTTGTAAAAATAATGTGTCCTTTGTATGCCGACTACAACATGCTCTTAGACAACCCGCAGACATGAAGCTTAGTTAAAGAACGTGGAAGGAACGTTTGCAAAAATGAAGGAGCGTATAAGGAAAATAGTAGAGGAGATGAAGAACCTTCGGCAAGAAAATGAAGCCTTAAAAAGGAGGGACAACGAGTCATAAGAGGACACGGGTTCGAGTCAAATGAACATGCAGAATCCCGGATCACCAGTGGGGTAGATGCCTACAAGTAAGAAATGAGGAGGATGCACCATGAACTACGCAACTTCATGGATAAGTATGAGGAGATGGCGAAGAGAATGCTTCGTCATTAGTCGACTAGTTGCTCACCAGCACAGACTGTTCCTATAGCACAGAGGTGATGGCTACACCACTACTTCCAAAGTTTCGAGTTCCCCAAATAGAGATGTATGACAGATCTAACGACCACCTCAAGCATCTTAAGACCTTTAAGGCCCATATGACTCTGCATAGGTTTTTCGAAGAGATAGCTTACAGAGCTTTCTTGCTGACCTTGAAAAGAGCCACAAGAGGTTGGTTCAAGGTGCTACAGCCCGGCTCAAATGATAGTTTTGGTGAGTTGGCTCTACTATTTCTAACAAGTTCATGACAAGCAAAAGAAGAAGACGTTTGACCACTTACCTCCTGAATGTTAAGCAGCATGAATACAAGAGCCTAAAAGCATACTTGGCTAGGTTCAACAAAAAGCGTATGAGGACGAACAATCAAGATGAGAAGATCAAGCCATAGAGCTCCTGGACAGCATATGGCCTCGAAACTTGTTCATGGCAGAGTTAGCAAAGAGAACTCCCATGACATTATAAGAGTTTATGGGCAAGGCAGATATTTTCATCAATGTCAAGGATACACTTCAGGCCTTGATTGCTCTAAGGAAAACCAAAATTGGAGCAAGCCGACAGGAGGTCCAATACATCGGGGTGAGCAAAAACCTCAAAAAAACTCAAAAGGGGGCAACCCCTTCAAGAGGACATGTGCTAGACATGTAGGGTCTAGCCTAAGCACACAAGAAGAAATCAAACCCTCAGGTAGGCAAAGCTGAACGAGTCGTTAGAGCTAGTCGCCTTGGACCCAAACTACTTCGAGGACATTGTTAGACAAGGGACCAAGATGGAACCAGAAATAAGGCAGGCGATGAAGCAACTCCTAACTAAATACCAGGATGTGTTTTCCTGAAGCCACGGGCACATGCCCTGGATAGACAATGCGATAATTGAGCACCACCTCTGCATGGATCATTGGGCGATGAAGGTTAGGCAGAAGCGCCAAAGTTTTAGCATGAAGATATGTTCTGCCATAGTCAACAAAGTCAATCGTCTCCTGATCGCGAGGTTTGTTTGAGAAGCACACTGTTCGAAATGGTTGTCCAACGTAGTATTGGTGAAGAAGTCAAATGGGAAGTGGCGGGTGTGCGTTGACTTCACCTACATGAATAAGGCATGCCTGGAATATAGTTTCCCATTGTCCCGCATTGACTTGATTGTGGACTAAACAACAGGTCATTGCTTGCTAAGCTTAATGGATGCTTACTGGGGGTATAACCAGATTTGAATGAACCCCAACGATTAAGAGAAGACATCATTCATTACGGACCGGGGTTGTATTGCTACTGAGTTATGTCATTCGAGCTCAAGAATGCTAAAGCCACCTACCAGAGTTTGGTCAATCGTATGTTCAAGAGCCAGATAGGGCGCACTATGAAAGTCTATGTGGATGATCTACTCATTAAGAGTAAAATGCCTGAACAAAATTTGGCAGACTTACGTGAGGCCTTTACGGTGCTATGACGATACCAAATGAAGTTTAATACAGCAAAGTGCACTTTCAACGCAGAGTCAATGAAGTTTTTGGATTTCATGGTTTCAGAGAGAGGAATATAGGTGAACCCAGAAAATTTGAAAGCCATAATGGACATGTCCTCGCCTCTAAACATAAATGAAGTGAATATATTAGATGGCGCGTAGAGCCCTCAATCGATTTGTTTCCTAATCAACAAACAAATACCTACCATTCTTCAAAGTTTTACAAAAAGCGCAAACTTTGGACGACGAGTGTGACCAGGCATTCAAGAAACTCAAAGAGTATCTTACTAGCCCGCCATTCCTCAGCCAAGCTGAACTAGGAGAAACTCTAAGCCTATACCTTTTCATCTCAATGGCCTTGGTAAGGGACATGAAGGGCATTCAAAAACTAGTGTACTACACTAGTTGTGCCTTCCGGGGTGTAAAGGCAAAGTACCCTCAGACAGACATGTTGGACTTTCCACTAGTAATGACAGCTCAATGACTGAGGCCATATATCCAAGCCCACCTGATCAAAGTTTTGACAGAAGCACCTTTGAAGAAGGTCTTGCAAAGGCCAAACGTCTCAAGCTGTTTGACGAGCTGGACGATCGAATTGAGTGAATTCAACGATGCAAGTTGTTTTTACCGATGCGAGTTGTTTCGAGTATCCGAATCCTTTTATTACATGCCAATCCCGAGGGGACTAAGGCTATTCCTTACCTAAAAAGAGAAGAGCAAGGTACAAAGCTACAGTTATAAAGCTTAGGTAATACTCGACTGAGAGAAGAGGGCTTTGCAACAGCTGTCCAACAAATTGAAAAGTTTGCTGCAAAAGAAAAGGTTTGCTTTTGGCTAAGAATTCAAAGAGCAGATTCTTAACTATTTTCGGTCATTTTTTTTTATTTGGTAATAGTAATAAAGATAATAACAAATAGAATAGAAATAAATTAATGGCTTGAATCATGTATCAACGGCTAATATCTGTTAGAGGTAGAAAAGAAGGTTCTATCGGAACAATTATTTATTTCTATTTCAGGGTACCTCGTCTCATTTTTAAAAAAAAAAAAAAAAAAGAGATGAGGGAGAGAAATGACAAGAAGATATTGGAACATCAATTTGGAAGAGATGATGGAAGCAGGAGTTCATTTATCTCCCCCGAAACACGATAAAGAGATAGGTACATGCCAAATTTGTTGTAGATTTCTTTGGCTTCCATGAAGAAATCTGAGATGCACCTATAGGAAAAGATCTTCGTTGACGACTCAACCTACTGGGCTGGTAGGGGATTAGGGGTGCATATTACCATGGATATTAGGGAAGAGCACAGCTAGGCAATCAAGCTAGCTTTCAAGACCACCACTAACGAGGTAGAATACGAAGCACTACTGGCCGGACTAGCGGTTGTCGAGTCACTAGGGTCTACCGAAGTGGAAGTAAGAGCTGACTCCCAAGTAGTTTCCAACCAAGTCCTAGGAGAATTTGCGACAAAGGGAGAGAAATTGAAGAAATACCTACAGTTGATGTGGGAAAAACACAACCATTTCCATTATTTCAGTATCCAACAGGTGCTGAAGGGAGAGAACCAAAAGGTCAACAAGTTAGTACGGGCTGCTTTGGGAAAGGAAGACTCTCCCCTGCCAGAACAGATGGTCACCAGAACGATCGATGTGCCCATCGTGGGAATTAAAGTCTTGGAAGTAAGGCTAGAGGCACCGGAATGGGCACTAGAGGTGATAAAATACATGGATGAGAACGAACTCCCTGACAAGAAGTGGGAGGCATGGAAGGTTAAAAATTGAGCAGCACCCTTCACTACAGTAGACAGGGTTCTATATAAGGCAAGGCTACTTGATTCCCCTCCTGAGGTGCGTCTCATTGGAAGAAGTTCAATTCATATTGGCTAAGATACATGAAGGGGTATGCAAGAATTACTCTGGCGAGAGGACATTAGTCGTAAAGGTGGTAAGGATGGGATACTATTGGTCACAAGCCTTCAAAGATGAGAAAGAATTTGTCTGAAAGTGCCCAAAGTGCAAGTTGTACAACTCGATACAACATTGCCTGCCAGATGAACTACCGTCGATCATATCGCCTTGGCCATTCGCGCAATGGAGAATTGACTTGGACGAACCCTTACCACTGAATAAGGGAGGTGTGAGGTTTGTAGTCATTGACGTGGATTACTTCACCAAATGGGTAGAGATGAAAGCCCTGGCAATAATCATGGCAAGCAATATCACCTAATTCCTATGGAAGGTCATGGTTTGCAGGTTTGGCATCCCCAACAGCATAATCTTGGACAATGGGTTTCAGTTTGATTCAAACCACTGTCGTGATTAGTGTAGGGAATTAGGAATCAAGTTCAAATACTTTTTGCTGAGCCACTCGCTGGCCAACAGACAAGTTAAAGCAACCAACAAGACACTACTCGAGATACTAAAGAATAAGCTCACGGACAATAAGGGAACTTGGGCAGAGGAGCACCCTGGGGTCTAATGGGCTTACTGAGCCATGATTAGGACATCAATCGGGGAAACCCATATCACCCTTACCTCGAAAATGAAGCAGTAGTGCTCGAGGAAGTAGGGATGCCGACCTACAGGGTCCAACACTTCGATTAAAGCTCTAACAACGAAAAACAGAAAGAGCAACTGGATCTACAAGAGGAGAAAAGACAAGAGACCGAGACGAGGATATCGATCAACAAAAGGAAGGTCGAACACTACTTCAACAAAGAGTCTGACCAAGGTCCTTCAAAGTAGGCAATCTAGTATGTCGTAATAGCCAACAATAGACTAGGTTCTTATCGGCTTCGAGACTACACAAGAAGAAAAAATGTTGAGGTTGTGATGGGAAAGACCGTTTGTCGTAATAGGCAACAATAGACCAGGTTCTTATTGGCTTCGAGACTGCAGGGAAATGAACTGCCACACCCCTGTAATGCAGAGCACTTGTGAAAGTATTTTGGTTAAATGTACTCGAAAAATCTATGACCAAACATTGAAAGATCATTCAAAGTATTTTCTTTTTCCAAATTACGTGTTTGGTCTCGTAAGGTATCCCAAAAAGCCGAGTCATTGGACTTGTCGCACACCAACAGGATGGACAAGTCTATTGACTACTCGACCTCTTTAGCGCACAATAGGCAGGACAAGTCACTTGACTGCCTGACCTCTCTCGTAGCGCAATGCCTGGTGGTCTGATTGGAGAGACATTAGATCTAAAGCTCTCAATTCGCTTTGAGGGTTCTCCCAAAGTAGTCCAAGCCCTCCTTATAGCCAAGCACCTATGCCCATCTGAGGATGTAGGAAGATAGGTCATCATATTTTGATACTATGGATGGAGAACTAAAGTAGAAAAAATAAAAGGGCAACCAAAAATGAAAAATAGGTCCAGCAAAGGAGGAGGGTGGGTGGAGCCGAAGCTCCAACCCCTCTCTGCCCAGTGAACAAAGAGGAATCCTTGAGTGGTGGAGAGAGGCTTTTATTGCTGGAGAGACAGAAGTTCTTAGTTTTTGAAATCCCCACCAAATACGTATGTACTAGATGCATAATGTTAGTAAGGCGTACTCTCTTTTTTTCGTTGGTAATAGGGGTGTAAAATCTAACTGAAAAATCAGATCAGACCGGTTGAAACCGGTGGAATCGATTTTCGTAATTCCAAAACCAGCCGGTATGGATCCGGTTCCAGTTTTATACTTCTTAGGATTGGACCGAACCGGTTCATTATATTATATATTTTAAATTATTTTTTTAATATCACAATCTGAAACAATTGCGACTCAGATCACTACAGTCGACCCAGTTTCTGAATTTACTTTCTTGTTTCTACTAATTGCAAATCAAATCAGAAAGCAAACTAGATCACAAAAACCCAAAAAAAACCATCAGATCGTTAAAACCACAAAAATCATTAGATCACAAGCAGATAAGACAAACAAAAAAAGAGAGAGACATGCTATGAGAGTGATAAGGATACTTTCCACTATGAAACAAATCCAAGAGTTGGCACTGGGATAGTTGAAAATAAAAGTTCATCTGAAGCCTGATCTAAAATCCAAAACTCTAGATTTGCCTAAAACAGAACCACGGTCAATTATTGTCCATATATAGCAGTTAAAAGAATTATTCTTGAAATAAATTCTAATTGTTCAAATTGACTCTGTAGTAATAAGATCTGCTAAACCTTATTTGGCCACTCTGGGAGCAACTGTTCATGGTCATTATGGAGAAATCTTTTACGAAGGAGATATGTTAGTTACATTTATATATGAAAAGTCGAGATCTGGAGATATAATGCAAGGTCTTCTAAAAATTTTTCCTAGACCAGATATGCCTTATTTGCAAGATGGAAGACCTGTTGATATGGTTTTCAACCCATTAGGAGTACCTTCACGAATGACTGTAGGACAGATATTTGAATGTATGCTTGGGTTAGCAGGGGATCTGCTAGGTAGACATTATCGAATAGCAACTTTTGATGAGAGATATGAACAAGAGGCTTCGAGAAAACTAGGGCGAATACCTTGTAACCAAATTCTTTTCTTGAAAGATATGCTACTTCCCGGTCGAGCTGTCTTGTAACAGTCTCTAGGGTCTTCGGTCGAATTGGTCTTCTTTCCTGTAGTAGTTCATCTGATGAGTTCATCACGCAATTTGAGTTTAAGCATCGGGCTTCTGAAAGCTATCTTCTGTAGGGATCTCCGATCGCCTTGTATAACTATCGATCAATGGCTTTCACGCTAGGAGATCATCAGCTTATGGCAGGAAGGATGGATGAGCTCCATATTGATATAAAAGGGGATGGAGGCTCAGACTCAACCTCCCAAAGCACAAAAAAAAAACACTACCCAAGACAGATGTACCCCTGAAAGAGCCTTAGAAAAACTGAGAGGCAGAGCTGAGAGAGAGAGGACCTTGAAACCGTACCAGAATATTGGAGAATGATTTACAACAGCATACAGCAGCACGACACGAAAAGAAAGGAAAGGAAATCATCAGTGCTGAAGAATAAAGTTTGTTACATTTCATTAGTTTTAAATTTCTATTAGAATTTTGTCGTTTCTTTTGTTAAGTTGTATAGAAAGGGTACTAATGTAATTACAAACTTGCTAGGCAATTTGAATATTCTTTTGGCAATTGTATATATATATATGTGCTTTCTAATCTTTCCAAAATAAGGAAATACACACAAAGAGCATTTTCCTCTCTTCCCATTTTTTCTCTTCTGCAAATTTTCTTCCATTTCAATTTGTTACATGGTACCAGAGCTCCCTTGATCCAATAACAACCACTCTTGAAGATGCTACTCCTAAATCATCCCACAAGAAGAATTCTTCTTCTGACTGATACCTCAATTTTTTTGACCCCTTTAACCCATTCCGAATTGAGAATGGCGATAACCCTGCTACTGTGTTGGTTTCTGACCTTCTTACTGCTGATAATTATGTCAGCTGGTCGCATGCTATTAGCCAAGCTCTTTGTGCAAAGAACAAACTTGGGCTCATCAATGGCACACTTCTTAAACCAGCAGATTACTCAGATCCCCTTTTTGAAGCTTGGGAAAGGTGCAATGATTTAGTTGTCTCTTGGCTCGGAACTTTATAAGTGCTTCTGTGAAATCCAGTCATGCACTAGTTGATGATTCAAGCACATTGTGGATAAAACTTAAGGATCGTTTAACTCAACAAAATGGTCCTCGTATTTTCCAACTCAAACGTGATTTAGCTAGTTTAGTCAAGATTTAATTAGTGTTTATTTTGGTCGTCTTAAAGGTTTATGGGATGAGCTTGCTGTGTATGACCCACTTCTTGATTGTGATTGTGGCAAATTGAAAATTCTCCATGCTTGTTATGATCGTGATTGTGTCATTCAGTTCCTTATGAGATTATCTAATTCTTATTCAAACACGAGGGACCACCTTATGCTTCTTGACCCCTTACCACCTCTCAACCGAGTGTTTTCTATGGTTCAGTAGCAGGAATGCCAACACCAAATTATATCCACATCCTCTCCTTCTGATCTAATGGTCATGATGGCTAAACCTACTTACCACTCCACCAAACCCACTGCCAGATTCACCAACTCCGATGGTCCTAAAACCAACAAACCCTATTGTTCCCGTTCTAAAATCCAAGATCACTCTCTTGATAATTGTTTTAAGCTTGGCAATGTTAAACTCCCATTATGTACACACTGTCAAATGATTGGCCACAATGTTGAGAAGTGTTACAAATTACATTGTTATTCGCCTGGACACAAGCTCCATGGGAAATCAAAGACTTTTTAGCAGCTGCCACGCACTCTCGCATTCTTCTAGAAGGTGATAATGAAGATGCATCAACTGAAACCATGGCACTCACCAAGAGCTAGTATCACCAACTACTTGCTCTCTGCATCCCAAAGAAGCCAGCTCTGCCATGGCTTTCGTTTTTGTTGCTCAACCCTCTCCTCCCCCATCTTCCAATATTGTCAGCTCTTCTTTTATTTCTGGTATGACAACTTGTTCATCTACACACACACAACAATTTTCTAATTCACACACCTCACCTTGGATCATTGATACTGGCGCAACAAATCATATGATTTGTTGCACCTCTCTTTTCACCTCCATTACGGCTACAGTTTTTTATCAAGTTCAGCCACTAAATGGAGAAGCAGTCCCTGTTACTCATGTTGGTGTTGTACGATTGTTTGAGCACTTAGTGCTGCAACATGTGTTGTGTGTGCATTCTTTTAAATTCAATTTACTTTATGCTAAGCAGCTTGCCCAACATACTTCTTGTTGTCTAATATTTCTCTCAAATTCTTATTTCCTCCAGGACTTAACATCTTGGACAACGATTGAGATAGGTGAAGTGAGAGGTGGTTTCTATCACTTACTCAGGTCAAAGGTGTCACCTTCAGCTTTGGTTGATGCTTGGCCTAATTTCATACATAAATATCAGTCCATTTCTGCTTCCACTACTCAAACAGCTTATCTTCCTAGCATATGGCATTATCATCTTGGCCACATATCTCCTTCCAGATTACTTTTAATCAATGATCCTATTGTAATACAGAATTTGACTTCTCATAATCCAACACCTTGTTCTGTTTGTCCTTTAGTCAAACAACATTGTCTTCCTTTTGCCTACTACGAGCATTCATCTTTACATAATTTTGATATTGTCCATTGCGATATCTAGGGTCCCATTTCCACCATTGCGGCTGATGGCTCTCTTTTTTTTCTCACTATTGTTGATGATTTCTCTAGGACAACTTGGGTCTATATGCTTAAACATAAATCTGATGCAAGAGCTTGTATTGTCACCTTGTAATTTAATTAAGACTCAATTTCAAACCAAAATAATGGTATTAAGGAGTAACAATGGTGCTGAATTCCAAATGAGAGATTTCTATCACAACAAAAGAATCCACCACAAAAGTTGTGTAGAAACACCCCAATAAAACGGCATAGTGGAGAGAAAACACCAACATATCATGAATGTGGCTTGTGCCTTGAGGTTTCAATCCAACATTCCTCTCAAATTATGGAGTGACTATATCTTAACAGCTGTGTACCTCATAAATAGGACCCCCACTCCTTTACTTCACAACAAAAACCCCTTTTGAGACCCTTTTTCATACCCCACCCCATTATCACCATTTGAGAGTTTTTGGATGCCTTGCTTATGCCTCAACTCTATCCCATGGAAGAAAGAAATTTGACCTACAAGGAAGGGAGGGTGTCTTTTTAGGTTACCCTTTTGGAGTTAAAGGTTTTAAATTACTAGATTTATTAACTGAACAAGTTTTTATATCCCGAGATGTTTAATTCCATGAGACAATTTTTCCCTTTCATTCTCACCATCCTAACACAACATTCCCTTCCTTCCATTCCCCTATTTTACCTACCACCTCCCCTACTCTTACTACTGTGTCACTCCCTACCATTTCCATTCCCCACCTTTAACTCAATTCTTTTACTCAAGACCCTTACCCTCTTCCTGTTACATCACTACCTGAGAACCTCATCTCCTCTCCTCAATCCCCACCTTCCTTTCCTACTATCTCTTCACCACCTACCTCCTCTCCACTTCCAACAGCTCTTCTTCATCTCCACATGCTCCTCTCCTCCCTCGCAGATCAACTAGAACTCGTAGTGCACCCAAATATCTGCAGGAATTTCATTGCCAATAGACAATTCTTACTCCTCCTATCCCAGTGTTGGACAAGAAGTTACTGCCTCACTCAGGTACTTCTTTTCCACTTGCTCATACCTTATCTTATCATTCTTTTTCACATCCATATCAAACTTTTTCCACTGTTATTTCCACTCACATTGAACCACATACTTATAAACAAGCCCTTAAACACCCAGGCTGGTGCCAAGCCATGGATAATGAGTTGGTTGCTTTGGAAGCCAATCAAACTTGGGAACTCACTGATTTACCACCTAGAAAGGTTCCCATTTATTGTACGTTTGTCTATAAAATCAAGTACAATTCTGATGGCACTATTAAAAGATTAAAAGTACGGTTAGTAGCCAAAGGCTACACTCAACTTGAGGGGATAGACTATTAAGAGACATTTTCTCCTGTTGCCAAACTAGTAACCATGAGATGCCTCTTAGCTATTGCATCCATTAAAGGCTGGCATTTACATCCATTTGATGTAAATAAAGCCTTTTTGCATGGGGACTTATATGAAGATATTTATATGCACAAACCTCCTGGTTACAAGAAAGGATCCCCTCACCAAGTTTGCAATAAGCTTCGTCCTGCCTTTTGTTGCTACAAAAATGAAGAAATGCTTTTAGATGAGACTTTGTGGTCTCTTCTATCCTACAGGAGTTTCTACTCTATTGCTTTTGTTGTTTGTGATTTTCTGATTTCATATTTTCTAATTAACTTTAAAATGATTGACATTAGCATGAGCACGGTTGGTTGTCATTGTTCCCTGAGAATGGATTGTGAACTAACCATATCTCTTCTGCATTCTCATCAACAATGGGCCAACTCTTTGGCGAATTGTGTACATGGTACGAGTCAGGATGCAGCTAATTGCAACTTATATCCAGACTTCAAGAGCTAAACTTGTCCTAGCTAAGTGATTGTCTGTGCTTCAAAAGAGACTTTTGTTTACTGGTTCATGAACCAGAGATAAAAGAGTAAAATCAGCTAGGTTGAGTAGTTGGTAGTTGGAGCTCAGCTTCATAGATTTTGGACTCAATTCCAGTATAAATTCATCCAGTAGATCATGCTCAAGTTAGAATAGGCTGTGTTTGGTAGCCTGAGCCTAGTGTAAGCCTGTAAATAATGAGTTACACAAGCCTAAACAATACACCACTTCAGGACACAAATTTGTTCTCTCTTTTTTTTTGCAGTTAATGTGAGATTGAGATTTAATTAAATCCCAAGTTTTTATTCTTTTGCCCACGTTTCTTTACAAATGTGGCAGAGATTGCCTAACATCACTTTTGAATGATAAGTGTGATATAATTACCCAAATGCCCAAATGCTTCTTGTGCTCTTAAAGTTGTTGCTTTTTTGCTTAACCCAAAACAAAAGAAAATGTTGGCCTTATAATACTTCCTCTGCATCAACTGCTCGTGTACTGAAACTAATAGATGTAGATAATCCCATAAAAATATATCTTGCTGATGTTGTATACCATTCACTGGTGTAGCTAATTAAATATTAAATGAAAGCAAGATTTAGTTACCAAAGGAACATGTTCTACTTGCTAAGGTCAGCTATATTGGACAAAGGAACATCATTTCACCAACAAAATTAGTTAACTTTATCCATTTTAAAATTAATTTATGAAATATAGGCTATAGAGACAGTTTTTATAAGGCCTATAATCTGTAGCATGACCGCACTGCTGCTCATTGTAAAAATCTTTGTTATAATATGTATATAATCATTTTTGTTTTAATATCTATAAACACATGGTAATGTAATAGACTCAGCTGGACAACCCAATTTAGAATACAGAATTCAGAAGTAATATTCCAAGACATTGGTTTAAATAATATATTACCGTCAATAACTTAATTTTTGAGTTCAAGACAAGCCAAGTTTTTTTCCAAAACGCAATCAAGTTTATGTGTAAGCAACTTTTCCATTAGCAAGAAATAGTTGAAGTACTTTTTATCCTAGCAGCTGAAAGCATTAATCTTTTTAACCAGCGACTGAACAAAAAGAAAGGTTCTGATGGTGGAAAAGTTTGGAACAAAGTGAAAGAAGAAACAGGTAGTAGGTTTTGTTCAAGTACTTATGTAAATATTGAATTGCATGCATATTACTTTCAAACACATGTTCGTTGGTTTTTTTTTTTTGTCAATTTAGACTTGTAAAAAAATATTTGACAACGAATCACAATATGGTGACCTCCCGGAATCACAAGTTGGTGGTAGTGTTGACAAGGTTGTCATCTCAACCCAGTGTAGTACTCTAACACAACCAATGCCACCAGGTAATAATGAGGTGTGAGGTTATTTTTCACCTTTATATATCTTCCTGGAATCTTCAAATCTTGATGTCTTTGTTTTAATTTTCCAATTTTGCATATCTCCAGGAAATGTTGTGCATGCATGGGACTTAGTGCAAATTAGTGGCCGAGTTTGAGCAACAATTCGTTTAGATGAATTGGTGTAACAAATGGGGTATGGAAATTATTTTTGTAAATGGGGTATGAAATCTGAAAATGGGTTTAGTTTTTATCCCTGGGTAAATGTGTGATTGTAAAATGGTTGAATGGGGTATGACAATTATTTTTGTTGTGACTTACTAGAGTCGAATGGTCAGTCTTATACATTACACAATTATGGTAAATGTGTAATATGTAAATGATCAGATTATGGAGCCCTGAAGGGTGTAAATGTGTAATATGTCAATTATGGAGCCCTGAAGGGTGTTAATTTTGTTTTCACTAAAGATCAGATTATGGTTGTGGTTGTAGTTAATGTATTTTTTAGTTAAGGAATGAATGCTTGTTATGTTGCTAGTGATTTGCAATTTATTTGATGGTTATGAGAAATTGATGGTGGTTATGTTGCTAGTGATTTACTCTATGGGCATGTTGCTTTCCAAATGTTTGTTTTAGTTAAGAAATGAATGCTTGTTATGTTGCTAGTGATTTACAATTTATTTGATGGTTAAGAGAAATTGATGGTGGTTATGTTGCTACTGATTTTACATGTTATGGCTGTGAGAATTTGATGGTGGTTATGTTGCTGGTGTAAATGGTGGTTATTGGATGTTAGTGAGCTTGTGGCAAAAGCTGCCTCAATAAACTCTGACCCAGCCTTTAAGGAAGATATGCAAAGAGCTTTTGGGCCTGTTTCTGAACATAGATCATGAAGGCATGTTTCAATAGAAGCCTCAAGAGATCTGATGGTTCTTTAGGTTCACATCTCTTACAACTGAGATAGTCCTCTGTTCTTGACTTCTCAAATAGAAGAAATTTGTGACGCTTTGCATTGATATTAAGGTATCACTTATAAGAGAAAGTAAGTTACTCGGTTGCTTCTTTGATAGCAGCTTTAACTAGTTCCTTTTTTATTATTTACCAATAAAAAAAAGCAGCTGAAGGATGGGACACCACCATTCATGATAATAGTATCACAGGAACCATGAGCCATCACCCCCAAATGATGGAAACTCATCAGCTTCAAGTTTCAAATATGACTAAATTTCCATTTTGTACTATTGACGCCATTTCTTGACGCCAATGACACCGTTGTCAATAGAAGGACAAAGATAGGAAATTGATTTAAAATCCAAACCCAAAATAGGGGGAAATATTTTATAATAGTCATCTGACTCATCTCAATTGTTTCTAACATACTGGATAATCAATGGAGAAATTGAAGAAAGCATGTAGATCTCTTTGACATTTCTAACATTGCGCCATATTAAGCAAAGAAAATTGAAAAGCAGATATCAGAAATGAACTTTAAAACGCAGTTGCCAAGTTTTTTGCTTTCACTACTTGAAACAGAAAATAATTTGCATATAGAAAAACTAGGTAATCGTTAAGTAGCAATCAAGATGCACTTTTATTGCATTCTTGAGCTACATCAAGGCAAGATTTGTTGTCAATGTGAGAGAACTCCTTCCAAAGAGAGAACCAACAAATGCTCGAGTTTTTTTTTTTTTTAATCTTTGCCTCTTTTCCTTCCATTATTTAATTTTTCTCTGCACTAAACCACAAAAATTTCTAAATATAAAAATTATTTCTCTTTCAAACCTCGGACAAAAAAAGTTTCTTAATTTATTTTAATTATTTGTTAAGGAGCTAACATTCTAGCAGTTGTTAATCCATCAATAACTTAAATTCTTTTCTTGTAAGGAAAAACCTTCTCTACAAGCAAAGAGGTAGAGACATGAATTTTTCTAATTCATGTGTGGAGAAAAGAAAATCAATGAATGCACATAAAAGTATAAATAATTCCATGCATGCTCAAATCCGTTCACTCCCAGAAAACAGAACATGTCTAACCCAGAATGCTAACAGCTAATTTCCCAAACTCTAAAGAACCATAGCTTGTAATAAAATATTATACATAAATTGTGTCATGGCATGTGATGATAATGGACCCATCTAGAAACTCCCGAAAAAAGAAAAAACTCTAAACTATAAATCAATATAGATAAGTGAGAATGACAACCAAGATAAATTGCAAAGCTTTAAAAGGAGCTCAGATACTTGACTACGGAACAAAAGAAAAGAAAACATAAAAAAGAAAAATAGTTACAGAGAACCATACCATTAGCCTCTTCCATGTTTCAAGTTGTGAAGAATGAAAATGATTAAGAAAATGGGTACAACAGAGAAGTGTGAAAAGAGGGAGGATAAATAGGAAGAAAGTGAAAATAGAGAAAGACAGAAAAACTGGTCCACGTATTGTAACATTTATACACATTTTTGTTGGGGGTGGGGAGAAGAGATCTTCCAGGATTTCAGCAGTGAAAGACACGAAGGGACTGGGGTGAGGGGCGTCGGGGGGTGATGGGTAAGGGAAGAGTCTAACGATCGGGGAGAGGGAGAAGAGATGTCGTTGCTTCATGTGGTCTATAGGGTGCTAGGGTACTACTAGGGCTGTGCATATGATCCGAAAAACCGATTGGCCCGTTTAGAATAAGCCGACCCAACCCTATTTTATCGGATCTTATCGGGTCTTCAACCCAACTAGTAACGGGTTAACGGGTTTTTATCTTTTCTGTCAACCCGTCCGAATATAAATTGTGTATAAATATGAAAATGGTTGGAAATTCAAATTTGGTAAAGTAGTTTGTTTCTCCCAAGGCAGAAGACAAGTGCGTCAGACTGAAATTCAAACAATCAAAATATTCAAGTTATAGGAGACCAATAGTTGAAAACCATGAAAAGAAGAGAGCAAGCAATAATCCAATGCTTTTCCCTCATAATTGCGTCGCACACCGGCAGCTGTCAACACCCATCTCCCAAGTTGATGAATCACGAGAACCCTTGCCTCCCAAGGTGTAGCTCTTCGTCTTCGTTCACCGCGAGGATGGGCAGTGTTGCGTGAAATAGGTTGAGTAGCAAAAATAGCAGAGTTAAAGGGGCGATACGGGGACTGTGGATTAGAACAACCATTAATTTTTCTAGGGTTCTTCTCTGTGAGAGAGAATGATGTTTGACGTTGATGATGGCGATGGTGATGTTTTCGTTTCCCTTTTGCTCTATTTTTATTTTTTCATTTGTTTTTCTCTGCATGTGGCTCTTGCCTCTTCCATTCTGCAAGTAGCTGCTCTTTTCATTTTTCATTTTTTTGGATCTTTTCTAAAGATTGAGGTTGATTGTTAGTTTAGTCACTGATATTAGATCTAAGATACAGATCATAGAAAGATTTTGTAAATCGATACGGAGAAAGTAGATTTTTTTGGTAAAGGTCGGGTCATACGGGTTCGACTCGTGTTTATTTTATTCGGACCAGGTCGGGTCGGTTTGGTTTGGCGCCTTATTTTTGGATAGTCGGGTCGGTTCAGGCACAAACCCCGATTTTCCAAGGCCGAGTTACAGGCCTAGGTACTGCAATGAGCTAGGGGTGAGGGAGAAGTTGTTCGTTTTGAGTCTAAGGGAGAAGAGGACTCTGACGAGAATAGGAGTTTGAGGGAGAAGAGGGATGGCTGAGGGAAATGGGATGGGTGAGAGAGAAGAACCGTGTCATGGGCTACATACCAGATTCGTCGCATGGGTGTGTGGTGTGCGATCAATAGACTGGGAATTGAGTAGATTATTTCTTCTTCCAGAATCCAAAAGGGAGAAGTTATGCTTATCGAATATCGAGGGATTGTCCTTTTGCAGAACTCAAAACACAAACTAGAGGTTTCCTCTCTAGATTTCCTCTCTAGGTTTCCTCCGTAGAAGTGTTGGTACTGCCTCTTGAGGATGAAACTTTATGCGGGGGGAAGTGTCTGATTCTCAATTTTTTTACTGATAAGCATTCCAATAAGGAAATGTTCAAAGCCACAATGCGGAAAGTCTGGCAGCATATGATGCGAGTAAAGTTTCGAGATCTCAATGCCGAATTGTTTTCTGCACAGTTTAATGACATCTGTGATAAAGAACGGGTTCTTCGAGAAGGGCCATTGTCATTTGATAAGCAAATTATTTTAATGAAGGAAGTGGATGGCGGTCAACAGGTTCATTGGATTCAACTTACTAAAGTGTTGTTCTAGGTTCGTCTTCATGATCTTCCCTTTTTGGGCCCAGAATGAGTTTGTGGGACGGTTAGTGGGAAACAAAATTGGTAGAGTTAAGGAGGTGGATCTCGATGAGGGCGAAATTTGTTGGGGGAGAATATATGCATTTTTGTGTTGCCGTCAATGTGCAAAATCCTTTGTTGAGACGTACCAAAATTAACATTGGGACAGGCACAATGTAACACCCCGTATTTTAGTATATTTTTAATAAAGGATTAATTTAATTTATTTAAATATTGATTATCTTGTTTTAAAATTATGGGAGTTTTTAAATATTATTTTATAATATTTTAAGTTGTGAAAATTAATTTTTATGTGTGTTTTCTTAATATTAATTACTGTTTTGCATTTAAAGTGATCTTTAATTTAAATTGGTTTGTTTTTGGGTTTTAAAATTATTATTGTTTTAATTAAATATTTTACTGCATTTAGATTATTTTATTCAGCTTGTAGTTTTAAAAATCTTTTTCGTTGGATCATTTTTGTGACCCAAGATGTGAGGGTTGGACCTCATTTCTTTTCCCTCCATTTTCTTTTTCTTCTTTTCTTTCTTTCTCCTTCGATTTCATTTCCCACACAGCCCGATTCTCTCTCTCTCTCATGTTTCTCTCTCCTCTCCCCCGTGCGTTTCGGCCTTCAGCTCCTAGCCCCGCCGCCGACCGTTCGTGACCCTCACCGCTGGCACCGGTCGACTCCTTAACTGCAGGCGAGTCAGCCCCTTCATTTTCAGGCCGGCTAACGTCGTTGTTAGCCGCCGTGAGCCGTGCGAAGCCGCGGGCTTCTCTTCGTCCCACTGCCGCTGTCCGGCCACCATTGGTCACCATTTCTTCACCAAATCATCACCGGCCCTCTAGCAACCCATTGGACCTAACCCCAACCCTGATCCGTCACCGGTGAAGCCGCATTAAGCTCATCTCCGATTTAAGCTTTTTGGCCTTAAACCACCCATTTCCGCCGCCACCCACTGCCAAAGGCCACCACCATTAGCTTCACCGACCTCCTTAGATCCTACCCTATCAATTTCAAGTCTTCGTTTGACCCCGTGTGAATTTGGGTATACTGTGTATTTTGGCTACAGTATTTTTATACTGTGGAGTTGCTGTTTTGGTGCTTCCAGCTCCTCCGTGATTCTCCGAAAAATATTTTATAACGCTATAAGTATTTCCTAAACAATCTTTTGAGATTTAAATATATTTTTG
Organism: Cyclocarya paliurus; assembly: GCA_029856935.1. Taxonomy (NCBI): domain Eukaryota; kingdom Viridiplantae; phylum Streptophyta; class Magnoliopsida; order Fagales; family Juglandaceae; genus Cyclocarya; species Cyclocarya paliurus. Next base: position 11,367,462 of record CM056954.1, on the reverse strand, counting down.
CACTAATTGATTATACTATGTTCTGGTTGGTTCCGGACTGAGTCCGAGGACTTCGAGGGTGGATGGATTTGAGGATGGAGTATTTGTGTGTTGATTATTTTGTGATCTGTTGGTTGTTGGAAATTTTTATTGTGATCTGGTTGGTTGCTGGAAATTTTTATTATGATCTGGTTGGTTGTTGGATATTGAGGTTATGTCTGGTTCATTGCATATTGCACGCATGTTCATGTTTGTAAATTGAAAACTGGGTTTTCGTGTAATTGCATTCATGATCATGTGGATATTTTGAAAACTAGGGTTTCATGTGTGGATTGGATTTTTGGGTGCGTGTGTATCACGACCCCAAGCCGAGATAGGGCATTATCTCGGTGGAGCTCTTCTGGTCACTCGGGAGCAGAATATACTGAGTGATGTCCCCTGGGTTGTCACTGGGCGACAACGGGATCGGACGAGTTTCATGCCAACTCCGTGGCCCTTCTGCTGGCAGGGGCTAGAGGATGACCTGGCCACGAAGGCACTGGCGGGGCATCGCTCGTTATGTAGCCAGGACGTGCGGATGGTCCATAGGGGAGACCATGGTGCATATGAATTAATGGATAAATGGAAATGACTGTTTTCTGGGAAAATAGCGTGAGTTGGATATGAATTTTGTGTGTCATTTTCTGGGAAAATGGTGGAAATGATTTATTGGAAATATTTTTGGGCCAAATGGGATTTTTGGCGTGTGTTGGATTTCATGCATATTGCATCATATACATGCATGGTTAGATGCTTTAATGTGTTTTTATCTCAGGATTGGTTAGGTTATAACTTACCTGTGGTACCATTTAATGGTACTGCAGATTTTGTGGATAATGATGCAGATGCCGAGCTTAAAGATTTGGCTCCGCCGGAGGAGTGATCTGGGATCACTCGTGCTATGCTTTTATTTTTTCAGCTTTGTATTATATTTTGTGGGACTTTGGCTTTTGTTTTAAGAGATTTGTATTTGGAATATTTGTATTAAACTAAAATTCTGGTACTAGTTGACTTATTTATTATCTGCTGCATATTTTATTGTGCACTGTTTATTTGTTGCACACACTTGACACTTGTCGCTGGGATACGTGACCGTGTTGTCATCATCCTGACGTCACGATTCCCGAGGCTTTTTGTACGTGGGAGTCGGGGCGTCACAGTTGGTATCAGAACAGTTCGTCTCTGGGTAAAGCCACATGTCCCTTAGGTGAAGTACCAGAAATGTTTAAAATTGTGATTTAAAATTATTTTGGTTTAAAGTATGTTATTTATAATGGTTTCAATTTATTATTTGTTGTTATCTTTGATTGGTTTTATTCTAGTCTATTTTATTTTATGTTGTTTTATTTTATTTTATTTGGGTGTTGCTTTTGCTCTTATTTAAATTTTGTCCGGAGACTTAAGTGGGGTTGAAGGTGATGCTTTGGCAAGAAAATGGTTAGACCAAGGAGGCCGGTTGATGTGCCTAAGGATGAGTTGCCTCGTGGTGATGGAAATTATGCCATAGCCAAGGCATTGAACAGAATGACGGAATTTCTCCAACACAATTTCCAGCCGCCCCAAGGGGATTTGAATAGAGCAGTGCAAGTTGGGTGCACCTATGAGCGCTTTCTAGTGTATTGGACACCTTCTTTTACTGGTGAAGAGGAGGCACTGCGGGCTAGAAGGTGGATAGAGGATTTAGAAAGGACGTTTGAAGTTTGTGGTTGTACTGAAACTCAACAAGTCTTGTATGCAAGTTATATGCTACAAGGTAATGCAGCTGATTGGTGGAGGACCAAACGAGAGTTGTTGGTGATGGAGTTGGGATCTTTTGCTGCTGTGTCTTGGCAGTGGTTCAAGAAAGAGTTTGATAATCGCTTCTTTCCTGTTTCGGTGAGACGGCAAAAGGCACGAGAATTTGGTGCAAGGGAATATGTCTGTGGAAGAGTATGCCTGAAGATTTATGGAGCTTGGGCGATTTGCTACTCACTTGATTTCTACTGAGGAGATGCGAGCTGAGCGTTTCCAGGAGGGTCTGCGACCTGAGATACGTAGACAAGTGGCTTGCCATCAGATTTTAAATTTCCAGCAATTGGTTGACATGGCCACCATCGCAGAGTATGAGAATAGTTTTGTAGTGGGTTCCCCTCCAGGTCAGAAAAGGCGTAGTTTTGCTGGTGAAGGCAGCAGTTCTGGGTCGCCTCAAAAGTTTGTGCAAAGGATTGGGGCCTGTTCACAAGCAGCCTCTGGGGTGCATATTGGGGGCCGAGCCCCAGTTTGCAGCAGGTGTAATTGAGCTCACGAGGGTGAGTGTCGTCAGAGTGGGACCACCGATTGTTATAGATATGGCCAGTCGGGGCACTTTGCTCGCGAGTGTCCTAATCAATCTCAAGCAAGTCGCGGAGGTCGTCGTGGTGGAAGGAATAATCAAAAGCAAGTAGTGCAAGCTCGGGTGTATGCTGTGACTCCTGGAGACATCGACTATGAGACACCATAGACCCAGGATGCCGGGGTCATTACTGGTAAGTGTTTAATTAATTCTTTGGATTTGATATTTGGTGTGGGTTATTATTTCTTTTGGATTTCATTGGTGTATGTGTTCGATTCAGGTAGAGTCCGTTTGTATGATTTTTATGCTTGTACATTGTTTGACTCTGGAGCATCTCAGTCTTTTGTGTCTGTCTCTTTTGCACGGATGTGTAACTTAATCACGGAACCCTTATCACAATCTTTGGTTGTGTCTCTTCCCAATGGCGAGATGGTGTGGTGTTCTAAAGTCGCGATGGGTTGTCCTTTGGATTTTGGTGGAAGGACACTTGAGGCGAATTTAATTGTATTCAAGTTGCTCAGGTTTGATATTATTCTTGGGATGGACTGGTTGTACCGGTATTCGGCGTGTATTAATTGTAGAAGTCGAATTATTGGTTTCCAGCTTTCGGAAGGAGATTATTTGGAATATGTGAGAAGTAAGTTGAAGGCGAAGCCGACAGTTATATCTATAGTGCAAGTGAAGAAAGATATAGCCTGTGGAGCTGATGCATATTTGGTTCAAGTGGTGTCTGCGCCATCCGAAAAGAAGTCTTTAGTGGATATTCCAATTGTAGAAGAATTTTCTGATTTGTTTGTTGATGATTTGCCAGGTTTGCCTCCAGTTCGTGAGTTAGAGTTTACTATTGATTTGGAACCTGGAGCCGCTCCTTTGCACAAGGCTCCTTATCGTATGGCACCGGCTGAGTTGAAAGAATTGAAGATTCAGTTGCAAGAATTTAAAAATGCCGAATCCCGTCTCAATCATCATTTGTCAGGACTATTCGGAGTAAGTTCCTTGGCTTGGACAGGACATTTAGTCCATGTCGCTATTCCTGAATCCAGAGGGGAATACGTTCGATGGGGAGCGCCTGTGTTTTTGTCAAGAAGAAAGATGGTACTCTCAGAATGTGTCTCGACTACCGGGAACTTAATAAAATGACCATCAAGAATAAGTACCCACTTCCCCGTATAGATGATTTATTTGATCAACTTCAAGGAGCAGCTATCTTCTCAAAGATTGACTTGAGACTGGGATACTACCAGTTGAGAATAAGAGATAAAGATATTCCCAAGACTACTTTTAGATCTCGGTATGGGCATTATGAGTTTAAGGTGATGCATTTTAGGTTGACTAACGCTCCTGCAGCTTTTATGGATTTAATGAACCGAGTAATCCAATCTTATCTGGACTCTTTTGTGGTGGTATTTATTGATGATATTATGATTTATTCTAGAGACTTGGAAGAGCATGCTTGTCATCTTCGCCTGGTGCTTGGGAAATTAAGAGAGCATCAGTTGTATGCAAAGCTTAGCAAATGTGAGTTTTGGTTGGAAGAAGTCAAATTTCTTGGACATGTGATCTCCTGAGATGGAGTGGTTGTTGATCCTAGAAAGGTGGAAGTTGTTTTGTCATGGCCACGTCCTTCAACAGTGTGCGAGATTCAGAGTTTCTTGGGACTTGCCGGGTATTATCGGAGATTTATTGAAGGTTTTTCTCGATTATCCGAACCTCTCACCGCCTTGACTAGAAAGAATACTGAATTTTTTTGGTCAGATCGATGCGAGAGGAGTTTCCAAGAATTAAAGAAGAGATTGACAACAGCTCCTATATTGGCTCTTCCGGAGTCGAATAAGCCATTTGTGGTTTTCAGCGACGGATCCAAGTTTAGGTTAGGGTATGTTCTTATGCAGGAATGACGAGTTGTTGCCTATGCATCTCGTCAGTTGAAAGTACATGAGAAAAATTATCCTATTCATGATTTGGAGTTGGCAACTGTGGTGTTTGCTCTCAAGGTCTGGCGACATTATCTTTATGGAGAAGTCTGTGAAGTCTTCACCGACCACAAGAGTTTAAAGTATTTGTTTTCTCAGAAGAATCTTAACATGAGACAGAGGCGTTGGTTATAACTGATTAGCGACTATCAATGTGAGATCAAGTATCATCCAGGGAAAGCTAATCTAGTTGCTGATGCCTTGAGTAGGAAGTCTCAGATAGTGGATGAGGCAGAGTCGTTAGGATTGGACTCTCTCCTTTATGGGATGAGGAGACTGCTTATTGAGAGTTCGCAGCAGGAAGAATTACTCTCTTCAGTTTTGGATGTTCGGGTCATTGATTTTGAAGAATTGAAAACTCTCCAGAGAAGGGATCCTAAGTTGGTAAATATCAGGAAGAGAGTTAGGAAGTCTAAAGGACCCATGCACTACAGTTTGGACAAAGATGGTGTTCTTCATTTTCGGGATCGAAGAGTGATACCTCGAGATTCTGAATTTAAAGAGCGAATCTTGGCAGAAGCTCATACAGCTCCTTATTCAATTCATCCTGGAAGCACTAAGATGTATCGGGACTTAAAAAGGAATTTCTAGTGGGAAGGCATAAAGTTGGATATTGCCATGTTTATTGAAAAATGTGACACATGCCGTCAAGTCAAGGCTGAGCATCAGAGACCTGCTGGTAAGCTTCAACCTCTCCCTATTCCTGAGTGGAAGTGGGATGATATCTCTATGGATTTTGTGGTAGGTCTTCCAAGAACTCCTAGTGGGAAGAATTTAGTTTGGGTGATTGTGGATCGGTTGACCAAGAGTGCCCATTTCTTGCCTGTAAATAATGCCGACTCTTTGGGTAAATTAGCACGGTTATATGTTAAAGAGATTGTGAGGTTGCATGGAGTACCCAAGAGTATTGTGTCGGACAGGGATCCGCGGTTCACGTCGCATTTTTGGAAGAGTTTGCAGGCAGCGCTAGGCACTAATTTGAAGTTCAGTACTGCTTATCACCCTCAGACTGATGGTCAATCTGAGCATACAATTCAGACCTTGGAGGATATGCTGAGAGCGTGTGTCATGGAATTTCAGGGAAGCTGGGAAAATCATCTGCCGCTTATAGAGGTCTCTTATAATAACAGTTTTCATGCTTCCATTCAGGTGGCTCCGTATGAAGCGTTGTATGGGAGGAAGTGTAGATTGTCCTTGTGTTGGGATGAATTCGGTGAGAGGAAATTAATTGGGCCTGAATTAATTCAAGAAATGCAAGGGCAGGTTCGAATTATAAGAGCTAAAATGGCAGAAGCGCAAAGTCGTCAGAAAAGTTATGCTGACACGAGGAGAAGAGACTTATCTTTTGAGGAAGGCGATTGGATTTATCTTAAAGTCTCTCCGATGAAAGGCGTTAAGCACTTTGGTAAAAAGGGAAAAGTTAGCCCGAGATATATTGGTCCTTTTCAGATTGTGGAGAAGGTTGGGCTTGTTGCTTATAGAGTTGCATTGCCGGATTATTTTGGGGATGTTCATGATGTGTTCCATGTGTCGTCGTTGAATAAGAGTTTTGGTCAACAGGAGCCGCATTTTGTAGACCCGGAATGCATTCAACTTCAGCCTAACCTTACCTATGAAATTGTTCCGACTCAGATTGTGGCTTGGAAAGTGCAAAGGTTAAGGTCCAAGACGATACCTTTGGTGAAGGTGTTATGGGGTGATCCATTGGCTCAAGATTTCTCTTGGGAGCGAGAAGCCGATATGAGAGAGCAATATCCATATTTGTTTGGTTGACCCTGCTGGTATGTTTCTTAAGTCTGCTCATAGTTGAACCTTATCCTTATCTTAGTCTTAATGTTTAATATTACCAATTTCGAGGACGAAATTTTATTTAAGGGGGGGAGAATGTAACACCCCGTATTTTAGTGTATTTTTAATAAAGGATTAATTTAATTTATTTAAAGATTGATTATCTTATTTTAAAATTATGGGAGTTTCTAAATATTATTTTATAATATTTTAAGTTGTGAAAATTAATTTTTATGTGTGTTTTCTTAATATTAATTACAGTTTTGCATTTAAAGTGATCTTTAATTGAAATTGGTTTGTTTTTTGGTTTTAAAATTTTTTTTTTTTTAATTACGCATTTCACTGCGTTTGAATTATTTTATTCAGCTAGTAGTTTTAAAAATATTTTTCGTTGGATCATTTTTGTGACCCAAGATGTGAGGGTTGTACCTCATTTCTTTTCCCTCCATTTTCTTTTTCTTCTTTTCTTTCTTTCTCCTTCGGTTTCATTTCCCGCACAGCCCGATTCTCTCTCTCTCTCTCTCTCCTCTCCCCCGTGCATTTCGGCCTTCAGCTCCTAGTGCCGCCGCCGGCCGTCCGTGACCCTCACCGCCGGCACCGGTCGACTCCTCAACTGCCGACGAGTCAGCCCCTTCATTTTCAGGCCGGCTAACGCCGCCGTTAGCCACCGCGAGCCTTGCGAAGCCGCGGACTTCTCTTCGTCCTGCCGCCGCCGTCCGGCCACCATTTCTTCACCACATCATCATCGGCCCTCTAGCAACCCATTGGACCCAACCCTGATCCCGATCCGTCACCGGTGAAACCACATTAAGCTCATCTCTGATTTAAGCTTTTCGACCTTAAACCACCCATTTCCGCCGCCACCCACGACCAAAGGCCACCACCATTAGCTTCACTGACCTCCCTAAACCCTACCCTATCAATTCCAAATCTTCATTTGACCCCGTGTGAATTTGGGTATACTGTGTATTTCAGCCACAGTGTTTTTACACTGTGGAGTTGCTGTTTTGGTACTTCCAGCTCCTCCGTGATTCTCTGAAAAATATTTTATAGCGCTGTAAGTATTTCCTAAACAATCTTTTGAGATTTAAATATATTTTTGCACTAATTGATTATACTGTGTTCTGGTTGGTTTCGGACTGAGTCCGAGGAGTTCGGGGGTGGATGGATTTGAGGACGGAGTATTTGTGTGTTGATTAATTTGTGATCTAGTTGGTTGTTGGAAATTGTTATTGTGATCTGGTTGGTTGTTGGATATTGAGGTTATGTCTGGTTCATTTCATATTGCACGCATGTTCATGTTTGTAAATTGAAAACTGGGTTTTCGTGTAATTGCATTCATGATCATGTGGATATTTTGAAAACTGGGGTTTCAGGTGTGGATTGGACTTTTGGGTGCGTGTGTATCACGACCCCAAGCCGAGATGGGGCATTATCTCGATGGAGCTCCTCTGGTCACTTGGGAGCGGAATATACTGAGTGACGTCCCCTGGGTTGTCACTAGGCGACAACGGGATCGGACGAGTTTCGTGCCAACTCCGTGGCCTTTCTGCTGGCGGGGGCTAGAGTATGACCAGGCCACGAACGCACTGGCGGGGGCATCGCTCGTTATGCAACCAGGACGTGCGGATGGTCCATATGGGAGACCATGGTGCATATGGATTAATGGATAAATGGAAATGGCTGTTTTCTGGGAAAATAGCGTGAGTTGGATATGGATTTTGTGTGTCATTTTCTGAAAAAATGATGGCTAATGTTTTGGGCCATTTTCTAGGAAAACGGTGGAAATAATTTATTGGAAATATTTTTGGGCCAAATGGGATTTTTGGCGTGTGTTGGATTTCATGCATATTGCATCATATGCATGCATGGTTAGATACTTTAATGTGTTTTTATCTCATGATTGGTTAGGTTATAACTTACTTGTGGTACCATTTAATGGTACTGCAGATTTTGTGGATGATGATGCAGATGCCGAGCCTAAGAATTTGGTTCTGCCGAAGGAGTGATCTGGGATCACTCATGCTATGTTTTTATTTTTTCAACTTTGTATTATATTTTGTGGGACTTTGGCTTTTGTTTTAAGAGATTTGTATTTAGGTATTTGTAGTAAACTAAAATTCTGGTACTAGTTGACATATTTATTATCCACTGCGTATTTTATTGTGCACTGTTTATTTGTTGCACACACTTGACACTTGTCGTCGGGATGCATGACCGTGTTGTCATCATCCTGACGTCACGATTCCCGAGACTTTTTGTACGTGGGAGTTGGGGCGTACCTTTTGGGTCCGATTTTCATATGAACGGTTGCAAAATTTTTGTTATTAGGTGTGGTTGTTTGGGGCATGCTGAGAAGGATTGTCAATCCCAACCCACTATAGATGGCGTACTTCCATACAGTGCCTGGTTGCGAGCCACTAGTTATGGGGATTGAGGAAGCTCTATTAAAACATCGAAGATTGTTCAATAGCAATATGTCGCAAGTAAGAGTTCACATCCGGTGATGACAACTGAGGTGGCAACAACGGTGCCAGATGTAGGTGTTTCTAGAGGGGTTACAGGGGACGTTATTTTCGAAAGTGATAAGGATAACCAAGCTCCATCAGTTACGGATTACGAAATAAGGGCCACGTTGAATAAGAGGAAGCAGATGGCATGTTTTGGTGCGCATGACACTAAGAAGATGGATAACCAATTTTGGCGTGGGGAGTCTCAATCCAGTGGAAGTCTTAACTGTTTAGCAGAGGAGCGTGAAGAAGGGAAGTTCCCAATTGAGATAGATGGTGGGCCCGTATGGTTGAAAGGTGACTCGTTCGAAAATGAGCAACCAAAAGGCTATCCCAAGTGCAGGAGTGTGTCGCGTAGTAATTAGGAATAAATTCCTAGATCGTCTCCACAGGGAAAGTGCTAAAAATAAACTTGTGTAAAATGGTGGAATTATTTACAATGAGAAAATAAAAATAAAAAGTGATGATATGTACAATGGATGAAAGAGTGCAATGAAAAAGAAAATTTACTGGTCGTGAACCAGATTCATTTTTGGTTGGCTTTGAGTGTTGAGAAGCAATGATGAAAAGTAAAGAAATTAAAGTACAAGACAGTAAATTTAAATTGCTGAAAATTAAATGACTGAAATTTAAATGAGCAAGAAAATTAAATGACATAAAAATAAATTGCAGGAAATAAAATTGCAGAAAAATAAATGACAGAAATTTAAATGACTATAAATTAAAGTGCAGAAAAATAAATGACATAAATTTAAAATGCAGAAATTAAAAGTGCAGAAAATAAATGACAATAATTTAAAGTGCGGAAATTTAAAGTGCAAGAAAATAAATTATCATAAATTAAAATGAAAAAAATAAAATTAAAAGTGGAGAATACAGATGAAGGAGGATAGCTCGGTAACAACAGTTGGTCCATTAGGCTCTCAACTGCATCACCGAACTCCCTCACTTCATCTGCACTTTCTCCAAAATTGAAAAAAACTACAGACTGATCCTAAGCTATTCTACTGGGTGTCTAACATCGACCACCCTTCTCTGTCTATCTTCAGGTCCTTATATAGGCTTGAAAAGCCACTGCATTTGCTTATGTCCGTGATTCCTTGTCTCATCTGTGAAGCCAGCTACTTGTCTCCCACTCAGAAAAATTATTTGCGTTGTATCTGTGCGTGCCTGTCCAAAAGAGCCGACCAGCCTTTTTCTTCTTTTTTTTTTCAGTTCACTTACCTGCATGTGTAAAGAAGCTAGGTCCCGTATTTAATTTCAGTGCTTCATCCTCGTTGTTGTCCAGTATGTCTATTTATTTATTCAGCTCGCACCGAAAGCACATTTTTTATTTTTTTTTTCTTCTTCCAGCAACCGCGTGAGAGCAAGCTTTTCATTATTATTTTTTTTCTCTCTTCCGGTTTAGCAGTGGCTTCTTTCTCTTCCATGCGTCTTTCTTGTGCAGCGTCCGTCGCCCATTTCCTTTCTTGCTTTTCTTTCGACGTCCCTTAGCTGTACATTATCTTGGTCTGCCGAATGCATCCCCTCAGTCCAAACATAATGCGTGCGTTGCTTCTGCTTTCGGTGTGAGTTCTTCTTCTTCTTTTTTTATTTTCATTTTTGTTTTCTTTTCATCTCTTTCTTTTCTTTTTATTTTTTTTTCTTCCTGCAGGTCTTCGGACTGCTGTGTGAGTGTTGCGTCCGAAGCTTTTCATTTTTTTTTCTTTCTCTTCCGTGCGTCTGGCACGGCTGGGCAGTGTGGTGGTTTCGGGTGAGGCTGGCGACGTGCGTGTCTGGTGCTGCAGTGTTTGCAGAGCTGGAAGCTTGCTCTGTTTTTCGGTATCAAAAACAGGGGAATGGTTTTGATTGAGTTGTGCATGAAGAGGCTACGGGTTGCGGTTGTGCATGCTCCGAACGCATGCATGGAGGCTGGCGGAGGTGGTGCTAGCTGGGCTTTTGGCCGTGAATGTGGTTGTGTTGCTGAACTTGCGGATGCAGTGCAGCGTGGAGGCAGGGTGCAGAGAGACAACCGTGGTTGAGCTTGGTGGTGCTAGGCTGAGCAATGTACTCTGTTTTCACCCCTTAAAATAGAGGATGGTGGTTCGGCAGGTGTAGGTGGCTGAGGAGGCAGCAAGTGGAAGTTACTGCCGTGGGTGCTTTCGGCGAGGCCGTGCATGGTGCATGCATGAAGTGGTGCTGCCGCTTAGCATGGAGGTGCAGCATGTTGGTGATGCCGAACGTGCAGAGGATTGAAGCGTAAAGGTGCTGCTTGGCTGGGTAGAGATTCACGGGTGTAGCTGTGCTTTGTGCATGGCGATGGACGTGCAGCGGGTCGACGTGCAGGTTGAAGATGGAACCAACGACATGTAGTTTTGGTCCATGGACAAAACTACATGTCGTTTGACAGTGGCTGTAAAACAAATAAAAAAATAAAAAATGAAACTAGATAAACAACAAAAGAAAAATAAATAAATAAAAGCAAAACATAAATAAAATAAAACAAAACTAGAAGGGAAAAATAAAATATTAAAAGTGTGTTATGCAAGTGAATAAATATTATTCAATTAAATCACAAGTTATAAAATTAAGCATAAACTATGTTTTTAATCAATTTAAATCATAACTTGGATTTATGCCTCTTAATCAATTTTTTCATCTAAAACCAATGATAAAATATATTGGTCTTAAGTGTATAAAATATGCAATAATGCAGCTCAATCAAAAGGCCCACTTTTAATTCCCATGGACCAAACAGCGAGTGGGCTTGTGGACTCTCTGGCTTATAGTTCAGACAAGGGGCCTGCCGTTGTTCAAGAGAGGTGTTCGTTGAATGAGGTCCATGGTACTCGAAGGCCCGATGGTGTTATTACTAGGAGGTGGAAATGGGTGTTGGTGTTGAATAAAACGACCGATTCTCAGAAATTAGACTCTCGAGCACAGGGAATTTTGCAAAAGAGGAAAGTGAGTGCTGAGAAGGATGAACCTGCAGTTTCTAATGGCGGTTCATCAAAGAAGCGTACTCTAGTCTTGCCTACTACGGGTCCAGAGCCGCCGAGAATCATGAAACTAATGAGTTGGAATGCCCGTGGGCTTGGGAACCCAAGGGGCATTCGTACCCTCTATGATCTGATCAAGAGGGAAGGGCCCGATGTTTTGTTATTGCAGGAGACATGGCTCACTGTTCGTGAATTTAATCTCTGTAAGTACAAGCTTGGTTTTAGTAATTGTTTACTGATTAGCTCTCGTGGTCGTAAGGGGGGTTTGGTTCTATTTATTATGGAGGAAAGAAGTTGATTTTTCTGTTATTAATTATTCAAACTTGCATATTGATGCGATTATTAAATATGATGAGTTGAATACTTGATTTTTTACCGGAATATATGGTAATCCTGATGCTGCTTAGCGGGGTAGAACTTGGGATTTGATTAGGCATTTGTGTCGTGAAAATGGGTGCTTGTGGTTGTTATTGGGGGATTTTAATGAAGTTCTATTCCAACATGAGAAACAAGGTGGGAGACCACATCCTGAAAGGCAAATTCAGTCTTTTAGGGAGGTGGTTGATGTATGTGGATTGAGGGATCTAGGGTTTAAGGGTTATCCTTTTACTTGGTGCAATCGTAGGGAAGGGGATCAGTGTGTGAGTGAGAGGCTTGATCGATGTTTAGTTAATTCTTCTTGGTGGCATTTATTCCCAAACGCAAGTGTTACTCATGGTTTAGTAGCCTATTCGGATCATGTGCCTATTTGGGTGGATATGGAAGGCCTTGAGGTTCTCCCTAGATCAAAAAAACTTTTTAAATTTGAGGCCATGTGGGTGGGAATGGAAGACTGTGAGGCTATTATATGAGATAATTGGGGTAATTGTTCACCACAAGCTAGTCCAAGTGAAGTGATGTCCCTAATTAAAACATGTGGTAATAAGTTGTCTACTTGGAATAGGCAATCTTTTGGGCATGTCCAACTGCAACTCCAGAAAGCTAAACAGAATTTGGCTATGGTTCATGAAAGAGGATTTGTGGGGGTGAGTAGGGAAGAAAATGATTTAGCAAGAAGTGAAGTGCAGAAATGGCTTGAAAGGGATAAAATTATGTGTCGTCAAAGATCGAAAGCCTTTTGGCTTAAGGATGGTGATCATAATTCATAGTATTTCCATATAAAGGCTTCACAGAGGAGAAGAAAGAACAAATTACTGAAAATGTAGGATGATAGTGGGATTTGGCAGGGGTTGGAAGGGAGAGACAGGGTTATCCTCGACTACTTTAAAACTTTATTTACTTCTTCCAATCCGAGTGGATCTTTGGACTTTTTGGAGTCTTTAGCTGGATGTGTGACCAGTCAAATAAATGAGCAGCTAATCAGGGTTTTTTTTATAGATGAAGTGAAGGCTGCTCTTCAGCAAATGAACCCCTCGACAGCACCAGGTCCAGATGGCATGTCACCAATATTTTTTTAGAAATATTGGCATGTGGTCGGTGATTCAGTAACATAAGCAGTTTTGAGTGCTCTGAATTTAGGTTCTTTTTCAGCTTCCTTAAATCACACTTTTATTACTCTTATCCCAAAAAAAAAAGAAGTCTCCTGTAAAAGTTAGTAATTATAGACTCATTAGTCTTTGTAATGTGGTCTATAAAATAATTGCTAAGGTGTTAGCAAATAAATTGAAAGTTGTTTTGCCTACTATCATTGGGGAGAGCCAGAGTGCCTTTGTTCCGGGATGTTTGATCATGGATAATGCTTTGATTGCTTACGAACTTGTGCACTTCCTTAAGAGAAAAAAAGAAAAGAAAAAGGGGGTTTATGTCTATTAAATTAGACATGAGTAAGGCTTATGACAGAGTGGAATGGGGTTTTCTTCAATCAATTATGGAAGTTATGGGTTTTGATCCTCATCTAGTTACTATGATCTTGTTTTGTGTTCGCTCAATTTCATTTTCTGTGATGATCAATGGTGATCCTAAAGGGCTTATTCATCCTTCTAGAGGCTTGAAGCAGGGGGGCCCCTTGTCTCCCTATTTGTTTTTACTTTGTACTAAAGGATTGATCACTTTATTAAAGGAAGCAGAGACGAGGAGGAGGATTTCTAGTCTGAGAATTTGTACGGGAGTTCCTAACATTAATCATTTGCTTTTCACAGATGATTGTGTTATTTTTTGTAAGGCTGAGATTGAGGAAAATAGAAGAGTGCAGGCTGTTTGGGATTTCTTTGAATCTGTCTCGGGTCAGAAAATTACTAAGGAGAAGACAACTATGGTTTTCAGCAGCAATGTCAGAAGCGAGGTTAAAAATGAGATTAAACAGTTGTGGGGTAATAGTGAGATACAGCAGTATGAAAAGTATTTAGGACTTCCTCCTATGGTGGGAGGTTGAGACATCGGGCTTTCCATTCTATTAAGCAAAGAGTGTGGCAAAAACTCCAAAGTTGAAAGGAACAATTGCTTTCACAAAGGGGGAAAGAAGTGCTTTTGAAAGCTGTAGTTTAGTCAATACCAACTTATTCGGTGAGTTGTTTTTTATTACCTTCTACATTGTGTTCTAATTTGGAGAGCTTAATGGTCAAATTCTAGTGGGGCCAAAAGGGTGTGGAAAGGAAGATTCATTGGTTGAGTTGGGCAAAAATGTGTGAGACAAAAGCTGGTAGGGGAATGAGATTCAAAGATCTGAGGCTCTTTAACTTAGCTCTATTAGCTAAGCAGGGATGACATCTACTGCAGGACAAAAGCTCCTTAGTCTTTAGATTATTAAAGGCACAATATTTCCCAAATACAACTTTTGAGCAAGCTGTTTTAGGCAACTACCCTTCTTACACTTGGAGGGGCATTTGGGAAACTAAGAAATTGGTGCTTGGAGGGTGTAGATGGTGAATTGGGCATGGTAGAACTGCAAAAATATGGTTTGACCATCGGATTCCAGGTCATGGGGATTTGTTTTCTGAAGGCTTTCATGGCTTAGATGATGTACAAGAAGAGGTAGTGGCTACTCTAATGGATGTTGATACAGGAAGTTGGAATGTTCACAAACTTAAATCTCTCTTCAATCCAAATGTGGTGTCAGATATTCTCAAGATTGTTATTGGTCCAAGTGTTAATGATGATAAACGAATTTGGGCTCATGAGAGAAATGGTGTATTTAGTGTTAAAAGGTGCTATAGGTTTATTAAAGCAAGATTGGGATCTTAGCTTTTCGAGGCATCAACAACAAGTTCTTTGAAAGTGTTATGGAAGCAACTATGGAGGATGCAAGTGCTTAGCAAAATTAAAATATTTGCTTGGCGTGCTTGTAAAGGTCTTCCCACAAAACAAAACTTAATGAAGAAACATGTGCTCATGGATCCTGTTTGCAATTTTTGCGGTTTCTTGTGTGAAGATCTAAATCATGCATTGTTTACTTGTGATAATTTATTGTGTTTGTGGAAATAGTTGTTGACTGACTTGCATTTTGACACCAATATGAAAATCTGTGAGATAGCTTTGAACTTGTGTCAGGGGATATAAAGTGAAAAATTATCTCTTTTCTTTACTTTAGCTTGGAGCTTTTGGTATAGACGTAATCAATGGTGCATGATCAAGTGCTATTAAGTCCAAGGAAGGTTGTTGATAATGCTTTGAGTTTGATCAAAAACTATAAACAAGTTAGATTGATGTCAAGCGTTCAAGTAAAACAACACTTTTGTTGGAAAACTCCTCCACCAGGATTGCTAAAACTTAATGTGTTAATGGAGCTGTTTTTGGAGAGTTGTGCAAATCTGGTATTGGCTGTATATTGAGAGATGATCAAGGCAAGGTGCTTATGGCTTCTTCCAAGATTGAGAGTGAAGTTGAGGAACCAAAAGCTGTTGAGTTAAAAGCCATTTTTCGGGATCTTCAACTGTGTGTTAGCATGGGCATATCAAGACTTCAAGTTGAATCTGATTATTTGTTGATGGTGGAGGCTTGGAGCAAAATACTATGGAAGGATCTCTATTGGGGCTGTTATACAAGGAGATTAAGTTACTTTCCTCATGTTTTGTTGAATGTAATTTTGTCTATGTTCCAAGAGAAGGAAATAGGGCAGCTCATACTTTAACTCAGTATGCGAAAAATGTGGATGATATTGCTATGTGGTGGGATTGTATTTCAGATTTTATTTCT
Source organism: Cyclocarya paliurus (assembly GCA_029856935.1). Lineage (NCBI taxonomy): Eukaryota > Viridiplantae > Streptophyta > Magnoliopsida > Fagales > Juglandaceae > Cyclocarya > Cyclocarya paliurus. The sequence goes on along the minus strand of CM056954.1, from coordinate 11,351,753 downwards.
CAAATCATTTCACTTGATAAATATCTGTAATCTCTTTTTATTAAGGGTAGTGATAGGCTTACTACCTATCTACTACCCATTTACTACTTGTAATGTATTTATTTTTTTATCATCTTATTTTAAGTATTTTTTTAACATCTTTAATCATTAAGAAAAAATTAAAAAAATATATAATTTTATTAATAATCACTTCCTTAACCATTAAGTAAAATTAAAAAATTAAAAAAAATCAAATACAAAAAGAACAGTAAATAGATAATAGAAAGGTAATAATCCTATCATTTTTCTTTTATTAATAGAAGTACTGTTTCTTATAAAAAAAAACAAAAAGAATATCAAGAGACAAAAGCGAAATTAAATGAATATTTTTACATTGAATATCTTGAAAAAGACAAAAAAATATTCACTCCTAAGTTGTCTTATCACTTTCCCCTTCGTACAGCCGGGGGGGGGAGAAGACAACTTTACGTTGGTTAAGAGCTTCAGATAAAGAAATGGCTTTTGTAAAGTTGTTTTTGTAAATTAGAATTTTTTATAAAATATAAAAAAATTGCTCAAAAGTCAATTCTAATATATTTTATATTTTATTTTTATTATACAGCTGTTAGAGGTAAAGGATACTGTTTATAATTTTAAAATATTTTAAATTAATCTCTCTCCTCTGAGTTTCTTTTCTAACTGTTTCAAAATTATCATATTTTCATTTCAGCCATTCTCTCTCATTTCATGGCATAATATCTAACATTTCATACCATCATCATAAATAAAAAAAAAAAATCCTGCCTTTCGAGTGTAGCTACATTCAATGACTAACGGTTTTTTCTTATTCGGATGAGAGGGTGGGTATACAGTAGAAGGGTTGTTTTGTGTATTGTTTTTTCTATTTTTATAATATATTTTGAGAATATTTTTATAAATATAATCTCTTTTTTTTTAATCAATTTATATTTTAGTTTAGCTTATAAATTTGTACCAATTTAAAATAGAATAAAATTATATAATATTGTATATTGAGAGATGTTATAAATATCAAAAGATATCATAATATCATTGATAATTAGAGAAAATATTTAAAATAAATAAAAAAATATTAAAAAGTATAATATTTAAATGATATAAAGAAAAAATATATAAGCTAATATATAAAATATTATAAAAGTCAGTATATAAAATAGAAAAAATAGATTTTGATGATGTATTTTTAATGATAGGATGAAGAAGTCATTGGAAATATTAAACCTGAAAATTGATATCAAATGGATCGAATCTGAGATAAGATATTGCATTAGCCATATATAACGAAAAATGGCAGAATCATAATTAATATTGCAAATTTCCTACGTACCTCGTAGAAGAAACACGAGCAAATCGGTTGAGTGATGTTAAAAACAGAACAAATTGAATTCATAAAAAAAAAAAAAGAAAAAAAAAAGAAAAGAAGGAGAGGTAGGGTGATGATCATGCAGTCATGGCAACAGTACTCATGTAATTGCCCTAGCTAGCTAATTATAGTAGCCATTCATTCCCAATATTCATGTATTACAAATAATGGCTACGGTACTTATTCTTATTCCGGTCTCTCATATATAATTACGAGATTGCATGCATATATATTCGCATCATCACATAATGCTACAACTAGTCAAAAGACCCACAACAGCGACCGCCACCTGCGCTGCTTCAAATGTGGCCGTCAAATACCTGACCATCTGAAAGCATAAGCAAACAATAATAGGCCAGGTACCTTCGTTAGTACTGTTAGTCCGAGATGGTTTATAAGACCATGTCAATATTAAACCAAGTTTGGTTGGTCTAAAAACAACAACCTAATTAATCTTATTGGTTGTTTGAGAATAGGTTTTATCTGATCATCTCGTCTCACCTGATTATTTCCTCCATAAACATCATTAAAATACAGATACTTTTTAAATCCAAATCGTTTTAATATAATCATTACATTAACTTTTCAAAATTTCTAAACAAAATATAAAAAACATTTCAAATTTTTTAAATTTCAAAACAAAAATTATATTCAAACAAAATTTTAACTTTATAATATTTTTATTTAACTTTTTTCTCATTTCTTAAAATCCAATATTAAAATACTATAATTCAAACCGTTTCACTGCTATTCACAGTTTTAATATCTGCATATCAAAACTGGTACTGCAAGAAAACATGATGCTTGTCAAACTATGAGCAACGAATACTCAAAGATCAAAGGATGAAGAAGCGATGAACTAAACTTACCCTACTTCGAGCTGGTACTGCATTTGCAGCAGCGCTAGCAGCCGGAACTATAGCCTGCATTAGATATATAGACGTTGAATAAATAATTGTTGGGTCAATTCAGCTTAATTAAATTTGATTGCCTGGTACGTACGTACATCTTATAATAAGAATAATGCATTAGATAATTGCACCAATTTAGGGCCAATTCTGCTCAATTAAATTGTATGGACGATCTACCAGCGGCAGCGGCATTTATATATATAAGATTTCTCATTATATATAATCGAAAAGTGCGCGATACTTGTCGTTTTAAAAAATAAGAAAATTTATTATTAAAAAATTAATTTTTTTTTTATATGCGTCTCTTATTTATTTATTTATTTTAAATAATTACACGACGTTTACACACTCATGACTACAACTATAATTTCTCATAAGATTACTAAGGTTGCAATATATATATCCCAATCAGACTAAGGTTTCAAAATTAAGCAATGATTAATTTTCATACAAACTCAGATCAAGATGATCAATGTTATCCTCAAGTAAAGAAATAAACGTATAAATTAGTAGGCTATACATGACTCATTAACTATTTATTAATTTGTCTGAAAAACTAATGCCAGGCAACATTAAGGCCTCGTTTGTTTTTGAAAATGAGATGAGATGAAAATTTTTTAGATGAAATGAATTGTTTATTTTATTTTGTATTGAAATTTGAAAAAGTTGTAATGATTAGGTGAGAGAAGATGAAATGAATTTGAAAAAGTTAAATTGTTTATTTTATTTTACATTGAAATTGAAAAAAGTGTAATGATAAAATTAAGATGAGATGAGATGTTTTTCGAAAACAAACTAAGATAAATGCTATAGATTATCGAGTCTACTTTATGTATGAGACAGGTCACTTTGTCCAAATAATGGAGTCGAATCAAAACCTGCCACGGAGGCCATACACCACATCTATTGTAGTATGCATTAAGAGGAAAAAAGTACATCTCCCCCCCCCCCCGGGGGCGCGGTTGGTTTGCGCCCCCCTCCTCTCTCTCTCTCTCATTTTCTTCTTCCCCAATGCCTCCTGCGTCCCCCTCTCTCCCCCCCTCAATCTCTCTCTCTGAAACTAGAAAGACCACAAAAACAAAAATAAAGACAATTTCGAACCAGTTTTCTATGTTTGTTACCTGTTGACTTCTTAAGAAAATCTCAAAATTCATTCTTCTCCTGTCCGTCTTTAATACAGCAACATCGCAGTATTAGTCCACAACTGTTGTTTTATTTGGACTACGTCTAGTCGAAGGATAAAGGTAGCTAGGGAGGCCTTGGTGATGGATGACAACTACGGTTTGAACTCAGCTGTGGATTACTCAGACAACTACAAGACGCTGATGTCCCCGGAAAATCTGATCCTACCCACGGCGCCGAATTATTACCAGAGCTTATTTTCCTCCGCGAGCGCTGTCCGCGACAATCGGATTCCGCTATTCGGATCCGACGAGCTGCTCTCGGAGGCCTTGGTTGTTTCGGAAGCCGCTTCCATCACGCCTGAAATTCAACTCCAGGAGGACATGTCCAACATGATAAAATGTTGAAGCCCAATTTTTTCTGGGCGGAGCAAGCCCAATTTTTTTTTGTAAGAAAAGATTGAAGAAATATTCACAGCTTGGCCGAGGTTTCAGAGAATCGGGAGGGGGAAAGAAAAAATGTTTCAGAGAGAGGGGGCGGGGGGACGCAGGAGTTAATCGGGGGGGAGAAGAAATGAGAGAGGGAGAGACAGGGTATGCGCAGCAACGGGGGGAAGAAGAAGTTTTTAGAGAGAGAGAGAGGGGGGGGGACCGAGAGGTTTCTGTCGAAGGGAGTTTTCCGTCGAAGGGTGGGTGCTTCTGGGATTACATTAATCTGTCCTAAATATACTATAGTGCGAGCAGGTGTAAACTTCATTCTTGTGCAACGCTGAAGTGGCAGTTTATTATTTGTGTCTGTTAAACTTCATAGACCTGCCCAAAGAGGAACTGTATATATATACAGGTTATCCCGGCCCATACAGATAATTTGATGCCTCGACTAATTTGTGGATCATGTCGAAAGTTGGGGAAAGATTGCTGACTCAATGACTAGCAGCTGATATACTATTGCTTATATTATTACGTTTAAAGTTTCATCAATATTATTTTACAATTAAAGCAGGCTTTCTAATTACCTGATTCGGATTTGCAACAGGTCGACGCGTTTTCTTCATTTCTCGGAGCAACGTGTAGTTATCCACGAAGCGTATGTGGTGGTGCTGGAATCTCCGCGCACAGTAGCAATTGGGACAGAGATCGTACGTCATGTCGCCATGGCTGTCAAAGCAGTCGCCGCACGTAAAATAGAGTCCCATCAAGCAGGAGCTGCAGTTCTTGCACCAGAGATCCCTGGTTCTCACGATGTAGTACAACGTGAAAACTTCCCAGAAATCCAACCTACCGTCCTGGTCTCGGTCTAGCTCGTTGAACAAACTGTGATCTACCCCGTACATGTAGCCGCAATACTGCTGGAAGTAGGCGTTGACCTCAGCGAAGCTGACTGCTTTATCACCATCCGTATCCATTGCTTGGAAGATCCCCCATGCGCGGCTCTGAAGGTCGCTTGGGAAATTGTTGTAGTAAGCTGCAGCAGTAAGACGTAACTCTTCCATCGCGATTGATTGTCTTGCTGCTGGCCAGCCCCCTAGGAACCAGAATTATATATATATGTATATATATATGTATATGTCTTGAGTTTGGGATCCAAACTGGCCCTTAGTTCCATGTGGCATGTTCATGCATTTGTAAATGTGGCACAGCTCCCATCATGCACCAAGCTGCCGAAGTCACCCATGGCGTATGTAAAGGCGCCGTTTGTACGTAGCACTATTCTTGATCAGAAGAATTAAACACGTACAGACAATATAAAAAACAAAACAAGTTGTCGCTTCCGTACTAAAAAAAAGAAAGTGTTGCCTTCATCTTGCGAAAACTCGATTAAATTAATTAAAACATTCAACGAGATAAAAGAATTATTTTGTTTTTTCCCCCTAAAAATTAAATTTTATAATTGAACCATAGATCATGGTTTTCCTGATTTTTATGCTAAATTATCAATGTGCATGTTTCGTACTCTGAACTGTTAAAAATATGATTTATATTATCGACCGATATATAAATACTGTTAAAATTGAAAAAAGGTATGAATGAACTATATACTATGAATGCGTCACGATGTTAATTAGTGTAACAATTACAACTTTTTTTTTTTAATAATGGTGGTGGGGTTTTGAATTCAAATTTTTTATTTGAAAAACTAGGTCATATGTCATTAGATCATCAGGTTGTTAGTAGTAATCATTAAAACTTGAGCGAGTGGGTAAATCATCAAAGTTTAAAAAATAAGGGTGACAATATATATATATATATATATATATATAGTTTTTAATTTTTAACAGTTTAAGATGCACATTATATTTTCTTTTCTTTAAAAAAATTAAATAAAAAATAAGAAGAAGATCTGGACCATTCCTAAGAAGTTTCGTGTGGATATATATCGTTCAAAACTAATTTTTTTGTTGAGTATGGATGGTGACACATCCGGGTCTAAATTGGGGGCAGGGGACGGCCTTAATTAATTTGCTACTTGTTACTTCTTTATTTTAGATGCGAATAGTCTGATCTTGACATTAATCCTTGACATATATACAACATCATCCAATATAAAAGGAAACAAGATAACAGCATATTCATTTTTTATTACTATTTTACAACAACTTTGTAAGACATAATTGTAGAGTTCTCATTTATTTTCACAACTATTCTTATCTTATTTAATCTCATTTAATCATTAGAATTTTCTTAAATTTTCACACGAGATAAAATAAATAATTTAATTTTTTTAAATTTTAAAATAAAAATAATATTAAAAAATATAATATAATAATATTTTATTTAACTATCAATTTTTATCTCAATTTTTTTTTATCTCATTTATAAAAACAAATGAGGCAGAGTCTTATCTTTTTATAAAAGAGAAATATTTTATACATATGCATGGATGATCAGTCAAGCATTCCATCGCTGATCTAGTACTATATCTATTATATATCGATCAATAATTTTTTGTTGAGTATGGATGGTGACACACCCGGGTCAAAATTGGAGACAGGGGACGGCAGTTAATTAATTTGCTAGTTGTTACTTCTTTATATTAGATGCGAAGACTCCGATCTTGATATGATTGCTTGATATTAAGAGTTTTACATGTTAAAATAAGAGTATTAATTAGATAATGTGAATTAACTTTGTTTGGCTAGTGTAATAATATTTTACATCTAATTAAATATAGATACAATATGTTGTAGGGTTGATTTTTAAGTGGACTTACAATTGAGTCTTGGCCCAATACAAGAGCTGAAGCCCATGCAAACTTGCAGGTGTAAGCAATTGGAAGAGTGACAAATTGAAGCCCATGCATGAAAGGCCCCTGGACTTGCAACAAATATTTGAATTAAGGCCTACTGGAAGACCACGTGCAGCAAGCCTCCTATTTGATGCCTCACGAGTCAATTTTAATGAGCCTCACACTCATCTTATGTGAAGCGTTTCAGGAGTGGAAGGAAGAAAAATGGCAGCAGCTGCTGCGCACGTTTTGGGAGCTGCAACTAGGACCTGCAGGCAGTTACGGGCAGAGGGATTCTCGCACAAACAGAGGGGCAATTCTTCAAATATGTATTCAGCTAGTATTTTTTTTATGGCATTCCATATTTTTACTTTTCTTGCTTTTTTTCAGAGAGGCGATTTTGGCATTTTAGGGTTTATTTTCTTTTGAGCTTTCTATTGTTTTACGAGATGATTGGCTAAGTTTTACAACTTCGGTTATAGTAAACACTTTCTTTTATCTACATTTTTTGCTAGATTTCTATAGATTTCGAATTTCTTACCTTGCTTTGTTTGAAACCAAGTTTTGGGAAGGGGATGTTGGATAGATTCTCTTGCTCTTATTCTTGTTCTTGACATGAGGCACAATAAAACTTTGAATTAATCAAGGTTTCTATTAGCCAAATGTTATAGTAAGATTGGTTGATGCTTTAGTGAGGATATTTTGTGTTAAGAACCGGCACATATACTTTGGGTGTATACTGTTTTTAATCTGTGATCTGTTAATTCATTGATTGGGTTAATAGAAGATAAGTAGTGCCCAGAATTCTTGTGGAGTATAGAAACAAAGGAAGCCCAAAACCGTGACCCAAGTGTTTGTTAAATCATTTCTTTGGAACTGTTATTTTCAACTTTATATTAAAAATACTGTTTGTTACTTGAAGGAATTAGAATTATAGTTTTTCATCATTTAGAATATTAATTTTTCAGCAACTATTTCTTTATAGTTTAATCCATCTTTCTAAAATTTACAAAACTAAGATCCTCAAAACACAACCATATATTTCATTTTCATTAAATCTTTCTTTGTGAATATATTAATTTCCATTTTGTTCATTGTTTATACATACATAAAAAAATACAAAAAGAAATAATTTTATACTTCACTTTACTTTTTCACACTTCTCATACATCATCATACTTTCCAATTAAATTTCATAAATGCTTTGATAACCCTTTGTCCCTGTAGAATACGATCCTAGACTTATTCTTGATATAACTTGACACTTCTGCACTTGGAAATACATTTTAAACCAAGTCATGTTGTCACAGGTATTGGACGTACATGGTGAGGAGCTCTATGGTGGGCAGAGCTTTTGTTGGGTGTGGTGGTTTTTGATCTTGTTGGGGCTGGAGGATGTCAGGGTGACTGCATAAAAGTCCGGGGGGTTGTGCTTACTGACTCCCTTACAATGCCACAAGGACGTACACACTGGAGAGTTTGTTTGCGTGTTGGCCTTTCTTACGGAATACAATCTAACAAAATGAAATGCAACCTAGTCCTACACAAGGACAGCTGTAGGAGCATACCTGAAATACACTGCGGCACTCAAACGATTCATAAAGCTGATAAAGCATGCTGAGTACATGAAAAGATAACAGCAGCAGCAATGGAAAGAAAAAGAAAACTGTAACATCCCGGATTTTAGTGTATTTTTAATGAAGGTTTATTTTAATTATTTATTGTGTAATTCTCTTGTTTTAATATTTTAGAGGTTTTAATTTATTATTTTATTGGACTTTCCTATTTTTATTAATTATTATTTTTGGAGTTTTAGAATATTATTTTAGAATATTTTAAATTGTGAAAAAATTATTTATTGGGCTTTCTTATTGTTAATTATTGTTTTAGATTTAAATTGATCTTTAATTTAAATTGGTTTGTTTGTAGGTTTTAAAATTACTATTGTTTTATTAAAGCATTTTACTGCGTTTGATTAATTTTAATTAGTGATCTGCAATTTAATTCGTCTTTATTTTAAAGGATGTTTTTGTCAGAGTTTAATATTTTATGTTAGTTAATTTTGAGTTAAATTGATTTATTTATTTTAACTGTTTTAAAAATAGTTATTGTTTTATTTGAATATTTCACTGCGTTTGGATTATTTTATTTATTTAGTGGTTTTAAAATCGTTTTCGTTGGATCACTTTCAAAACCCAAGTTGAAAAGTCTGGATCTCACTTTTTCCCTCCTCATTTTCTTTTTCTCTTCTTTTTATTTATCTTTCTTTTTTCTTCTTCCTCTCTCTCTCCCCGCACGCGACTAGCCCCTCTCTCTCTCTCCTCTCTCTCTCGTCGTTCGGCCTATCATCGTGCAACGCCGCCTCCGGCCGGCGGTGGTCGACACCGCCGGTACCACCGGCTTCCCCGTGAGCCGACGACCTTGCCCCATCAATTTCCGGCCGAACCTCGCTGCCGTTAGCCGCCAATTGTCGTTTGAACCCGCGGTGGTTTTCTCTCCATTCCGCCGCCGTCCAGCCACCTCCGGCCACCATTTTTTCACCACATCTTCACCGGCCCAATACCAAGTTTTTCCACCCAAACCCAGCCCCAATCCGTCGCCGGAGCTGCCAGTGCGAGCTCCACTTCCGATTCGAACTTTCCGGCCGTAAACCACCCATTTCCGCCGCCATCCACGGCTAACCATCACCACCATTAGATTCTCCACCTTCCATAGGCTCTACCCTATCAATTCCAAGTCTTCGTTTGAACCCGTGTGAAATTCAAAATTCACTGTGAATTTCGGTCACAGTGTATTTTTACACTGACAGTTGCTGTTTTGGTGCTTCCGGTTCCTCCATGATCCTCCATAAATTATTTTAAAGCACTGTAAGTATTTCTCCAAAAGACTTTTAAGATTTAAATATATTTTTGCAATAACCTGTTTTATAAACTGTGAATTGGTTATCTGATAGACTCTGTTGGTTATTGGAAAATTGTTGAGAACTGTTGGTTATTGGTCGTTTTCATGGCATTGTGCACGCATGCGTGGCTGTGTAAATTGAAAAGGCTTTTCGGGTGTATGTGTATCACCCCCAAGTCGAGATGTGTTATTATCTCGGTGGAGCTCCTCTGGGCACTCGGGAGCGGAATATACTGAGTGTCGTCCCCTGGAGCTGTTGCTCGAGACTTGGACGGGATGGTAGCGCTCTCGATCCGACTCTGTGATCTCTCGTGCTGGCGGAGATCAGAGGATGCTTGGCTATGTACGCGGTGGGCGCGGAACTGGGCATCACTCGTGTTGTATCACTCGCATGGTCGCTACCTGTGGAGTGACGAAGTGAGCCAAGGTATGTGGATGGTCCCTAGGGAAGGTCATGGTGCATATGGGTTAAAATTGGAATAAAAGTAACTATTCCTGGTTATTAATTGTGCCAAATGGTGATTTTTGGCGTGCGTGAAAAACTTGTGATTTTCGAGAAATGGTGTTTTTTCTCGGGTTTTGCACTTGGGTCATCGTGTGCATGCATAATGGTCGTTGTATTTATATATTTGTTATCTTGGAGTATTTTTGAGTTTTACTTACCTGTGGTACCATTTATTGGTACTGCAGATTTTTTATGCAGGTTTTGAGGAGATTGAGCCCGAGGATGCGGCTCCGCCTGAGGAGTAGAGACATTTGGCTATGTTTTATTTGGTATTTGTATTTTAATTGATGTCGTTTTATGAACAACTAAATTGTATTATGTTGACTTGTGGATTTCAATACTATTTTTGTATTGTATTAAATTCTGGTACTTAGTTATCTGACTTAACCTTTCCGTTGCGTATCAATTGTTGTACACATGTTGCATTTCACACACTCGGCACGTGTCGTTGGGGTGCGTGACCGTGTTGTCATCATCCCGGGTGTCTCGATTTCCGTGCTTGTCCGTACATGGAAGTTGGGGGCGCCACAAAAACAGCAGCAGGAAAAAGGAGACAAGAGATGGTGCACTGAAAAGATGAATCTCAGCTAAGGAAATGCATGGCTGCACACAAAGAAGCATGAGGGACATGATGCATAAAGTTGCCTCTACCATGCTATCTATAAAAGTTCTGAATTGATACTTGTAATTGTGTAAAATAATCAAAAGTTAGTTTTCAGTACCCTTTTCTACTTTTTTGTAATATATATACATGACCCTTGTATAATCAAAAGTAATCAATGAGAATTAGTTTCTCCTCATTTTCACTTTCTGTTCTTAACAGTTTCTAATATGCAGAATCAGTTTCTCCTCATTTTCACTTTCTGTTCTTAACAGTTTCTAACATGGTATCAGAGCAGGAGTAATTTCCTGCAATACCTTTTCGATTTCTAATCATCTCTCATTGAACCTATGGCCTCCTCATCTTCCTCTTCTTCTTCTCCTATAGAAGATCCAAATAGCCCTTTTATCTTGCATCACAGTGACAATGCAAACACTGTCATTGTCTCACCACCCTTGATTGGCTCCAACTACATTTCTTGGAGCAAATCTTTCCTTCTCTCCATTTCAATAAAAAATAAGACAGGATTCTTGGATGGCACCATCTCCACTCCTGACCTTGCAGATGCTTCTTATGTATCTTGGTTACGATGCAACAACATCCTGCTTGCTTGGATTTTAAACTCAGTTTCCAAGGACATAGTCTCTAATGTGTTCTTCATGACTTCAGCTAAACAGGTATGGGATAAACTCAAAGAGTGTTTTGCACAACCTAATGAAGCTAGGATATATCACCTTCAACACAAACTCAGTGGCATAGTTCAAGGGCATCTTTCTGTAAGTGACTACTTCACTCAACTTAATGCTATTTGGGAAGAAATGCATAGCTATAGACCACTTCCCTATTGCTCTTGTGGTTTATGTACATGTGATGCTTTAAAAAATGTTGGTGAAGTTCAGCAAAGGAACTATGTGTTCAAATTTTTAATGAGTTTAAATGATAGCTATGATGCTGTTAAAGGGCAAATTATCTTGTTGAGCCCCTTGCCTTCTCTAGGTAAGACCTTGTCGCTTATTTTACAAGAAGAGAGGCAAAGGCAAGCAAGAAACATAGTTGTCCCTACCTCAGAACCATCTACCTTGCTTGCTTATCAAAACTTCTCGAAGAAAAAGGAGAAAACAGATTTGGTTTGTGGACATTGTGGGAAGATGGGACACACAAAGGATAAATGCTACAAACTAATAAGATTTCCACCTACTTTCAAATTTACCAAATCTAAGTTTGGAAATGGTTTTGGAAAACCTGCTGCTTACTCTGCAAACCAGGTTGCTGCAGGCCATGCATCTCCTGGACCAAGTACCTCTCAGTTGAGCCTTTCTCAAGCACAAGCACAACACCTCGTGGCTCTTGTCAATGCTCAATTCCCTCAGCTGACTTCAGGACACAATAAACCACTCCTACCACCATCTGTGCATCCCTCACCAATTATCTCAGAACCTGCCCCCTCAACAACATCCCACTCCAATCTAGCAGGTAATCATCATTATTCTTCCAATCTTAACATCTCTCATAACCCATTTCTTTTCAATGTTACAAGTCATGATCAACTCACTGCTCTTTCACAAGATCAGCATGATACCTTTCATAACACACCATGGATCATGGACACAGGAGCCACTGATCACATGGTGTGCTTTACCTCATTTTTTACTGAATCTTCCTGCTGCATTCAAGGTTTTGTACAACTTCCAAATGGTACAAAAGCTCAAGTCAAACACATAGGTACTGTTAAATTTTCAGACTCTCTCCTTCTTACTGATATCCTGTGTGTTCCTTCATTTTCTTTTAATCTCATCTCAGTCAGTAAGCTCACTCAAAGGCCAGACACTTGTCTATTTTTCTTAAACAATTTTTGTTTCATTCAGGTCCTTTCTTCATGGATGACGATTGGACTTGCTAAAGTCCATGCTGGTCTCTATTACCTGCTATCTTCACTTCCAGACAACACCAACATTCCATCTTCAAGCCCATCTAGTCTAGCTCAAGTCAACCAAGCTGCTGTACATCAAGATTTTGACTTATGGCACTACAGATTAGGACATTTATCCTCTCATAGAATGAATTTAATTCATTCTAATGTACCTAATGTAAAGTCCAAAGATAAATCTCATTGTACAGTATGTTATTTGGCTAAACAGAAACAACTTTCATTCTTTCAAGTGTTTCAAGTAGCTCATTTCCTTTTGATTTAATCCATTGTGATATATGGGGTCCATACTCCCATGCTTCCCTTCAAGGATTTCATTATTTTTTAACCATTGTGGATGATTATTCTAGAGTTACTTGGGTTTTCCTAATGAGACTAAAATCAGACATAAGATCTCTCCTACAATCTTTCTTCCATCTCATACAAACCCAATTCAACAAAACCATTAAGCAAATCAGAACTGACAATCGACTTGAATTTGCTATGACTGATTTTTACAAAAAATATGGCATCATTCATCAAACATCATGTGTGTATACCCTCAACAAAATGGTGTTCTTGAGAGAAAACACCAACATATCTTGAATGTTGCCTGAGCCCTTCTCTTTCAAGCATCATTGCCAATCCAATTTTGGGGAGATGCTATCTTGACAGTAGCCTATATCATTAATAGAATCCCCACACCTCTCCTCTCCAATAAATCCCCATATGAGATGCTTTTCTCATCACCTCCTTCATATTCTCACCTTAGGGTCTTTGGCTGTCTATCTTATGCTAGCACTCTCAAACACAACAAAACCAAATTTGAACATAGAGCTAAACCTTGCATTTTCTTAGGATATCCTGCTAATGTCAAAGGTTATAAGCTGTATGACATTGAATCTCACTCTACCTTCATCTCTCGAAATGTGATTTTCGATGAATACACACAAAGAAGCATGAGGGACATGATGCATAAAGCTGCCTCTACTATGCTGTCCATAAAAGTTCTAAATTGATACTTGTAATTGTGTAAAATAATCAAAAGTTAGTTTTTCAGTACCTTTTTCTGCTTTTTTTTAATATATATACATGACCCTTGTATAATCAAAAGTAATCAATGAGAATTAGTTTCTCCTCATTTTCACTTTCTGTTCTTAACAGTTTCTAACAGCCTTTAGCATGCTTTAGGCTTACCACCAATGACAGAAGTCGTTGCCGGTAGTTTCTAGTATCCCCCTTTGCGTGACGCTACCGTCGGTGGCTCTAGCCAGTAAAAGCTTATAGCGGGCAATAGTGTTGGTGTCGATCTTCTGCAACAAGCCTTGGTGATGGTGGTAAGGTGTGAGGTCAAGCAAAGCCTCCCTACTCGGGGAACTTCTTGCCTACAACAGAAAGCTCTGGCACCTTAGGTGGTGGCTAGTGCGGTCCTACAGGCACACGAACGCCTAGTTTTTATGGATCTTCGGTAGCATGCATCCCTTGCCCACACTATGCCTGGCATGAACTGCTTCTATGGTCAAGGACTTTTCCAGCGACAAGGAGTTTCAGCGATGCAGTTGGTGGCTTGCGATGTCCCCGCTAGCTCATAGAAACCCGTGTGTGGGCCTCCAGCAACTCGTTGGTCTCTGCCCACACTGTGCAAGGCTTGCACAGCACACCACTATGATGACTAACTAGTGGAAGTCTCTGTCAGTTCAATAACTCTGCCATGCAGGGTGGCCAACATCAAACCCCACCGTGCTATGGGGGTGGTGGTCATAGGTCCTACCTCGAGTGCTTTACGTGCACAATGCATGCTGCACCACCACCATCCACTTCATGTGTTCTTTCTTTATATTTTTTTTTATCATTAACTGTAGTGTTAAGAAATTAAATAATAGGAAATATCAAGGTTGAGGAGATCTTATCTACTTTCTCAAAAATGATCTCGTGAGTCGAAGAATATCCTTATCCCAATTCCAATGCAGAGGATTAGTCGATCCCACAAACGACGGCGTAATGATGTAAAAAATTTGTACCAACCGACAGGAAGGGGGGAAATGATCATACTTGGCCCACAATGGTGATTCGGACTTCGATACGATGTTTTTATAGATTATACATGAAATAAGTAATAAATAAGCAAATAAAAATTTAGGTAATTTTACGTGATTCGGCGTAATGCCTACGTTCACTGGTTTTTTGGCTTGAAATCCATTGGGATAAAAAGATTTTACATATTTCTCATAACCTTACATATCTTTTAATGCAATGGAGAAATTCAGGGTTTCGGAAGGTTGAATATGGTGTCTCCCTTGAGAAAAGATCCTTCGAAGTCATTGTGTGTGGTAGAGTCTATGCATAGAGAAGTTGTCGAGCCCCGTTCTTTTGTAAAGATCTCCTCCTTTTATAGATGTTTATTTGCTTTCTCGGAATAATTGAGTCCTATTTACGTTAGATGCACTTTTCTTTTAAGAGTCTGAGTCAACTTATTTTGATTTTTTTTTTGTCTTATCTTTTGATTTCATCTCTTTTCTTATAATCTTTTAGTTTTGAGTTATGCTATACAACTTCCTCCTATTCACTCAACCTCCATATATCGGCCTACGTGGCTTCTTCTTTTTTCTTTTTTAAAGAAGTTTAAACGTGCGTTTTAACTTTTAGGTCTACAGATTCATTTCAATTCCCCCCCCCCCCGCCGCATTCTCTCTCCCACTCCCCTAGCTCGTTGTCCTTTCGTTGGCCTCACCCTCTGCCCGCACCGTGTGGCTCCATCACTTCAACATTGTGTAACAAAAGTTCTCCGTTAGCTTCACCATTTCTGCACAGATTCTCCAGCTTCACCATTTCCACATAGCTTCAGTCCTCCACTGGCATTCTTGCTGCCGACACCCATTGTCTGTCTTCTGGCTCCACCTACAAGGGTAAGAAATGAAAGAAAAGGGTTTTTATTTTTCTCTTTTCATTTCATCTCTCCATTTCTAGCATTACTCATATTGTGTGTTTTTGTGTTTAATGGATCTATGATTTTATGTTTGTTTGATCTATGTTTTATGGAATGTTTGGGTTGTTGATGTTGTATGCCATTTAGTAGTTTTTGGAGAAGGAAATACGTACTTGAATTTCCCTCACTTTGTTACTAATCACCCCAAGTTCCTCTCAGCTCTGATTATCTCTTTTTCTATTAATTCACTGCTATCCTCCAGCTTACCTGGAAAAAAATGTATACAGCCTCAAACCACGATGTAAAATCTACAAGGTTAGCATAAAATATAAATGGAGACACGAACTTAGCAATAAATTTGTGGGGAATCGGGGATATTGTTTGATGGAATACCATTCTGACCTAGAGAGTGAAATTGGAAGTGTCATAGAAGACAAGCCAAAAATGAATTGTGCATCAAAATAAGATTGGGAAAGATCGTGCTGTGTTAGGACTTGAGGTCTATTGATTATCTTTTGTTTGGATTGGATCTACTATTATGTTAGGATTAGATTGGTATATGTTTGCATTATGACTGGATTGTATTTCATTTTCTAACTAACTGAACCATAATACATATATCTATATATATGCACACATATATATTTATTATATACGCACACAAGGTCTTTGCTATCTAAATGGAGTTTCTATTGTATTTGTTATTTGTGAATTTCTATTTTTTGTTGTTTGTGAGTTTCTAATTCTAGCAATTGGTATTAAGACTATTCATCCGGGTTGAAACCTGGTTATCGGATTAAATCCGATCCGGTACCCGAATGACCAAACCCAGATATAGTCGAGCCGGGTACCGGATTTCGTTTTAATCTCATAACCTACGGTTAACTTTCAATTCCACTCGTATCTCTCAAAAAAAACTCCACTCGTAGCTCTCTCTCTTAATCCAAAGAAACCCTAGCCTCCCTCCCCCATTGCCGATGAAGAAATGCTAGCCTCCCTCCCTTAGTGCTGATAAAGAAACCCTGTCATCCTTGTGACCCCATCATCGTTGTTGCCAACTCGCCTCATCCTCATGACCCAAGGTTTGTTCTCTGCGATTTGGGTCAGTTTTATTCTGATTTGGGTCTCTTTGTTACGATAAGACAATGCTATCTACTGATGTTTCTTTTCACCCCCGATCTCTCTCTCTTTTCACCCTCTCTATCTCACATCGTCAGATACCTTAGAATGACGACGATGAAATGCTATGGCTTTTGTAGCTTTTGTTCAGGTAAGATATGTGCTACGACATTCTGTGCTAGATCTGGATTTTTTTTTTTTTGTTATTTTGTTAAACATGGGTATAAAATATATGTTGTTAGTTTGATAGCTCTGGATTTTTTTGTTATTTTGCTAGTAAAATGGCCTCTCTGTGACTGGGTTTTTGCTAGTAAAATATATCCATAACCACATAGTCTCCTAATAAGTTCTGGATCTGGATTTGTGAGATCTAGATCGTGGGCATAAGTTTTAGATGATGTTTTATATCTTGGGATTCTTTATGTTAATACATTAATTGAAAAGGCATTAAGGAATGAGCCATTGACTGTCTACGACAATGGGAAGCAAACCAGGAGCTTCTAGTACGTTTCGGATCTGGCAAGTGGTAATGCTTTTTTGTAAAAAATCAATAAATTACTGAGAAATTTGAATATGCACCATAATTACAAAATTGAGAATATTGCAACTTTTTATAGTTTAGCATCAGGATCTGTATTGCAAAGGCAGTCTTAAGTGATATAGCTTCATTGAACTGGAAATTATCCTTTCTCTCATGCTTGCCTATGAGACAATTTTCTTTGCACGGATAGATTACCAGATTTAGAATTTGCAAATTAAAGATGTTCTTCTTTTGATAAAAACAATAATGATGGCACTTCTCACCTGGATGACATTTTTTATTTTTGTGCTTTTGATTTCTGATTTAATTATGTTTGTAATTAGGTAACGTTTAAGGATCCCGATTCAGCCAAGAGAGCTTGTCAAGACTCAAAACTATTGTCCTGTGATTGTTGGAAGAAAAGCTAATTGATGGAAAATTTTCTCATTTTTTTCATACAATTTGTTGTGTATTAGAGTTTTGATTAAAGCAATGTATGTGTTTTGTAATATTTTTAGCAAATTAGTTCAAACAATGTAATATATAGTGGATTGCATCGTATATATCCATGCATTTTACATGATGAATATTGATTTTTTTTTATACATGCATTTAGTTATAAAATTAATTAATTGTTTATAGGCTTATGATGTATTCAAGAGTTGAGTTCTCTGTTCCTTTAAAGGCAATTAACTAATTTTAATTCTCAGTCAAATGGAGACAAATTCTTTGAAGTTTAACTAATAATAAATTAGCTTTTACCAAAAAAAACATCAAGTACAACCCGGAACCCGGATTTTCGATTTTCAAAAATCAAGATCCATTCGGGTTCTAGGCCCCGGTCTGACCCGGACCTACCTAGTCTGGGTTCAGCCCATGTTTGAAACCCGGGTCTTGGTCCGGGTATACTTGGGTTCTCGGGTTGGAACCCAGATGAACACCCCTAATTGGTATCAGAGTCATGTTCCTGTCATGGATATGGGTATTGAATTACTCCACAAATGAAGGAACTTCAATGGTTTAGTCTACAGGTTCATGAACCAGAGATAAAAGAGTAAAATCAGCTAGGTTGAGTAGCTGGTAGTTGGAACTCAGCTCCATAGATTTTGAACTCAGTTCCAGTTTAAATTCATCCAGTAGATCATGCTCAAGTTACACTCAGCTATGTTTGGTTGCCTGAGCCTAGTGTAAGCTTGTAAATAATGAGCTAGACAAACCTAAACAATACACCACTTTAGGACACAATTTTTTTTTTTTTTTGCAGTTAATGTGAGATGGAGACTTAATTAAATACCAAGTTTTTATTCTTTTGCCCACGTTTCTTTACAAATGTGGCAGAGATTGCCTAACATCACTTTTCAAGGATAAGGTGTGGTATAATACCCAAATGGCCAAATGCTTCTTGTGCTCTTTAGAGTTGTTGCTTTTTTGCTTAAACCAAAACAAAAGAAAATGTTGGCTTTATAATACTTCCTCTACATCAACTACTCATGTGCTGAAACTAATAGATGTAGATAATCCCATAAAAATATATCTTGCTAATGTTGTATACCATTCACTAGTTTTTTTGTTGTTGATAACATCTGAAATTGTGTAGCTAATTAAATATGAAATGAAACCAAGATTTAGTTACCAAAGGGACATGTTCTGCTTGCTAAGGTCAGCTATATTGGCCAAAGGAACATCATTTCATCAACAAAATTAGTTAACTTGATCCATTTTAAAATTAATTTATGAGAAAAAATAAATCTGAATGTGATTGAATATGAATGTGAGGTTATTTTTCACCTTTATAAATCTTCTTGGAATCTTCAAATCTTGATGTCTTTGTTTTAATTTTCTAATTTTGCATATCTCCAGGAAATGTCATGCATGCCTGGGACTTAGTGCAAATCAGTGGTCGAGTTTGAGCAACAATTGGTTTAGATGAATTGGTGTAACAAATGGGGTATAGAAGTTGTTTTTGTAAATGGGGTATATGGAATTCGAAAATGGGTTTAGTTTTTATCCCTGGGTAAATGTGTGATTGTAAAATGGTTGAATGGGGTATGAAAATTATTTTTGTTGTGGCTTACTAGAGTCGGATGGTCGGTCTTATACATTACAAAATTATGGTGGATTTGTAAATGTATAATATGTAAATGATCAGATTATGGAGCCCTGAAGGGTGTAAATGTGTAATATGTAAATTATGGAGCCCTGAAGGGTGTTAATTTTTTTTTTCACTAAAGATCATATTATGTTTGTGGTTGTATTTAATGTTTTTTTTTAGTTGAGGAATTGATGCTTGTTATGTTGCTGGTTATGAGAAATTGATGGTGGTCATGTTGCTAGTGATTTTTTTTTTTTTACAGGTTATGGTTATGAGAAATTGATGGTGGTTATGTTGCTACTAATTTTACATGTTATGGTTATGAGAATTTGATGGTGCCTATGTTGCTGGTGTAAATGGTGGTTATTGGATGTAAATGAGCTTGTGGCAAGAGCTGTCGGAATAAAATCTGACCCAGCCTTCAAGGAAGATGTGCAAAGAGCGTTTGGGCGTAGTAGATGTAGGCTCATAAATTGCCAAAAAGATCACCATAATAATTCCTGAAATACTGAATGCTTGGATGTGTTTAAAAACTTGGCTTTATGGTTTGTTAAGCATAATATCTATACTCATAGAATTATCCTTAACCTTGATAATTCCTTTGTAGTAGTCCATCTATAAGATTATGAGCAAATATCAGCAATATCCTAAAGGTCAGGAATGTGAGAAGTATCCTTTTCTTTTTCCTTTTTTTGGTACTTCTTGTTGTTTAAGCTTGCAGAGGTATCTTGCTGAAGAACGTAAGCATGAGCAAGAAAATAGAAAGTAATGGCTGTCATCCAAATGAAAATATTACAAGTAAAGCTCATATTACATAATCATATACAAAATATTACAACTACCAGACTGAAAATGTCATTACATTTTTGGGATTCAGAAGTATTACAAGAGACCAACCGACTCCACCACCAAGGAGTATTCAATTGGCTGTATATACAACTAACTCTCAATTGTTCCATCTTTAGCTTCCATCACTAAGAACCGAATGAGGGCAAAAGAGAGTTAATAACATCAACAAGGTATTTTAATAGAGATACATAACACACACAATATGCTAACCCATTTCCTATATACACACATATATTGACATAGATGGATAAGCCAGCTTTCACACTACCACAGGAAGGAAAGCAATCTCTAGGTAGAACATGAGGAATAAAAGTTCACAAAACAAACATAACAACCATTCTTCTATGCAATTTCTGAACATAGATCATGAAGGCTTGTTTCAATAGAAGCCTCAAGAGATCTGATGGGCCTTCAGGTTCACATCTCTTACAACTGAGATAGTCCTCCGTTCTTGACTTCTCAAATCAAAAGCAATTTGTGATGCTTTGCATTTATTTATATTAAGGTATCACTTATAATAGAAAGTAAGTTACTCATTTGCTTCTTTGATAGCAGCTTTAACTAGTTCCTTTTTTATTATTTACCAATAAAAAAAAGTAGCTAAAAGATGGGACACCGCCATTCATGATAATAGTATCTCAGGAACCATGAGCCATCACCCCAAATGATGGAAACTCATTAGCTTTAAGTTTCAAATATGACTATTTCCATTTGAGTTTTGATAAGGATTAGCCACTGTAGCAGTGTGCAATTTTATACAACCTACGCGGCAATCCCTTTTTTTTTTCAATGCAAAACGCATCATCAGCTCTCTCTATCATCCCCTCTCTCTCTCATCAACTCTCTCTCATTAGCGGCTCTCTCTCATTAGCTCTCTCTCTCTCATCTCTCTCTCATCAGCTCTCCCTCTCGTCAGCGGCTCTCTCTCTCTCATCAACTCTCTCTCTCATCATCAGCTCTCTCTCATCTCAATTCTCTCTCTCAAAAGGAAATGAATTCAAAACGTCAAATGGATCTGTCGACCCCAGTCACTCACTCAACAAAACACACCATTTCGAACACATCAAGTGTGCGCCGGATGCAACTACATAGTGGCTACTATGAAGATTTATTCTTTCCATTTTGTACTATTAACGACATTTCTTGATGCCAATGACACCGTTGTCAATGAAGTAAGACTGTTCATCAGGGCCAGGTTTTTCCTGACCCAGTCCGGAACCCGAAAAAACCAAATTTCAAGTCGAAACCCAAATTACCAAAATCCAAACCTGCCGGGTCTGGGTAAATTCGGGTAGCCGATTTCCATTTTATTCATCTAAACCCTACCGCAGCCGCTTTCTATTCGTTGTTGCTCTCTCTTTCTCTCTCTTGTCTAAACACTACCCTACTCTAGCCCAAACCCTCCTCATTCTCTCCATCTTCTCATTCTCCAGTTGAAACCCAGAGTCCAAACCGAAACCTCTTGATGTCTCTCTCTGAAACCCTAGCTCTCTCTCTCTCGCCCAAAGTCCAAACCGAAACATTAGCTCTCTCTTGCCCAAACCGTATCTTTTGGTCTCTCCTTTGCCCAAAACATATATGCTGCTCTCTCTTGCTCCTAAACCAAAACCCTAGCCTTCAAAGTATCCGTCGTCCTCTCTCTCTCTCCAAAGCCATAGCCTTCGAGTTTCTAAGGCATTTTCTCTCGCTGGAGTTTCTGACACTATATCAAAAGGCTTGAGCCATGAAGACTTTGGTAGTGAATCATGGGTAAGCTGCTGCTCTTTTTTTCTTTTTGGAAAAATCAAAATCTTTTTTAGGGTACTTAGATGTTTTCAAAACCAATCTGTGCTTTATTGATAAGAATCGGCACATTAGTTTCGCTAAGCTCTAGACCACAAACAAAGGGTTTTGTTTGATGCAGAGAGATTTGTTAGTATTTGGAAGAATTGGTTTTTAGGATGTTCTATCTTTGATTTTTCTAGATTTTTTTTTTAAAAATCAGTTGTGTTTTCTGGGTGGAGTGTAAAATAAGAGCAACGCATTTATGGTTAAGGGGTTTCATGTCTTAGAACAATGCATTTATGGTGAAGGGGTTTCATGTCTTAGAAAAATGAGAATCCATTTGTGCGCTTGGATTGTGGGTAATAGTTGAACATACATGTTGCAGTTGGCCAAAGTTGCGCTCTTTATGCTTGTAATTCAATGGAACTCAGTACTGATGATTATATTTTCATAGTGATGAACATTTTGGGTTTCTATGTTATTGCTTTCAAGGTTTTTGACGATGGTGTTATCTGGAAATGCAAGTCATGGAATTTCTCAAGTCACTGGTGACATTGAAAAAGTGAAGTGCTTTATAAATATATATATATATATATATATATATATATATATATATCCTGTTATTGGCTCTGAGGATTCCTTCATATCACTCATTCATTACTTAGAAACATTTGTTAATTCTTTTAAATATTAATATTTGAATGTTCATAAGATTTTCATGTATCATTATTAATGGGTTGGTAAGATATAGGTTTCTGATTAAACAGTCCTTCATTTCGATATGTCCTTGTTTTCAAATAATCTATTTTTTGTTGTTTATGATACTGATTCTGTTCCTGATGTCATTTTCCTCTATGATTTGATTTGCTACAAACATTGGTTTGTTTGGTTCTATCCCTCCACGAGTCATTAATTAGTTGATTGCTAGCCCTAATTTCTAGAAGGATTAATTATACATCATACTTTATTTCTTGCATACACAATAATATTGTGGAATATTATGAGTAATTTTGGACTATACATTTTTTCTCTAACATGAAGTCATGAACAAGTCAACAACAAAGCTAACTATGAGATAGCATATTTTTGTTTGTGCTTTTTTTGTTTTTGCTCAAAGGTAAACACGTGAAGGCAGAAGCTTTCATATTGCTTAAGCCTTTTGCTTTGTTTTTCTCTCTGAGAGTCTTTTCAGAGTGGATTGAGATGGAGTTTGTGGGATGTTGTGAGGTGACAAGCTATTTATTTTACTGATTTCCATGTCAATACTTGGTCATTGAGCTACTTTTATATTTTGTGTCTACTGTCAATACTTGGTCAATCCATTTTGAAACCTCTTCTTTGAATGTGTGCATGGAGAATTTGGTGTTCCTTTCCATGGTTTGTGTTTTTCTCTGTTGAAATACATTCTTACTCTTCAGTTTGGGTGGCTGCTGAGAATATACTAGGGATTCAATGTAGCGATTGTCTTCAATTGGGTGGCTACGTCAAATAGGCTTGAAGTTTTATTTGGTGTGATTAAATCACATGGAAGACTATGTTATTGACATGTAACTCATATCTTGTAATTTTATATTTTGTAATGTAATGTATGTTTACCGTAAGTTTCTTGTCCATTGTTCAAGTTATCATTTTGTATTTTGTAATAATGTAATATGTAGTGGATTGCATGCATTTTAGTTTTTTAGTTTTATATATTTTATTATTTTGGACAATGTTAGTATTATGCTTTGTAAAATTACGTTTTAGAAAAAAATTTCACATAATATAGGCTTTTATAAAAAAAAAAAAAAAAATTTGATTTTCAACATTTTTTTTTTTTAGTTCCTATAATAAATATAGGCTTATAAAGAGAATTATGCTTTTCAACATGGATTTTTCTTGAAAAATCTTTAATATAATATAGGTTTTTATTAAAATAAAATTATGTTTTTAAATACAAACATCCATTAAAAAAAAAAAAGTTCAACTCAGAACTCGGAATCCAGGTTTTAAAAAACCCAAGTTGGAACTCGGATAAACAGTCTTGAATAGAAGAAAAAGACAAGAAATTGATTTAAAACCCAAATGGCCAAAATAGGGGGAAATATTTTATAATAGTCATCTCAATTGTTT